>LNAC01000294.1:0-228766 GCA_002007465.1 Ailurus styani | reverse complement strand
GATCAGTGGAACAGAATAGAGAGCCTAGAAATGGATCCTCAACTCTATGGTGAACTAATCTTCGACAAAGCAGGAAAGAATGTCCAGTGGGAAAAAGACAGTCTCTTCAACAAATGGTGTTGGGAAAACTGGTCAGCCACATGCAGAAAAATGAAACTGGATCATTTCCTTACACCACACACAAAAATAGACTCAAAATGGATGAAAGACCTCAATGTGAGAAAGGAATCCATCAAAATCCTTGAGGAGAACACAGGCAGCAACCTTTCGAANGCCACTCTGGAAAACAGTATGGAGGTTCCTCAAAAAGTTGAAAATAGAGCTACCCTACAACCCAGCAATCGCACTACTGGGTATTTACCCTAAAGATACAAAGGTAGTGATCCTCAGGGGCACATGCACCTGAATGTTTATAGCAGAAATGTCCACAATAGCCAAACAATGGAAAGAACCTAGACGTCCATCAACAGATGAATGGATAAAGAAGATGTGGTATATACATACAATGGAATACTTTGCAGCCATTAAAAGAAACGAAATCTTGCCATTTGCAATGACGTGAATGGAACTAGAGGGTATTATGCTAAGCGAAATAAGTCAATCAGAGAAAGGCAATTATCATATGATCTCTCTGATATGAGGAACTTGAGGGGCAGGGCGGGGGGTCATGGAGGTAGGGAGGGAAAAAATGAAACAAGATGGGATCGGGAGACTCTTAATCTCACGAAACAAACTGAGGGTTACTGGGGGGGTGGGAGGGTAGGGATAGGGTGGATGGGTTATGGACATTGGGGAGGGTTTGTGCTATGGTGAGTGCTGTGAAAGGTGCAAGCCTGATGATTCAGAGACCTGTACCCCTGGGGCAAATAATAATAATTTAAAAAAAAGAACAATAAGAAGAATTGGTAGTGCTACCAGAAGGATGAGAGGTGAGAAGTGACTGGCCCAAGGCCTCACAATAGAGCAAGGGCAATAGTCACCAGTTAAAATTTCAAGAAGATACACACTTATATTTGTGAGGCTAAAAAAAAATTAAACAGCAAAATATAGGCCATCAGTCTGTGAAGGATAGAGTGGTAGAGGTAATGGGAGCTCTGAGAAAGATCAAAGTCAGAAAAAAGGGGCTGCTTCTAAGGTAAAAATGGCTCTAAGAAGAGGAAGAAGTTAAAGCAATCATTTGCCAAATCTAGAATCGTGTGGACAAGTTGATGGCTATCAGCAATTATAAGGAGAATATAGATGAAAATCAGGAGAAAAAGACCAATTTTATCCAAATGAACGCATTTGAATGCAACAATATTCTTACAAATCTGGGCTGCCGCTTAGAGGGTGCATATGTTTATAAGACTAAGAAACAATACAAATCAGCTCAAAATCTGTCCCAGAAAGATGAAATTGCTGTGAAAATGATCAATTACATTGCTCTAATACCATCTAATTTACTCTAATCACTTTTTTAAATAAGAGATTTATCTTGTCTATATTCTCCTTCCATTGATCTGCACAAGCCCTTAAGTGGTGCCAGCTCCCAGAGCAGGCAGGTGGAGCAGCCCAGCCACAGGATGAGTGCAGTGTCCAGACCTGTCTCCAGTGCATGCTTTTCATTCTTGCCCTTCTGGAGACCCTTACATAGCTTTCCGTTTTGGCTCCTGATGTTTGCTTCACATCTCCTTCCCTGATACCCCATTGTGGCTGGACTTTTCTGGATAGACCAAAGCCAGATATTTACTCTCTGCCTTTCTTCCTTGAAATTCTCACCTCTCCCTTATCAGATCTACTGGGCCCACTTCTTGCTCACTGAGAAAACAATCACCTCCACATTCATTGATTTAGATTTGTGTGTTTTATTTATTTGGGCTTCTAAAATATTTTTACCTCCTAAAAGAAAACAGTGTCAATTAATGAGTACCTGTTTCAGGCTTGCAGAACTTGGCCAGCATCTCTGGGGCACCCTTCATATAGACATGGAAGTGATTCTCCCCGGCCACTTGAGTGACCACAGACATCCTCTGCAGACTTGAGGAAAATGGAAACTGGCGCAAGATGGCTATGGCTTCCACAGGACTCTGCAAGAGCACCAAGAAAGGGGAGCTTAAGATGCCTGTAAATGAGATTTAGCAGGTGCACACCAACAAACAGGGCTTGCTCTGCAGTGAACCCAGGGACATCATGAAGTGGTGTATTTGTCAAAACACTGATACTGTTCTGCCTGTCTCTAAGGTGATTCCCTCATCAAATTGTCTGGTCTGCAAGGCCCTTTCCCATGGCTGCCTAGAGAAATCCTCATTATCTTCCAGGCAAAGTTAACAGGTCACTTCTTCTGTGGTGCTTCTCTGTCTCTCAGAAACAGTATTCACTCCCACCTCTGGACTCCTGTAGCTCTTTCTTCAGCCTTTATTATAGCACTTGGCACATTGTCTTGCACTTATTTGCACCAATATGGATTTTTCTACTCACGCATGTGTTCCTCCAACACAGAGCCCAACACATCTAGCTCTGAATTCACTCTATACTTTAGCACGTAGCATAGTGCTCTCACATACATAGGCACACCGTGAGTGCTTGTTGAATAAATTAAAGGACAGATTCATTAATAAATTAAAGGATATATTCAAGAAGGAGGGAATGAGCAAACCTATGAGTGCTGTTAGGAGAGGGCAAAATAATAGGAATATAAAAATATATGAAAGTCAGGAGAGATTTACCAATTTCAAGGAGAAAGAACCATCTGATTTAAAAAAGCAAATCATACCCAACTGGCTTTTGGTCCAGGTTTTATTATGATGTTTGAATCTGACATCCCAAATTTGCAGTAGTCTGCATTGCAATCTTCCATTATCTGTTTTAAAATGAAAATGTTCATAAGATTCCTTAGAGAAAAATAATAAGAAAGAAATACCTCTCATTTGCACAGCACTTGAATCTTTTCAAAGCCCTTTTCACATATTTTCTCTTCTAGGCCAATTATCTGAATACCATCATTGTCAAATTTCTGTTGCATTGATTTATATTAAGGACCTTATTGTAGAATGTCAAAAAGCCAGAAATATTGTGACTACAATTTAAGTAGTAATTGATGGAAGAAATGCTAGCTACAGGCCAATGGCTCTTCTTGAATGGTATGTCTAGTAACTGGATGAGAGTTTAAGTAGAGATCTACTCTCCAAAAGAGCTGAACACATTAGCCCTCAGGTAAGTTAGGATTGGGTGTTGAGATAAACATGGGGTTATTTCTTATTCTATATCTATGTTACTAACCAAATTGGTTAGCTAGAGAATTAGCAAGTCAGTTGCTAGCAAATTAGAATGCATGTTTGAAAATGGTTTGTATTCCTTGGATGTTACAACAGTATAAGTTATACCATCTGAGAAACCAATATTAACCAAAAATATGGAAAAGCTCATCTGTTGTACAAATCCGTTGTACAAATCAGAAAGGAGACAACATCTGGCCTCTGCTTTATCACTTACCTATTTAAGCTTGGGTACATTACTCCATTTCTCCAGATCTCAAATTTCTTCTGAAAAATATTCTTATATTCCTTCTAGAGCTAAAATTCTTAGAGTCTACAAGGACATTTCTCCTCCCCATTACGTTCCATTAAAGGTTCTTAACCACCAAAGGATATTTAACTGGAAACTGCTTCTCACCCAGCTTTAAACTCAGTGAATCACCTTGCACTTTCATGCTTTGTTTGGGGTGGATCCCACTGTTCTTAAAGACAGTTCTTACAGAGCTAATACTAAAGATTTATGTTCCCACGCAAGATCCCAACTTGTGTGTTATTTGTACAAACAGATCAACCCCCCTCGATGGAGAAGAGGCACTGTCAGAACCAGGATCAAAGTCACATATAGTAATAATGACCCTAAGCAATTCGTCATTGTGTCAACTCAGATGAGGTAGCTAAGGACATTGTTTATAAGAATTACACTGATTCCTCCCCTTTAAGATCCAGGAAAGTGATTACTGCTTTGTCTTTATGTCAAAAATTTCTCCACAGCACATGCTCGAATTTTAACTTACTGATATCGGAAATTTCCCTGTTAACCAGGTTTCTTCTTTCATCTTCTTTCATTACTTTGGCTTCTAGAAAGCTACAATTTTCTCACTCTACATCTTTAAATTAGCTTTTATGAGGTGTATTTCCTATCTCTGCAATTGTTTTCACCCCTTAACCATTCTGTTTAAATGCTGTCCTGTAGTTGATGTATCATTGTCAGTAGCTTTCAAATGTGTTTTCTTTTTTGGGAGCAGAATAATGTAATCAATTAAGTAGTGAATGAATGAATGCGTGCCTTCCACTGGTTGGGCACTTTACAAGGCAAGCAGCCCCTGCAGGCTCATAGGGTCAATGTTTACAAGTCTGTGAATGAGGCATCATTATCACAAATGCACACATGAAGGTAACAGACTCAGAGTCTTGGTTCTGGTTTTGGGGTCACAGAGCTAGAAAGTGGTGGAGTTGAGAGGTCTGCTCACCATGTCATGACAGCCACCAGGATGGTTTTATACCCCTCAACTGTCATTCATACTCACCTCAGAAAACTGAGCCAGTTGGACTGGGGACCTTCAGTTTGTGTCTAGACCTATACTGTCTAACACAGTAGCTACCAGCTACTTGTAGTTATGTACATTTAAATTAATTAAAGTGAATAAAATTGAAAATTCAGTTTCTCAGTTGCATAGACACATTTCAAGTAGTCGATAGTCACATGTGGCTAGTGGCTGCTCTGCTAAGCACTGTTTTAGACTACTGTTTCTCTGAGGGTATTAAAGAGCTTAATTGTACCATGTTTTGGCCTGTCAAGGTTTTATGGCCAAGTAGGTTTGATAAATGCTGCATATCGTAGTCATTCTTGAATATTCACAGTGTATCATAGTATATTAAAGAAATCCCATAGTTAAGAAATCTTTATTTCTTAAAATAGCAGTTCCCCAAATTATTTGATCATGGAACCACTTTCCTGTTGCACTCATTAATAGAGTTCTTTGGAGTGTAGTTTGGGAAATTCAGGTAAAGTCAGACCTTCATTCACATATTGTTATAAATTTTCTCTGGGTTTCAACCGAAGTTAGAAAAGTTTTATCATTCCCAGTAAAGACCTCTTCAAGTTTTTCTCATTTAGTCACACCAAGAAACTATCACCTTACCCAGGCAGTGCCCTCAAACATTTTGAGGTCCAGTGGGTCTCCCTGGATGGTCCCGTTGAGAAGGATCAGAGAGTGGCAGCTGGCCATGGCAGCACACAGTGGGCTCCATGGCAAAGCCTTGCCTGAGGCAAAGCTATGGACTTCTTGAAAACTGATATAGAAGATGATTAATAAGTGAAGGTCTTCGACAAAATCATTTCACACATTCTGCGCCTTAAATCTTACCAACATAGAGTTTTAATAATATATAACCCTTACACTCAAAAGCTTTCATAGCACCCCATGCCCTATAAAATAAAATCCTGAACACTTGGATATAATCACAGACACTTCTGTCAGATTACTTGCAGCCAGCATCTATGGTGGGAGTAGTAGGGGAAGGCTTAGACTGACACCTGCAAGCTCTGCAGAGTAGGCTCTAGAAAGCCACACCCCCAGGCAAGAGGTCTCTGGGCCAGTGAAGTAGCAGCAATAGGAAGGAAGACAGTCTGCTGGTTCCTTTTTCCTTCAAGTAAAAGCACACCTGGACTCTGAAATGTTTCTCATGACTCAGCCCTTTGCCCTTTGTCCTATTTCCTGAAATTCTTCGCATGGGTATCTAGCACCTGAAGCTCACTTTCCTCTATGACAGTAGATTGGCTGGGTTTACCTTCCCCTCCTCCCATCTTCCAGGCAAACGGTAACTGTATCCAGTTTTCTCTACATCCCAAAATCTTACTTGGGGAAAGGGGAGGAGAGGAGGGGTGAAAGCTGCAAACATCCCCTTTCACTGGTCTGGCCAATAGAACGCAAAGCAGTACCTGCCTGGACAAAAGCCTGGACCAGCCATCTTAGTAACCAGGAGCTGAACCACATGAGTAGGGTTGAACACAAATATCTCTGCAATGTCACACTACCTGTCTGCTGTTATCTTGTGCCGGAGCTACACTTGGCCCTATCACTGTCTTGGGGAGCTCCTGCATGACTCCTTCAGTGACAGAGACTGAGCCGTGTTTGGAGCCAAGGTGGAGTATCCAGAGCTTAAGAGCCGAGGGCTTTGCACTTAGACTGAGAAGGCAGATCTCAAGCCCATAGGAAAGGGAGCTAGGGACTCCCCCTCTCTAGCTCCATTCTGGGGTAGCATCTCTGTGATTGCTATCCCCCCTCCCATGGCCAGCTTTAAGCCCATGTCTATAAAAATTTAAGCCATACCTGTTTCAAGATTCTATTTCAAGTGGTATCTCTGTCAGGTGGTTTTCCTCATTCTATTCATTTTCAAAATTAATGTCTACCATTTATCTACTATGTTATTCTAAAATCTAGGACTGTGTATTATATCAAGCAATCATTATTGTTTCTTCTTCTCTATACTGATTTGTGTGCCTTAATAGTAGCCCTTTCTACAGCCTGTATTGTGCATAGGAGGTGGGTGCATTTGTGCCTTTTTTCCCCCATGAGATGTGAGCTCCATGAGGGAGGAGACAGAGCTCTCCCTTTCTGGACTCCCCTCACCCCCACCCCTACCAGCCCACTAACCACCAGTGAGTCTTCGCAGTTGTCAATAGGCACAATTCTGATTTCACTCTTTGTTCCTCTGGTTTTAGTCATTCAATTCCTTACTCATCCAGCTCATTCTATTTTTCATGTGGAGTTGAAGGCCTACTTTCCCTGTCTGATTCTGTACTTAGAACTCATTTAATTTAACAAATTAGAAAAATTGGGAACTAGTTCTAGTAAATTATTACATATATTTTATGTGACATTCATCCTTCACCACTGGAAGGATGGATCTGAGTAGCACAAAGATAGCCACACCAATCCCACACTCCATCTTCTCCTAAGTGCCTACCAACTGTCAGCAGTTGGGACAGTCCCCCAGAGGTCCAGCCCATCTTCCGTAAGAGTGCCAGTCTGGAAGAAATTAGAATTGGTGTTAACGTAAGATTTAGAGCTTTTAATTATATCATGACTTAAACAAAATGCAACCTCCCAAGAAATTAAAGTAGATCTGGTTGTCCAAAGCCTTTGTTTGTAAACATCAAATTTTAAATCAGAAAAGGGAACCTGAAGGAAAGATTCAGCAAGTGACAAATGATTCCCCCAAAGCCTATGTTGATAATTAGACGACTCTAGATACTAGTCATTACAATAAAATGAGAGTGTTTGTTTTTGTGTGCTTTTTGCTGCACTTGCTGTTGTTAAACAATAGGCGTTCGGTGAATGGAAATCCAATAAGAACCAGGCAAGTTTGACTTTTCAGTTGGCACCTGCTGTCTTTCTAAAGCAGAGCTCAGAATTGTTTTTCTTTTCAAGACGACTTAGTTCATAGTCTGCCATCTGGTTCATAGCAATTTTCTAAAATATGGGTGACATGGTGACTGTCCAGATTGATAATGAAATGTTGATAAAGGACTTTGAGAATTTAGAGATAAATTAAGTGCTAATAATAAATATTCATTAATGCCCATGAATGAGTTTTATTGTTGGATCAAGAGGAAAATGGTTGGGAGAATTCAATTTGCTGTATTATGAGATAATATTTGTCACATAACGTAACAGAGAAAGCTACAAGGAACTAAGTATTATCAGAGCACTTTGAATTTGCTCATTGCTTCAGAGTCCACTATTAATTACAGAACCTGGTGTCTTTATGCAAGAAGCCAAAACCCAGAGTAAGCATGAAGTCACACTGCCTCAGCACTGTCAAGGGTGAGCAGAGCACCATCATAGGGCTGGGGTGTATCCCTTTTCAATACTGACACTCAGATCTCTGTCATCATTCTTTTAAAATCATTTCTGTATAAGACACTGAATTTTCTAGTCTTCTACCAATGACATTTCTGTCACTAGAAGACATAGGCATAATGCTTTACAATGAAGTGCTTACAGTGCTTCTAATTCTTACAACTGAATAAACAGGGAAGGGACATTCTCAGGTTAGAGGTGATATGAGAAGATTCAATGTCCAGTGGCCTGCAGGTTGAAGAGAAAGAATCAGAATCCATCCTGTCTAGACAAATGTTAAATAAATTTTGGAAAATATGCAGAGAGACAAAACCCATACTGGACTTCCAATTAAAGAATGAAGGAATCTTGTTTTCATTAATTCATTTGGACTTCACAGAAAGCTAACATGCTTTGTGTGAGTTATTCCTTGGAGAACAACAGCAAAAATCTATTTGCTTCATTTCCCTCCTGCAATTTATAAGGGTCCCAACCTGTGTGTTTAGATTTCAAATCCTCTTGAGTTGTTCCATTTCAAAAAGAGTTAGCAGCTTAATTCAAACTGAAATGTTTTCCTGATGATCAGATTATACTTTTAAACATCCATATTTTGAACATGAAAACACAATTGATACTGTAGCAAAACAGAAATGGGACTGTGTTATTTCTGTAGGTGAAAATGATCTTAATACAATAAAACTAGACATGAACAAAAAGAAAACTAAATTATAGTTGCAGTTGTAAAGGAAGTAAGACTGAGAAAGCAAACTTCTTAGCATAAATACTAGCCCAGGCTTGTGATGAACTGGATAAAAAAGAGAGAACTTGTTTTGTAACAAAGCAATGTAAACTAGAAATATATGGGAACCAATGTACTCAGAAGCCCAGTGGTGAATGTCTTTTAAATGGAAATAATAGTAGATGGGACCTCAGTTAATCGTGGGGTGCTTTATTCCAACAGCATATTGGTAGAGTTTTACAATGTGAAATCTAGAAAGACACTTAAAGATTATTAGAGTTCAGACTTCTCTTAAAAGATCACAGAGAAACTTAGTGCCAGATCCAGGATTTGACTTCTCATTTTGATGATTCCCAGCCCAGAGTTCTTTGCACTATTACATGCTACTATGTCACTAAGGTTTGGCCAAGCCTGCGGAGAAGCAGTCTCTCAGTTGTTGTAGCAAAAGAGCACATGAAGATGCAGAGGAAAAATCTTTATATGAGATGTAAAATGAACACCCTCTGGAAGAATTAGTTTTAGAAACAGATGGATATGTAATGAACATGTTTTATATATCTCTCTCTTATATTACAGGCACTAGTGAGGCTACTAGGTAAGTATTGGGAATCCCTACCAGAAAAATTCCCAGGGGCTGTTCTCTGGTCCTAAAACTAAAAGGAAGTTAGTGTTAAGTTAACCCTAGTGGTTATTGACGAGTGGGATTAAGGGCTTTCTTTGCCAAAGGAAACTCGACAAGAATAGAACAGAAATAACCTTAGAGCTGCTCTCCTTCCAACTGGGGGCCAAGACTCATCAACTCTACTCATGGTGTCTCTCCAGCTGGTCCTCGACTCTCCATTCTTGCCCTCCTTGCCTAAGAAAACTTTCCCAGACAGCTTCTCGTCTCAGTCCTATCTCCCTTCTGTCCCTTCTCACCAGCTACCCTGGATGAAATAAATAAAATACCCCTATAAAAATGTCACCCATCTTCTTAAAAAAATGGTAGGGCTCCAATTCTTCTTCACAACTAGACTCCAGTCCTTGACTTGGCACATCAGGCCCTGAGCAGTTGGACTTACTCCTCTCTCCACCTACATCCCCTACCACACAGCTCCCAATCTAGCCACACCCAACTGTCCTCTGTCCCCCATGTGCCACAGGCTCTGATATCCCTGTGCTTCTGAACTGCTTGCCTCTGAGGCCAGGGCCCATCCTCTCTAACAACCAAAGCCACAGGTCAAAAGTGACCTCCCACCACAGCAGGTAACTTCATTTCAGTGCCTTGTTCCTACCTCTTCACTGCATTATCATTATCTACACTTCTGTTTTACCTGCTTCCTCAGCTAAGTCATGAACTTCTTCAGAGCAAGGAACATCTCATTAATGGGGCTCTTGACCAATGTATATTAGTTAAAAAGTGGCACAACCTTTATCAATTACTCAAATGTGAATGAAGTATAGACACGGAAGAACCAGACCAGGTCCACTGTGTTAGAGCAATTAAATTGACCTGCCCAAGCAAAGGCAGGATCTGAACAGCAGGTGACTGTGGCTGAGGTCCCTCCAGGTCCACTACAGGAGAGGCACAGGAAGGGATCTCAGGACCTATCCCAGAGTAGCAATCCTCCCCATTTGGACATACTTCTCCCTTGCCACTTCTAGGACCCTAACCACAGGGACTTATTTGCTAGTCTGGACTTTTGCTAATCTGAGGATCAAAGGAGAAAGGAAGGACCAAGTGCATAAACATAGCCATGTTCCTCTCCCTCCCTTTCCTTAAAAGAAGCAGAGGAAAAGAAGGGGAAGTATGTTCAATTAACACAGAACAAACAAAGCACTTCAGGGAACAGAAATATTCTGACATTTTTTGCCTGAAAAAGCCAATCTGTCATACAAGTTATTATAATAGGAGATTGTTTTAAAACCCAATATGGGCACAAAAATATTAAATTTCATAGGAAAGGAATTCATGATGTGGTAGCTAAACCACTTCCTTAGGACTCAGTAGAGTGGGCTTCTAGAACATGGTCTCATGCTAGTTCACTGTATGACCTTCTCTGGCCTCAGGGTTCCCATCTGTAAAATGAGTGCAGTGAGCCAAGCATCCTTAGAGGCCTTTTCCAGCTCTGCTGTACCTTGAAATCATTAACCTCCAACCTGGAAAGTTTAGATCATACTTTGTCAAAACACACGAGGTTTATTTGCCCACACATATTGATTCTCTGTGGGGAGATACAGAAGATTTTCTTTTTCTTCAGCCTCTTTTGTGCATACACGATGCCTGTGGTCAGGGCAGCTGGCAGCACAGGAGGGACAGTTACGGTGAATAGGAGCAGGGCCATGGTTGTAGTATCTCTTGAAGAAGCCTGGGGAGCGAAGGACATACAGGTTAGCCCAGAAGAGCAGGCTGGCACCCTTTCTGGCACCATCCCCTCTAATACCACAGAGCTGCAGAAGCTCAGAGTATTCAGAGTGATCTGGCTCTCTTGATGGGACCAAGAGTTCTCTTGGATGTGCCTAAGGAATGGACAAGTTGTCTCCCACTAAGAACAAAGGAGACTCTGATCCCTACTCTATGTCCACCCTGCCTTTTGCTGATTCTCTTTCTTTTCACTTAGTATTCCATCCAGCCAGAGCACCATCCCTCCTCTGCTCGTCCTGACACACCGTCTGGATGCCCCAGGCACAGACCATCTTGAAGTTGTAACATTTCACACACTGGCTTGATGGTTGGGTTTATAAATCTCCCTCAAAAGCTTCCAAACTCCTTTGGTGAAGCACCTGTGCCTTATACATTTTTGAAGTCATTTTCAAGTTCATCTTATTCATTTCTACATACAGAGCCTAGCACAGTTTCTGACACAAAGAAGGTACCCAGTACATATATGAAATGAATGGTGACCAATTGAATTCCATTTCAGAACCTGACAGAACACAGAGCAATTCATTGCCTACATGGTCTGTCGGGTATGCCTCAGACAATGTACACACCCAAATATTTCAACATTCTCAAATAATCCAAATTTCTAACTATAGAATTCAAGATTCCCTTCAATGCAACCTTATTTCTATCTTGCTAGACTTAATGTCTAAGTTGCTTACTGGTTCCAGAAGACCCATCTGCATTTCTTGCTTTGTCCTTTGCTCACTCTAATTAGTTTGCCCTCTCTGCTCTCTGGTATGATTGACTAAGTCCACTCCATCCTATCAGACTTGAGAAACATGTATTTCCTCTGAAGCTATTTAAGCTTGGATATTGCAAATGCCACACACATAGTAACCTCTCATTCCCATCCAAATGGTGAAAGGACTATGAACTCTGCAACTTTTCGTAGTTGTATCATCCAATATAATTTTCGCTAACCACATATGGGTACTTAAATGGAAATTAATCAAATAATCAAATTAGTTAAATTAAATTAATTTAATTAAAAATATTAAAATGAAATAAAATTGAAAGTTCATTTCCTCAGTCACACGAGCCACAGTTCAAGCATTCGATAAGCACATGTGGTTAAGGGCTATCAAATTGAACAGTGTATGTATAGAATAGTTTCATCATCTAAGAAAGCTCCATTGGACAGTGCTGAGTCACAGAATGATGGGGCTAAAATATAACCTTATCTAATCCTTTTGAGTTAGGTCAAGTTCCTTGAGAAAACTGTGCTATTAAAAACCTTACCCCCAATACTTACTCCATGGTACATATATACACCAAGGCCATAGAAGAAACCCACAACTCCAAGGCAGGCCAGGAACACTATAAACTTGAAGGCATCATTGTATAGTTTAAAGTTCAGAGGCCGAGGGTAGAGGATGGATCTTACCAAGTCCCCTTTGGCAGTATTGTAACCTACATGAAGATAATTGCAGGTGGAATAAGATCCTTTAATACAGTATCCCCCAAACCCAAAGTGGTTTGCATCGAGTTAAGGATTTGTTAATAGTGTCATTTGAATATGGAATGAAAACACCATTGCTAACAGTATATTTATATTTATTATTCTTACAAGATTTCCAGGAACAATAAATGGAATTCACTTAGCCCTGCTCAATTTCTCTTGTTCTGGAAGTCAGTGTTTCAGTGGCTCACACAGTGCAGTTCCTCACTCAAGCAAAAGACTAGGGAAAAGAAGACTAAGGAACCAACAGACGCAGTCACCAGAGAAGATGAGCTGCTGAGAGAAGAAGACTTTAAAGCTCAAATATGTGTTGAAAATAATAGAAAATTAAGGGAAAAGGGAAGCACAAAACAAGTAATTTCTTAAATATATGTGCCTCTCATCATGTCATTTGTATGCTCAAAAACCTTCCAGAGCCTCCATTTTTTATAATAAAGTTCAAATTTCTAGGCATGGCATTCTAAGCCCCATCAATCCAGTGGACTACTATTTTGCTAGACTTTTAACTAATACTGCTCTCAGAAGACTCCAGTGCATTCTTTCCTTTGTGTTTTGCAGAAACAGATCAGCATGTCTTTTTTTTTTTAAAGATTTTATTTATTCATTTGACACAGAGAGAGAGATTACAAGTAGGCAGAGAGGCAGGCAGAGAGAGGAGGAAGCAGGCTCCTTGCTGAGCAGAGAGCCCGATGTGGGCCTTGATCCCAGGACCCTGGGATCGTGACCTGAGCCAAAGGCAGCGGCTTTAACCCACTGAGCCACCCAGGCGCCCTCAGCATGTCTTTTTAGCTCTCTGATAGGATTGGCTAAATCCTTCCCATTCTATCAGGCTTGGCTCGAAATGCCACCTCATCAAAGAAATGTTTCCTGAATTCTATTCCCATACTCCGTATCAAAAATAATTTCTCCCCTTCTTTGGAGTCCCTATAACACTTAATCACATGACATCTATCACTGCTTTCTGTTTAGTTAGCTATAAATCCACTTGTCTCCTGCACCAGACCACAATCTTCTTTAAGGTCAAGGATTATCTCACAATTTTTTTTTCCTTTAGCACTCAGGGCATAGCACTTTGTAGATACAAAAAATTGACTACTAGATATAAGTCACTATTGTTAAGTGTGAAACATGCCTTAATTCCTATGCTTCATGAACATCTTAGCTCCTCAAACATGGCTTTGTAGGCTTTGGAGAAAAAGAGCAGAGCTTTCTCTAACCTGTTGCCTCAGCATTTTATAAGCTCAGATCAGGTGGTTTCCATGATTACCATCTATTAGCTCCTGCTTACCAGCTAGCTGAGAGGTGTTCTTTTGTCCACTGATTACTTTGAAACAAAATTTGCTATTTTTAATTTAAAAAAATCAGGTAGGGCGCCTGGGTGGCTCAGTGGGTTAAAGCCTCTGCTTTCGGCTCAGGTCATGATCTCAGCGTCCTGGGATCGAGGCCCGCATCGGGCTCTCTGCTCAGCAGGGAGCCTGCTTCCTCCTCTCCCTGTCTCTCTGCCTGCCTCTCTGCCTACTTGTGATCTTTCTCTCTGTGTCAAATAAATAAATAAAATCTTTTTTAAAAAAATCAGGTAGAACAATTGAATCATAGACTAACTAAAGTATAGAGACAACAAAGTGCAAGGTATGTTTTGAATTTGTGTATTGTGGGCTGGCAGAAACAGAGGTGAAGGGTGAATACAGCAAACTAGGACCAGATCATGGAAGGTGTTGGCTGCATCATGTCATGTGAAAGATTGGGCGTAATATTAATAGTCTTGAAAAGTCTTTGAGCATGGTGTGCATAAACTGCTTCAAAATGTGTTTTAGAAATAAGACTTGGTGACAGATCAAGGGATAGACAGAACAAAAGACAAACAAAGTATTTCAGGAAAAAGCTGGAAGGGAACAGTCAAAAGAATATTTCTGCTATAATAATAGTTAGACAGGAGATGATGAAGGGCCAGGACAAAACACCAACTGTCAGGATGAAGGAGACGGAGACAGGATTTGGGAGGCATTTGTAGAATCAACAGGATGTGGTGTCCTACCTGGTACGAGAGAAAGTGAGCAGTTAAAGGTGATGTGGAAAGACTGGCTAGGTGGTAATGCTGTCAACAGAAAGAGGAGAATAAGTCCTTTACATGCTTCGACTTTGAAGTGTCTGTAGGGAACCCAAGTGGAGGTATCCAGCAGGCATCTTGAAATAATAGCCTAGCAAGCAGCACTTTGAAAGGAAAAAGTCCTCAAGCAATAATGGTCAGAACTATTTTCTTGGTAATCACTTAGAGTGGGTGTAGAGGGAAAAGAAAAGAAACATGTGGACATAAAACAAAACCAAAAACAAACAAACAAACCTACAATAACATAGTCTTGCCTTTGAGGAAATCTACTTCATCTCTGTATATACTTCATCATAGACAAAGGTTTTAACAATGAACCATTTAGTTGGAAGTGGTGGCAACTTAGAATAATAAGGTTCTGACTGGAAATGAGTATGGCTGTTATTACCAGAATGTAGCAAACTCCATATTCCCAAACAAAATTTTCCCAGCCCAACTCCCCTACCTCTAATCATGGACTAAATTTATAACAGTGAAATCTACCGACCTGTTTGCAAGACAACTGCTCTCACTGGCCCCTGCCCAGACGGCTTGACCTGGATAACTTCCGTCCCGCAGTAAAGGACATGTTTCCGATAATCTTCCAAGCTGTGGGATTTCCAGGCCATGGTGTTGTCCACATGAGGCAATGGTGTCTTTGTGACAGGTATACTTTCTCCTAAAGAAGATTGTCTTTCATTGATTCCATGTGATCTCAGGTAGTCATTTAGAGCTGGTACTTTTCAGTTTCAAGAAAGTATACAAACCACAGCTATTCAGATCTTACATTACATCCCCTGAGTCAGATGACTTCTCAGGGATGTTGGTAATGCAAGCAGTGGTGTATCTGGTTATATTTCAGATATTTATTTAAGGTCCACCTATATTTTCCATACCTGGTCTGGATGGTTTGCTGTTATAATTTAAAAGGTAGGCCATTTTAGCAAAAGAGTTGTCGCTTAAATGTCCCCACCATTTGTTCTTTAAGCCCAGATCTTTCTAGGCAATGAAGGAACTATCAAGTATGTGTATAGCTATTATTATTTACCTTTCATTTACTTGTTTATCTGTCCATTCGCCCATTCATTAAACAAATATTTTTAAGTCCTTATTCTGTGCTGGGCACTGCTCTAGGTGCTGAGAATATACTAATGAACAAGACAAATAGAAATCTCGCCCTCAGAGGCCCAGGGAGCCAAGCCACTAAAGAGTAGTAAATAATTAATGAAAATACAAGAAGATAAGTATTTTGGTAGTGGTATCAGGTGATCTGAAGATCTAGTCCAAACAGAGGACAAGGAAAGAGGCCCTGGACGATAAATAAATGACAACTCAAAAGGAAATGAGGCCAGCTAGATCAAGGAGAAGAGGGAAGTGTTCTTGGAAGCAATATGAGCAAGAGCATGCTGTGATCTGGGCAGTAAAGATGGTTGAGGGTTTGGAACATTAAGTGGAGGGTAGAGGTAAAGCGTCCTAGAAGTACAGAGATGAATGAGAAATTATGCCCTCATAAAATCTAAAAAGTATTTTTCATGATCTTTTTAGAGTTTGTCATGAAAAATAGAAACCAATACAACAGGACATCTCTTTTTACTTTCTGGATGATCTCAGCTCTATTCTCATTAATTAACACTTCTAAATAGATCAATAACATCTATCTTCATCTTCCCTCCCTCCTGTTTTCTTGTTCTGTATTTCCCAATGGTGGGCTGGATACCCCACTAGCATTCCCAAGTCACCATATCTACAATATCTATAATCCATACTAGTATTTTCATCACTAAACATCCTCCTGACTTTTTATGCTACCATCCTTTTGCTAAGTGACAGGTTTACAGTCTTAGAATCACCTCCTCTTCCCATGCTCCACCCTCTCATGGACTGATTCTCCAACTCGTACCACTTTTGCCTGTGAGCATGCCTCACTGATTCATTCCTGGACTCTTGCATTTGGGTTCCAAAGGCTTCACTGACAACTGCTGACTCATAGTGATTGCCTTATCAATGGACTACCTGTAATTGCTTAGCTCCTTGACACAAAACACATTTTAATAGTAATAATTCGAGACCACAGGAGAATTAATACTTTTTTTTTTTTATGAGTAAGTATTTCACCCACAATCTGCCTTGACTTCCTGAGTTGGGAGAAACCTTCAGTCCTTCCTCCTATGTGTCTCCTTTGTTATGACGCTACTACCACACTCACTCACACATTTTTGATGCCAGGTGGGTGTTGGGGGGGGGGCTTCTACACAACAAGCAATTCTGTGACACTAGCTGGTTGTCCTACAATTGAAGTCAATGCAATTCAATTCTGACACTATCTGCCTAGAGATGGCGTCAGTTCTCACAGGTTAAGGACACAGTCCCACAGGACTGATGCCCCCCGCCCCCCGCCACTTCAGATGCTAATTGCAAATCCACATTGTCACCTGTGCTTCTGACTTTCCCACAAACCCCTTCAGAGGTTCAATTAATTTGCTAGAATGGCTCACAGAACTCAGGGAAATACTTGCATTTACTAATTTGTTAAATATGATAAAGGATACAGATAAATAGCCAGATGAAGAGATACATAGGATGAGGTTTGGAAGGGTCCTGAGTGCAAACTCCCTCTCTTGCTAGATTTTCAAAGCCACCACAAACTGAGCATCACTGGCTCATTTTCCTACACATTCCAGCTAAACTAGGCCACTGCATATCCTATTATTGACTGCCATTCTTTGCCATTCCTCTACTTTTCCTGATGGCAAGAAGACAGGTTATTTAAAATACAAAGAAAATTAGCCCAGAGTTCAAAAGGATACATTTCAGAGACAAAATAAAAATGCTAATAACACTTCCTGCCTCCCAGATTTAAAAAGCACTAGAATGAATTTAAAATTCCATCAGTCTTTTGCTAAATGTTCAATTAGCAAAATAACATGTCATATTTCTAATTTGGAAATAGCATTATATTGATTATAGTTACACGAATTCAGGTTCTATCTCTCCTTCTAGGTAATAACTGAGGGCAAGGACTTTGACATCATAACTTTTTATACTGCTCATTTTCCTTGCTGGTATGTAATAGGTTCAAAAGACATATTTTTTCTGAATGCCTGGGTGACTTGAATAAAAACAATTACCCAGGTTTTTCTATGACTGGTTTTTCAAAACTGGTTTTCTACATGGTACATTTTTTACATCCTGAGGTACAAGAAGCTATACAACTTTTATTAGTGATCTTGAATATTCTCAGGAAATTCCTTTAGCCAGACATTGTCCCTAACTCATTCTCTTTAAAACAATTATGGTATTAATCCTTTGTTTGGATTTACCAGTTGTGTTCTAAGTGGCTTTGGAAAATGGATATAATCTTTTTGACAAATCTCCAAATCGCTGTATCCCCATTGTTTTTTGAAATCAGCCTTCATAAAAGCAGATACTTAGAGATAATTTCTAATGTTTTTCTGCTTTTGAATCACAGAATATTAATCCACAATATATTAGGCTAATATTAGTGGGTAGTTTCTGCACACACTACCCACAGTATTGGTGGCAGGCAGACATTCAATCAACCAGAGATGGAAGTCATTTGGAGATAATGTTCCAAAGATAACATTCAAATCAGATATGATTTAACACAGAAATGACTTTCAAGGCTCTTTTACGCTATTCACATATTAATGAGGAGTCTTATGCTTGGCCTTTCCCAGAATCCCAAGAAAGAGTGATTTGCCTACAAATGTCTGGAGGTCTAAATAGTTTGGAGAGTGTTTTAGAAGGAAGAACACTCATCATCAACTTCCGCTGACTTCTGGGACCTGGAAGTCCTGGCTGCTTTGAAGTGGGATTCTGCCTCTTATCCCCAGTGAGTCAGTGCCTCTGCACAAAAATGCCATGTTCTCGTCTGTTTATATTTCGGGGGCCATTTGACTATAAGCTGTTTGAGGCTAGTGGTCAATCTCTCATTTGTCTTGTGACTCCAGCGCACAACACAGTGCCCCGCACAGAGTAGGCATTTCCGAACCTTTATTGAATAAATAGATGGATAAATGAATAAATGGAAGAAAGGGAGAAGTGAGAGATAGGAGGAAAGGAAAAAGGCAGAGAGAAAAGATCTGACCTAGCAACTCATTACAAGCTTGTCTGACAGGATATGAATGTGAAATCGCCACTTCAGAAAATCCCTGTGCTCAACTCAGATCTCTGTACACTTCCCACACACACATTTCAAATATGTCACTAAGTCTAATGAGTAGAGTGAGAAGGAGGAGATTGTGGCAGAGTGAATACTACCAATCTCTCCCATAATTACCTCTAAGAGAATGAGGGGCAGTAATTTCAGGCCTAGGTTCTCAGGTCAAAAGACCTGGGTTTGAGTGTTTTATATTCTTCATAGCATTTATGTTGGAAAGTGTGTCATCGGAAATTTATGTCATTTACCAATTCTCATGTTTTTTTCCTCCCCACTAGACTGTCCCCTCCACGAGGGCAGAACCTTATCTGCCTTGTTTACTGCCGTATCCCCAGCACCTAGTAGAGTGTTCCATAAATAGGAGCTATTACAAATTTATGGAATGAATGAATGGATAAATAAATAAACAAATGAATCCAAATAGAAACTCTACCACTTTTAAAATGTGTGACTTTGGGAAAATGACTTATCCTCTCTGGGCTTTAGATTCTCCCACCTTAGAGTGTTATAGATTGAATGAAATAATATATGTAAAATACTAGCATAGTGCTTAATGCATGTAAGAATTAAGAAAAAATGATCTATTGTGCCAAGAGAAATTTCAGAACATTAATAAAATTTCCCCACAGTATTTATTCCCTTTTGCCTCTTGACCACTCTGTGAGGAGCTGTAATTTGAAGGGGCTCATTTCCTCCAGAGGCAGACTGAGGAGTTGATAACTGGCTTTTGGGTTTCAAAAATCATTCATAAGTTTGACCATGAACTTTAGAGACCACCTGAGAATAAAAACAAAGCTTTTTTGTTCACCATACCTTCCCTCTACTACTTTTCTAGCTAAATAAAAATCCCTGGATTGGAAGTTGGAAGAAAAATCCAAAGGAAACTTAGATATTGTGTGTCCCTGAGGGAAGAGTAAGGAAACACTCTAGAAGTTTCTGAAAACTGAGCAAAAGGTACAGGTTGGCTTCCTTTTGCAGGAAGATAGGCCCAGGACATTTCCCATGCCCAGAGTGGGGAGTAGGGGCAACAGACAGGAGAGCTACTCTAGACAAGACCCACCACCCCAGTGTCTTGCACAACCTCAAGTAGCCAGGCTTGGGTCAGGGGACCCACCAACTGATGGGAACGAATGACTTATACCACTGCTTACTCTCAAGGATGGCAAGATTTGGAGCAAAAATAAAGACTAAGTGTAGATATAAAATTAAATTTCTTGCATAGTTGACCTTATGGCAATAGGATGAGGCTAAGCAGATGAGGAGGAGGAAGATCGTACAATGGGCGTAGGCTGGGTGTGGGACTACCCAGTTGAAAGAAAAAAAAATGATAAGGCACAAGAAGTGTCAGTTTTACCCCTCATAGTATCCTCCTCCTCACTCCTGTGGTCCCTCCTGTTTGGAAGGAAGCAAAAGCCACCTCTGACCCTGATACTTGCTTGCTGACCAGTCTGATCTCTCTCCACCTAGGTTTCCTCATCTGGAAGTTGGATATCATAATAGCTCTTCATTTGTTTTATGCTATGACAAATTGAGATATAAAAGTTAGTTATAAAATGTAAATTGTTCGAGGGGTGCCTGGGTGGCTCAGTTGCTAAGCTTTAGCTTGGGTCGTGATCTCATGGTCCCAGAATCGAGCCCCAGATCAGGCTCCCTGCTTGGCAGGAAGCCTGCTTCTCCCTCTCCCACTCCCCCTGCTTGTGTTACCTCTTTTTCTCTCTCCTTCTCTGTCAAATAAATAAATAAAATCTTTTAAAAAAATGTAAATTGCTCTAGAGATGCTAGGAGTATTTGCTGCTTTTCTTCTAAATGAAGACATAAAGACTTCTATATATGCAAAGGACTGGTTTGCACATGGAAAAAAAAGCAAAACCTGAGTCACATTCATGGACAAATACTCTAGGAAGATATATGCAGTTTCAGGAATCTAAGCATAATCTGATTGTTCAATCAGGATCCTTTTTACAAATAGTGTGCACGCAAGAGGACAGATCTATGTAGGCTGTGTAAGAATGTATCTAAAGCATGGTGGTACTTAGACCTTTCTGAAGAAAATAATGACAAAGAAATATATGTATTTCTGTTTTATGAGTTTGATTCTAAAATTAACATTTATCAGTACTAAGGTTACGTAGATATTAATGCTGGTGACCTTATTTTTCCAGAAACAGACTTAAGAAAAGCCACTTACTTCTTAAGGTCATTTAGGTCAGTTTTGGAAAATTGTGGAAAAGCAGCATTGTTTACCCTCTCTACTTCTCTGGAACTCTCTGAGTTTTCCTAGAATCAGGAAAGAAACGTGCACCCAAGTCAATAGACCCCGGGCCATAAACGCTGTGATCAGTCCTCCCCTTTTTCATCACAGCCATGCTCCTTTGCCAGTGAGAGAAGCCATTCTTCACTGGCAGGCTGCTGGGAAATGTGAGACAGTTGCTACCTTGGAGTGAGGAGGACAGTTTTTCTTGAGCTTGAGGTTTGTGCATCGGGTACTATGGCAACATTCTGGATGAAGGATATGATCAGTATGCAAATCCTCATCACTATCATTATAAGGCAGTTAGATTTCAACACACTAAAGGGGTATTTTGTAATTATACCAAGCATATTTATGTTTACTACATTTTCCTGTCTCAATTTTAAATTAAGCAGACCCATTTTTAATGTGAAATCTGCTTGCGTTGAACAATTTAGGACTCGATAATGATTCTCTTTACATTTAGGTGATATTAAAAACAGTGTGTGTGTGTGTGTGTGTGTGTGCGCGCACGCATGCATGTGTATTTTCCTGTCTTTAGCAACTTGGGAACAGAAAAATACAATGATTTGTAAGCACAAAAGACAAATATTTTCAATTTTGTGTTATTGTATAGTTTCTTCTTATCATTATGATGTCCTGTGTATTTGGGGGTTTTTTGATGAAAGAATATTTTATACCTACTGCCTTGCTAATTATGCAAATTCAAGTGAACTTTACAAAGTACAAATGAGAATAAGAATGACAGTTCAAACCATTACAAGAAAACTGGCTTTCTGCTTGGTAAGTTCAACTGGAAACAATTCTAAAGAACAGAACTGTTATATGGCCTTTCCTTAAAGGTTCAATTCCATCTCTTTCCCAGGGAAACCTGGCGCTCAGTTTTCCATCTACGAAGAGCAGGGTTGGATAAAATCTCTGCATCCTACCGATTGAGAGCTGTTGGTTTCCAGTTGTGTTGTTTTTGGATAAGCATGTAAACCACACTCACGTTTATGAAGATAGTGTGCATCAGTCTTATGCATTCACCCTCCTCTGAACCAAAGCACCCGATTCACCCCACCCATCAGGAAATGAACCAATCATATGTATTAGACTTTTTTTCTATTTATAAATTCTGTATTTATTGTCCTTTGATTCTTAAATTATTAAATATTTCCTCTTTTCATATAGGGAGTCTCCATCTGTACAAATAGCCTAGTTGTGTCTCCCTCGCCTGTCTCCCCACATCTTAATATCAGGCTGGTACAAGGCAGGTAAGGATGTGTTGATCCACTTTGCTAACTCTTGACCTAGGTGTTGGACAGGAAAGGAGACACTCCCTGACAACAGCCTACCTGTGAGCATGCCTTCATTCACCACGCAGCTTCCATCAATCAGAATAGCATCACATGGCAATGAGAATTTTCCTGGAAGAATAAGAGTATCTCCAGGAACCAAGAGACGGGATTCCAGCTCCTGCAAACCTACGCAACAGCAAAGGTTCCATGACTGACTGATCTTTTCCTGTTTTTACTGAAAAATGCAAGTTGCTGAGAAGTCTTAACCAACCTGTTGACCAAGGACCACCCTACACATTCACCTGCTCCAGCTCCTTTCTGCTCATTTGCAGAATCACAGAAACCAGGATTAGGAATTTGATTCCAGGGCCATAGCTAAAGATTAGCAGAGCAAGAAGATCCCATCTTGATCTTAGTACTTAGGACAGTTCTCTGTCCATAGGAGATAGTCCAGGATATCGGTCATCTGAGAGGTGCCCCTTTACTGCTGCTTACTTGCTGGGGCTGGCTTCTGACCCACTATGGCACACTCTGTCTTTGGACTGGGGCCTAGTGTAAACCATTCAGACAGCTTCTGCTGCCCTCGGGTGTAGTCCTCACTCCTTGCAAAAAGCCATGGCCTCCCCACCCCAGGCTAAGTCCAGAGAAAATGCCAAATGTCCAGCCAGCAGCAATTTACAAGAATTATTTAGGCCTGGATTCTGGATAACAGATTGGAATGTTACGATTCAGGGTCTGTTTGGGATGGTTAGTAGGGGAATTCAAAAAGCCTTAAGAAGGCTTACTCAGGAGCATTCAAATGAGTGAAGTATGGAAGGCAGAGGGAACTGGAAGCAACCCAGACACTGGATGGAAATGGTTCAATCAGGGAGAGGCATGCAAAGTACCCAGTTTACAAAATTCAGTGAGGTGCTCACCCTCTGGGTCCTGCAAATGCAGAGGAAATTTAGCATGATCTTTCCTCCTTAAGTTTTGCATCTTAGAAGACTTATTCGCCTAACTTTAGCCCCAGTCCTGGGTTTAATCAGAGAAGACTTTGCTCCTCAACTAATAATCAATAACAAATGAGACTGATTCCACCCTGAAATATTAGGATGCTGAACATGGCAGAACATATCACTTACCTATGCCCTTGATGATGACTGTAACCTGGACTTTGTTGTGATCCTCCACAAGGTTGTGCAGCTTAACGGATTGCTGACAATTCAAAGTTAATGTTTAAATATCGGATTGTTCATAACTCAAAAACCACGTGATCTCAATACAGTAAATACAGAGTCTGCCATCACAGCCAAAGTGACAGTGGGCAAAGATTCAAGCTCTACTTTTGATGTTTCTGATTCCCTACCCCAACCCCTACCCCTACCCTAGCCAACTCCCGACCTGTAGCAATAAACATGCTAATCCGTTTAACGTTATTTCAATTCCAAGACACATAATGCACAACCACCATGCCCAAGGACCAACGCTAAGGCCCTGAGGCTGCACTTCTTGAGGGCGCACGATGAAGCAGGAAAGAACAAGACCGTGAACAGATTACTTTCCCTCTTGGTAACTCTTTCCCTGTCTATAAAACAACGAAGCTGAATTCGATCTTTCCATTGCAAGGGCTTGGGAACATTTGGGTTGTGTTTTGATTTTATGTGGAACAGCCATCCCTTCCTTTATGAATGGGTGGATTTTCATCTTGGGGAAGTCTGCAGACTAGACCAATGCTGCTCTGTTCGGAAGCCTGGTGCTTCCACTTAGGCATTATTCGGCCTGTTAAATTCCCTTTTCCTCATCTGAAAGTGGAGACAATAGCAGTATCTGTTTCAGATGGTTTTTAAAATTTAGTTAGTGCTTATCTTAGTTATCCCTTTGGATAGTACTCATTACCATGGTAAAAACTCAATAACTATTAATGATTAATAAAAATATTGTTGCTGGAAAAACAATTGTCCAAGTGCGTCATCTGGGAAGATCCGCTTGGGGTGGATTTCACCGAGATATGAAACTGTGCAAAGTGAAGGAATGGAAGCAGCCTGAAGAAGTGGAGGCAGAGTCTTCTGGGAAAATTCAGGAGACCGGAAGGCAGAGGTGAGAGGACATGTTGCCCACACAGTTCCCCATGTCGACTGTAGGGGGCGCCATCAGCTGGCGCGTTCCTGGAAAGCACGCCCTGCTCACTTGGATACTCAGAAGAGATCTGAATACTGTCAACGGTACTGAAACGCAGGCCAACTTAACTCAAGTATAAAACTTTCCTTTCAGATGTCAGGGTAAATTATTTTTATCTGTCCTAGTGACGATTTTTAGCCAATGGTAGCCAATGTCACCAGATTAAGACAAGCATTACACATAATTATGTAACTTTCCTCTTGAGAAATATAATAAATTCCATGTTTTTATTTATACGAACAATTTATTGTTTACTTCAGTTTTTTATAAAAAGCTACACTTCAAACATTTGGACCAATTGAGTGGAAGAGGTGATATTAGTGTTTGTTAGATACATATTCAGTGCCCTAACTTGACTTTCTGAGGCTTGCCGAGTGTGGCGTCCATTTTAATGATGGATAATAGTGAGAAAGTCAGCCGTGGTTCTGTGGCAAGAAAACTGGATTCAGTTAGGATTCCTGAGTTGTAGGTCAGGTTTACCCACTAACCACCCATGTACCCGTATAGGAGTAATTTCACTTTTTAAGTTAGTTGTTCCCTCTCGCTAAACAAGTGACATTAAATTGAATCATTTTCAATTACCTTCCAAAACTGAATGTGGTCTGATACTGATTCATTTTGCATATCAGAGACTTATTCAAAGCCCCCAAGGCTTCATAGAAGAAATACCCAGCGTTTATAATGGCTCACATTATTATTTTTAGAACAGTTTAGAACATTAAACAACTATTCTGTGCCAGGCGCTGTTGGTAAGCACCTGGAATATATTGCTTGATTTTTTTTTTAACTCCTCAAACTAATCTTACGATGAAAATGTTATCATTTCCAATGTACATATGACAAAATAAAATCCAAACGAAACCAAAACCAAGACAGAATAGGGGCTTGAAAATGTTAAAGTAACTTGCCTGCAATCATTTACTTACTAAGTATTAAGATTGACAATAAAACCCCAGTTCATCTGACTCTAAAGCCTTTTCTGTTGATGAATACATTCTCCTAAAGTGCTTGAAAATAGCTTTTTTCCTTTAAGAAGATAAATAACCTTCCTTGTAAATTTCTTTAAGTTACTTTCTTGCTTAGCAAACTCTTTTAGTAAATGCCATGATAACTTCAGCCTAGCTTGAGAGGGTGATAATCAACACGTTTGGAAGTGGTGAAGTATGAGTTCATAATGATTGACTGTAACTCTCAAAACTCATTATGGCATCAAGCCGGATTTATTCATCAGGCTTAGGGATCTGCGAAACCTGCGATGATTCCACGCCTTTGTTCAAGCTAATACCTGGAATACTCACCAGGCTTTCGAGGAGGAAACTCTTCCGAATCCTTCACAGAAAGCCCTGCTCAAGTGTCACCTCCACTCTGTAAGTCACTAACATCCCCAGAAAGAATTAATTGTTCTGCTTTCTGTGTTTCCACCTGTATTAGTGAACTGATCACATTCCATTACAGCTGTTTTCTTGTCAGGTTTCCCCTGTGAAGCAGGCAGTTCAAGAAAGAGCCAAGTACTCATCCAGGTACCCCGGGAGTCTATCCCATAGTAGGGTTTCAGCAAACATTTATTTAATAGAACTGAATTATTTTACTTCGCCCAACAACACTGGAGAAGGATAATGTAAGCATCCTCTCCTAGCTAATGTACCATGAAACGCTACAAACACAGGTTTCTATGACAACCAACCAGTGAGGAGAAAGCGAGGGCTCTGACGCTTGCCGTGATTTGGAAGCTTGCTGCCTGATTTTCATTAGGCCCCCTCTGGTTTTTCCAGTCCCTGTTTAGTGGGACCAGGATCAGTTTCCAAGACTAATTTGCATATTGTTATTACTCGGCATCTGTTGCTGTGTGTCCTTGTGTTTGCTGTGCCTGGATTTTCTCCAGAGATGCGTAATGAGGGCATTAACTCAGGTATCTTTTGAGCCCAACTCAGTCATGACTGAAGGCACCGCACTGTGGGTCAGATACTCTCCGCACTATTTCTAGCAGGGGCCTGTGGAGCCAGCGATGGAGTGTGCAATACAGCTCAGTGTCATACAGCTGAATGCAACCCAACTTGCACTCACACCTGCCCCAAACTTGTTAGGGCTGCCGCGGGGTGTTTCCTGGCTTAGGCAAGGTTAGCTCTCTGTGAGGCATGATCTGGGGCTAGAGGAGATGCTGGAAGAAAGCTTATTCCGCTCCTGCCAACACCACTTCCCCTCTTGCAATTTTCAAAGGCTGGTATTTATGTAGTAGGATTTAGAGAGGGCGGGAGATGCTCCTTCCATACCTGGCAATGCCTTTCCCCGGTCTTTTTGTAATAAAATTGTCAAACAATCATTTACTGCTGCAAGGAAACTCCTAGGTCACTGTGAAGTGCTGCTCAGTGGGACGGTGTGAAGTACTTGACTTGGAATCAGGGAAGCTGGGACCCTGGTCTGTAGAGTCACCATTACCTGGCAAGTCACTTCCCTTCCCTGATTGTTCCTATCCCTCCCTCTCAGGTGGTGGGAGGCTACAACAATCACAAGTATATCATTGTACAGTTTGCCCTGCCCTATGCAAGCACATCTGTTATGGATGTGGGAGTCCATGGCAAATTGCAAAGTGCTAAAGAAATATTGATTGTTGCGGATTGGCAACTTAGACTGCAAAGATACAGTTTCAGGAAATTGGCTTATTTGGCGTAGTGTTACCAGTTGCTTTACAGGATGGGTCGGATAAGCTTTTGTTAACAAACAGGAACTGCTAATGGGATTAGTGTCTCCTTGTTCAAGAATTCTTTGGCAGTACTGTCTTCAAATGAAGTTCCCAGGCCAATCACT
The DNA here is from genome assembly GCA_002007465.1 of Ailurus styani. Lineage (NCBI taxonomy): Eukaryota > Metazoa > Chordata > Mammalia > Carnivora > Ailuridae > Ailurus > Ailurus styani. The sequence goes on along the minus strand of LNAC01000294.1, from coordinate 201,523 downwards.
ATTTTAAGCAAAGGCATTTAGGGATTATTAAGATGTAGAACCTGAATGTTCAAGATTCATTAAGGATTTTAAAATAAATATTAAGAAAACTACAAATGGAAAAACAGAGCAGAAAAACAGGAAACCCAGAAAAGGAAAAGAGAAACATGTTTGACTACACACATTTTTCAATATCTGAGAAAAGTCAAGGTCAAAAGAAAAAAGATGGACTAAAACATGAAACTTTTCCACATGAATGATGGATATAAAGAGACGGTAAATAGAAAAGAAAAATGCAAATATCTATTAGAGAAAAATGTATCTAATCTCAGTAATAATCAGCAAAATGTAAATTAAAACATCGATGGGACACAATTTTAAAATACTATGTTAGAATTAAAATTTTAAACATCAATAGGTAGCACCAAATGCTGCTGAGGATCTGGAAAAATGGATACTTTCATATGTTGCTGATATTTTATTTGAAGAAAATCATATCTCAGTATCTATTACATCCAAAATATACATATATTTTTATTTAACGAACTGGCTTTTGGTTGCTTTGCTAAAAAAAAATTGCGAACACTAATATGTAAGGATACATCTATATAGTAGTTGTGTGTAATTCAGCATACTTGTGGCAAAACTTGGAGAGGAAACCTCTTATTTTCCATAAATAAAAGAATGGTTGAATAAATTATGATATACCATGGAATGTCACACCATTATTTTTAAACATTGTTTAGAATTATTTATTTACCTGGTGGATGGCCGCTATATGTATTGTAAAGTGAAAAATACAAATTCCAGATTAATATACAAAGTATGTTCCTGTTTTAATAAAATAAATCAATAAATATATAAATAAATCTCCATATAAACTAGTATTTCTGTGCGTCCTATAGAGTGGAAAGAGTGAAAAATATGTCCAGCTGATGATGACATTAATAAATAACTAATTAGATGTATTTGGAACCTAGTGCTTGAATTTGTCCTTTGGTGGATTCCTCTGAAACGACAGCTCTTAAGCTTTTAGCATGCATAGCAATCACCTGTTATGAAACTGTGAAAAAGTGCAGATTCCTGTTTTGCCCTGAATATTCTGATTTACTAGGTCAAGAGCTTAGGAGTCTTGAGTAATTCTCTCACCGAAACATTGCCCTCTAGAGTGAAGAATCAAACTTATTTTTTCTGTAACCCTTCCCCCAACTCCCGCACAGGAATCCCTATATTTCTTTTCTGTTTCCTTTAAGACAGTTATACCTAAGTTCTAAGTGAAGAAATAGACATTGTAAAGAAAATTTAAAAGAGAGACTGAAATTTATCATAAAAACGTAGATGGAAATGTGTAGAACAAAACCAGTATTTAAGTTGGGGAAAAGATGAGGAAACACTCTAGGGGGGTAACAAAGCGTGTGGTGACACCACATTTACTTGGGTCCCATTGATTACAAGTAACAGAAATTTATTAAGTTGGCTTAGGCAGATAAGAATTTGTGAAGATGCAAGGATGTCATACAAACCTAAGGTGGGAAGTGAAGCCAGGGTTCTCAAGGGATCCAAACAGGAAGAGGAAATGCTATGAGAGCAAGTCATTCATTCTCTTTTTCCCTCTACCCTCTTCTTGCCCCTCTCCTTCTCCCCTGGACTCCGTATTGATCACCTCTGTGTCTCACTGTGTGTTTGGCTCATTCTTTTGCTCTTTCTCTGCATAAGTGTTTTCTCTGTTTGTCCCCACACTGGGATCAAAAGTAGTCACTCTGGTCCTAGCTAGGCAGCATTTCTCAGATCACATTCCCAACAGAGTAAAACAGACAGCTTCAAGCCCTTAGGCTTGGATCCCAGACAAAAAGTTATGTTGGCATCATTCCTGTTGACAAACTGGCTTCTACAGAGTCAGGTGACCCCGGTCCCAACTGTGTGTGCCAGTGGAAGGAGAGAGCCACATGAAACAAACTAGTTTCAGGCTGTCAGAGCTCCGGGTGCTCTCAGTTATCAGAGAAGAGGAGGGAAGGAGAGCACTTACCCCAGAACATGTGTACTTAATTTCATGCCTGTCAAAGAATAGGAGGCTGGAGAGAATAACCCAAGTTCACGGGCCCAGCCCCTGTTAAATTCTGCTATACTTTATATCCTTGGGTTCTATGAACTCCTGGTACATACTTATAATATATATAATAGCATATTTATATATGGTTTATATAATAACATGTCTATAATTATATATTATATATAAAAATTTATGATATATATCCATTTGATGATGAAGGTAGTTTAAATAGGTTTCTATTATTTGTACACATCCTGACCTGATTTGTTTATCTGGTAGGTAAGGCTAACATCTAATAGGGTCCAATAGGAACTGACTCTAGTCTGTAATGCATGCTCCCAGATTTCTAGTGGTCAGAAAATTTCTTACCAGTGTTCTAAAATTTTCAAGGGCTCTTTTTCATTCCTTATTTGTGGCTCAGGCAAAATAATAGAACCCTCATAGTGAGACCTAAAAAAACAGTATAGCCTGCACTGTTTAAAGCTGAGAAAAGTGAACCCAGGGAAAACAGAGTCCTGAGAGTCATACAATGAGTGAGCCAGTGGTCGTTAGCAGCCCTGTCCCCATATTCCCATGATGCTTCCTTGTTCATGTTATAGGGCTCCTCCCTTCCATCTCTGCACCCCCTCCCATCTGTCCATTGCCAAGTTTCCCTACTCCAGACATAATAATGAAAACAACAACAATGGGGCCCCTGAGTGGCTCAGTCAGTTAAGCATCTGTCTGCCTTCGGCTCAGATCATGATCCTACAATCCTGGGATCAAGCCCCACATCAGGCTCCCTGCTCAGCGGGGAGTCTGCTTCTCCCTCTGTCCCTCACCCTGCTCATGCTCTCTGTCTCTCACTCTCTCTCTCAAATAAATATATAAAATCTTAAAAAAAAGTAATACCAGTTATAGCAAGAACTAACGTTTGGTGAGTGTCTACTATGTACCAGGAATATACATATTCAAATTCAAGGCTTCATTTAATTCTCCAACTGTAACATCAACACACACACACACACACACACACACACACACACATCTCTTGTAGATGAGGAAGCTGATTATAATAGCATCAAGTAACACAAATAGGAGAAGTAAGGGGTAGATTTTTAACTTGACTAGATAAGATCTCCCTGCCACAAAAGTCTTCAGAGAGTTCTGTATTTTTCCTGAGAACATTTAGATGATTTGTGATGATATATTTGGGTGAGTGTATATAGAAGTCTCCCCAGTGGAATGAAGGACATGGGGGTAGGACTGTATTCACTGATGCTTGACTTAAGCCGGAAAGTGTTATAAATGGCTTACAGATATCAAATTAGATATTCTACTAAAGCGAAGATTTCTCAAAATCTGGAAACCAGAAATTCTATTTGTGGGCTTCACATTACATACCTTTATCATGTGACCAAGGTAAAAGCTTAGGACACTAAAGTTTCCTATTGTGGCTGGCAGAATGTGTCAGATCTTTTATTGTCCTGGTATCGATTTTCATGCTTTTGCTCAAATGCTTAGACTTCACCAAAAGGACTGTCACTCTTCCCCCTGACTTGGTGGCCAGGAAGAAAGTGTTTGCCACCCTCAAAGGCAGTTTACCAGTCACTGTTAATATTTTTGTGATTTAAATTAGTTTGTGAAAAAACACACATGGGCGCTCATTTTTAAAAAAGAAAAAAAAAAACAGAAACAAATAAGGAGAACAAAGCTAGTCCTCACTCTCTAGTTCACAGAATTTCCATTCATTTAACTTCTCATTTTTAGACCCTGTTTTCTAACTTTTTACATACTTATTGCCTCTCTTTCATTTCTCATCCAACATTGCATAACTCAAAATCTGTAGGATCTAAACCAGACAAAAAGCCAATATTAGGCCTAATATTTGTTGAATGACTAAAATAGAATTGGGATAAATGTCCCTTTCAGTGATGCTCGCGTCAACGCCCTGTGTCTGCCTTACTGACATGTGCCTAGAGCTTACTCTGTGGACATATAGAATTCATCCCTCTTCTCACACCTGTGTTTGACTTCCATCCTCAGCAGTAGTATGAGCTTTCTGCTGATGAAATATTGCTCATGCAGTAGAATTTCATTTTATGAGGAGCCAGAAGACCCAACTCTCTCACAAACCCCCTTTCTGACCTGGAACAAACTCTGGATCTTAGTTTTCTTCCCTCTCAATGAAGGAAGAAGTTTGAGACTAGATGGTTTCAACAGGTCAGTAGGATTGAAAGACTGACACATTGTACTGTACCACCGTCTACCCCCCAACCCCATGTATACAAAACTAATTCCACACTCAAGTTTTCAAAAATATATAATAAATACAGTGAGACATCTTTTTGGAGTGGCCTCATGATTCAGCCTGATGACTCTTAAGCAAAGTTGCAGAACATTTTCTAGAAAGATGTTGTGGGAAGCTGAGCCTTGCAGGAACTATAGGATTATAAGTAATATTCAGGAAAATTTTATTTCAGAATGCATTGTTATATCATTTATAAGACTGATTTTAAAAAAAGGAAGGCTTTAAGTGGCTATAAGATGAACAATAATGGAAAGTTACTATGCTGGCATCATTAATCCATCACAGCATTCTTTCCCACCATATTCAGACACAACCTCGGAGTCCTTCCAAACATAGTATGCCATTCAGCCTTCAGTCGATAATCGGACTTTGCAAGGACATTTTCATCTACCTGCCAGTCCTGAAGCGCTACTCCTGAGATCCCTCATTGAGTAAGACCTTGCTTTTTGCTTTATGACCTAAGTCTAACAAAGCAACTCTTTGCTCTCAGTGGAAATCCTATAGGGTTTGCTGTTTGGGCACCAGAAGCTAAATAGAATCCCAATGTGATTTCAGCTCTTACCTGTCGCAAATCATACACACTTAAGACAATGGAGAGAACAGACAAGATGATGATGGCCACAGAGTATTCTATGTAACCTTGAGACAGCCACAAAGTTAGGGTAAAGGCTTGGAACACGTAGAATGGATTTAAAACCTGCAGGTACAAAAACTGCATTTGAGTCATTGCGTAAACCTTAGTGTCAATCAGGATGAGGTCATTTCTTTATGGAAATTTAAAAAAAAAGTTTTTTACAACACACTATGATCTCTAATATTTAGGAATTCTCTTAGAACTCAATTTCAGCAGAGACAATGTCAAGCACAGAGAATGTGCTATGGTGGAAGCAAAGTTATTTTAAGCACTCAGAGCCTGAGCACACATTGATCATTCTTACTTATTTTGAATTTTAAAAAATATTTTAGGGCTGTCTGGGTGGCTCAGTTGGTTAAGTGTCTGCCTTCGGCTCAGGTCGTGACCCCGGGGTCCCGGGATGGAGTCCTGCTTCGAGCTCCCTGCTCAGTGGGGATCCTGCTTCTCCCTCTCCCTCTGCCCCTTCTCCCCACTCATGATCTCACTCACTCTCTCTCTCAAATAAATGAATAAAATCTTTAAAAACAATGAAAAAAAGAAAAAATATTTTATCAATAACGAAATCTAACAACTTATCCTTTTAAACAGTATTTACCCATAATGGAGGAGAATCATGATTTAGTCTCTTTTTAAAACAAACATCGACTTTGATCATTTTTATTGCATTCTTCACGTGACCCCATGCTTCGGATTGAGTCAAGGTGTGTGAGGAAAATGCAAGACTGCACTTGTATCCAGGTCATTTTAAAATAATAGACTCTTCACGTCACAGGTCTTAGCAAGATGCTCTGAGAGTCAGGCAAGACGACACAGGCCTGCCCTTGAACTGGGACCGCCGTATCCGTATCTGTGGTGAAAACCATGAGCAGAATCTACCCCCAGCCCAAAGCTGGCCATCCACGCACATAGTGTTTGGTCTCTTTATAACACCTTTAACTTTTCTTAAGCCCTCAATTGTCCCCATTTTGGGTCTGCTGACCCCACTATTAATGATAGCAGAGAGAGCAAACCTGAGGTGCTAGAGTCATGTAATGTATACACATAGCATGAATGAAAGAGCCCATCTAAGCAAAACAAGGACTATTTTCTAGATAAAGTGCTTTTATGACGATTATGAATTAGATGAAATATTACCTAAAACCAGTGCCACTCTTTTTTACCTCTACTTTCTATAATTCTCTAACATGTTAAATAAACTTCTCCTTTAGTCCTGAAAATGAACTGACATCTGGTTAGTAAGTTAATAGGCTGTATCTTAAGAGTTCCTTAAACCCTTGGATATATTTTGTACATTAGCAATGCTTTTGTTCCTTAATGTTTCTTATTATTTCCATTGCAACATGCTTTCCTTACAAATTATAGCTCTTCTGTCTGCTTGGCATAAAATGCTCTAATTGTAGATTGTGCATTAATGATAATACAATTTTGAGTTTATATAAACTCAGTAGAATATTGGTTAAATACTTCTTGTATAAGAAACAACACCATCATAATTAATTTAGCTCCCTTGTTCAATATTCTTTTGAAATCAAATATGAAATAGTTTTATCTGCTTTTTTCCTACTAAAGTCTTAGTAAGTAGGTGAAGAAAATACTATCACTCCTTACAAAACAGACCAAATTGATACCTGGGAGAATCTTTGGCAGTTTGAAAATGAATAAGAAGTTTATTTATTTTTTTTAAAGACTGTATTTATTTATTTGACAGAGAAAGAGAGAGAGCACAGCAGGGGAAACAGCAGGCAGAGGGAGAGAGAGAAGCAGTCTTTCCGAGCAGGGAGCCCAATGTGGGGCTCCATCCCAGGACTCTGGGATCATGACCTGAGTTGAAGGCAGACGCTTAACAACTGAGCCGCCCAGGCGCCCATGAATAAGAGGTTTAAAAGCAACCTGCTTTTTGATAGTGGAAAAAACTGTGTATGTGGGGAGATGGGGTAATGGGAAAATCTCAGTACCTTCCAATTTTTCTGTGAACCTTAGATTGCTCTAAAAAGAGTCTAATAAAATATTATTTTGAAAAACATGACACGCTAAACAAAATATCCATCACTATGAATTAGAAATACATTAGAAACACGCAGCACGGAGTGGAGGCTAGCACAATCAGCCCACTGGGTTCCACATAAGTACTGGAGAGTGATGGCTAGGAACTCAGGGCTGTGGGGAATAAGACCAACAGTGCTCCACAATTGGCAGGGGACCAAACCAGGCTTGCCCCCCTGCCCCAGAGTCGAGGCCAAGAAAACTCACACCCAACAACTGTTCCCTTGCAGAGGGTGGAGTAGGAAACAACAGAGTTCATGGTGCAACTGTGAACTTAGCCAAACCCCAACTGACTCGGGGCCTTTGTCTACTAGATCCTGGGGAACAGAGCCCCAACTCTCAGGAGAGGCCCTGGTTCTGAACTGGGAGCCATGGGGACCACTAAAAGGCAGGCAAGGTCAGAGCCATCTAGGAGGATGAGTGAACACGGAAAGGAAGAGGGAAATGGAGGTAGGGGAGGGCCCCTTATGGGGAGCTTGCCACCACCACCACCACCACCACCACTAATAATAACTACAAAGCACACAAAGACAATATTCCAAAAAAATAAATAGGCTCCCTAACAAAGAAAAAAGTCATTCTCAAGAAAATTCATATGATAGAGTAACATGAGAAAGACCACACTATTACATTTAAAATAGTCAAAAAGATCATAAAAGTAATAATATTACTCCCCCACCAGCATTACAACCACCACCAAAAACATAAGAATAAAAAGGAAAATTATGAAACAGGAATCTGTCTCTCACACTGGGGTGGGATTTTATTTAAGTGGATTTTACTTTAAAACAAGTGGTTATTGAAAAGGACCAGTTAGAAATCCTGGAATAGGGGCACCTGGGTGGCTCAGTTGGTTAAATGTTTGCTTCTTGAATTTGGCTCAGGTCATTATCCCAGTACCATGAGACTGAGCCCCACAACAGGCTCCAAGCTCAGTGGGGGGTCTGCTTGGGTTTCTCTCCCTCTGCCCCTCTCCCCACTTGTGTATGCTCTCTCTCTCTCTCTCTCTCTCTCTCTCTTTCTTTCTCTTGCTCTCTCAAATAAATAAATCTTAAAAAACATCCTGGAATAAAAAAATATATATTTATTGAAATATTAAAAAAGAAAAGAGAAGGAAAGAAAACCTCTATGGACAGGAAAAGCATAGACTAAAGACAACAGGGAATATCAAAAAGAAGTTATATGAAACACAGATTTTGTTCAGATCAAAGTATCCAGGTATTGCCTAAAATTCCCCTGAGTACCAAGAAGTAAAAAGTAAAAACCAAAAATTTTTTTTCCCAAAAATAGATGAAAACAGTTAGTTACCTGTTTAACAAGCAGCTTCCATATGGGCTGGATTTCTACCTCAATGGCATTGGGCCCGCACACTAATCTTCTGTAGGAGATTGATTGATCACCTATTAGTACCATATCTAAAACCTCATTGGTAAGTGAGTACAAGGCAAACTTAGCAAAAGTCACTACTCTACCCTCTAGACACTTTGTGCCTTTATCAAAAATTAATGTGCCAATCCTAAAATATTAATATAGTTTTAAAATGAAAGTGCATGATGGACAAAGTTGTTTTTCTAGTTAAAAAATACCTTAAGTACAATGTAACTCAAGAATTGAAATGAACTTAGTAAGGCATTTTGAGTTATTTTTTAATAATTCAATTATATTCCAAGAACAGCTAAAAAGACACAGATATGAAGATGTTCCTAGAAGCCTCAGGCATTCTAAATTGCTCTTAATTATAGAGATCATATCCATCCTACCTTCGTATCTGCAGCACCTAGGACAGGCCTTTAGTAAATGAAAATAAGTACATGAATGAATGAGCCAACGAACTGGAAGAGGACATATGGTCTTCATAGCTAACCCTTTGTAAATCCACGCATATGTACATTCCAATAAGAAGCTCTTGTGTTTGTGTAGCATTTAACAATTTACAGAGTTCCACACAAGATTTTCTCATTTGATTGTCACGGTGGTCCAAAGGTAAGGGACAATATCCCATTTTGCCAGTGGGAAAAGGTATTCATTTGGGTGTTTGGGCAAAAGCATGCATATCTAGTATTAATTGTGACATTACAACTTTTAAGCAAAGGTGACTGTCAGAAACTGCACTTAATCTTTTGTATGTATTATCTTCTGTAATCACCATATTACCCCTATGAGATTTCGTATTATCATCTTTATTATAAAGAACACTGAACTTCAGATAAAGTCGGTAACTCTGCCAGAGTGTCAGAGCTGGAAAGAAGCAGATCCAGGCTTCACATCCTGTTTCCATGCCTCCACTTCACACTCCATGAGCACCAGTGGTGCAGTGTGTATGATGGGTCCTTGATCTAAGGCATGATATAGCTGAGCCCAAGTTTGTCTGACTTCCAAACCATGCCTTTCCAAGTACAATTATTGCTTTTATGGGTCCAAGAGGAATCAAACCAGGGTCTTCTGACTCTATGGGTAAAAACCCTGAGGTGCAGAGATGTTGGAAGATAGAAAGGTCAAACAGCATGTGCTACTGGGTTTGGAATGTCATGTGTCTCCAAACTTTACATTGGGAAGAGACGGTAAACCAAGCCTCTTGGTGCTCAGGATCCTTTCTGGAATCTGTGGAAATAACCTATTGTTGGCAAAGTGTCAGAACTTCTCAGAATCCTGAACTTGGTCTTCTCTCTCTGTGTGTTTGGAATGTTCCTCCCACAGTCTTCCATTTATAAAGTACCACTCAGGCTTTGAGAGTCAAATGTGATGATAGAGCCTAGTGGTGGAGAAATTTGAGATCTAACAGACCTGGATTTGAATCCAGCTAAGACTTTGCTGCTCCCTGAACCTAGAACTAGATTTCCCCACATCTCTGTATGGCCTACTCTCTCATTTCATACAAGTCTCTCTTCAAATAGCACTTCCTTAATGGAGTTTTCTCTAACAATTCTATTAAGAACAGCCACCCTGATACTCAACTCAGATTATCTTTTTCTCCTTACCCTATCTCATTTTTCTCTATAGTGTGTTGATAACCTGAAATTGTACCTTATTTTTTACATGTTAGTAAGCATGCAGCAAGAGACTATATATAGGCTCCTAGAGGACACTGATATATCTTGAATATAAACAGGGCCTAGTACATATACTGCATTCAAGTATTATTTGTTGAATGAATAAGGGGTAAGCCTCAGTCCCTTACCTATAAAATGGGTTTGATAATACATTCCTGATAAAATTGCTATCAGTAACATATAATATAAACAAGTAAAGCATTTAGCACAAGTGCCAAGGGCATGACAAGTTCTCAATAAATTCCAGTTATCTTCCAAGTCTTCCTTAGTTCCACAGGCACATTTAACTGTGTTTTTCTCTCCTCCAACTTGCCTCCTTTTCTTAGTGGTAGCAGGCACCTCTTTGAATTGTAGCATGTAGTTATATATCTTTCTCCTCAAATTTCCTAGATCTTCTTTAATGGCAGGGATGGAGCTTTTTCAACTCTGTTTTTCTAACATCTAGAGGCACACTGTGTGAGAATGTTCCCTAAATATTGGAATTAATTAATGAGGACCTTTGTGAGCCATGTCTAGAATTCTCTCTTCCCTAACAAGTCTGAAAACCCAGTTTGCAGAACTACAGAAGCACACAGCTGTGGAAAGTCAGTTTAGAAAGGAACAAGGCAAGTGTCCAGTGTTCTTCATCTTTTTCTGTCTGGTGAGATGGTTTCTGATGTTACTACCAAAAGGAGAGGAGCTCAGGTCCTGGGAGGACTGAGACCCAACAGACTAATAGGTGTCTATAGATTATCCTTTCTAGGGCTTATCTGAGACGTGTTTGGATCACAGCCTGGCATGCTCCTTGCTGCTTGATCTTTTCCACTATCTCTTACCAAAAGGTATTGTGTGTTTGGGGATCATGTACTCATCTCAGTCTGAGCACAAGTCAAGGAGGATTTTCAGGGACATTGACCAATGGCTAAGAAACCAGAAGGAATGGAAAGCTTAGAGCTGGGAAACCTGAGGAAAGTTCCAAGGAACAGAGGAGATTACACACCCTGACTTTGAAAACTGGCAAGCTGGAAGGGAAAAGAGGTCCTAGAATTATTCCAGGTGGCCTTTGAGAACTAAACAAGCTGAATAAAATTTGTAGACTTGCCTAATATTCAGAACTACCTCTTAGGGGTATAATTTCTTTGGAGGCAGAAGGTCCCTTTTGGAGAAAAGGTATTGAAATATTTCTTAACAGGGAAGCTGTGGAGGGTATTTCTGGGTTGGCTCCAAACTACACTTGAAGGATCACTGAGCTTTCCTGCAACCATTCCATAATGGTAAATCAACTGGGAAGTATTTATTTCTGAAAAACCAAACAGAAATGACCAGGAATATTTTCTTTTGGGATGGTTTATATCCCTTTTCAATTTTATTGTTTGTTCACTCTTTCATTTATCAATTTATTCATCAAATAATTATGGAGAATATGTTGTGTCCTAGATACTTTAGGCTCTAGGTGGTGAATCCTAGAGTGGGGGTCTTCAAGGAGGCAGGAGGACCACGTTAGAATCACTGGTGAGCTTTTTCAAACCACACATAACCACTCTGATTCCATTCTGATAAGCCACCAAAGGAGTCCTTGGCAGTGGGGGAGACCTGAAGTTTTCTAAATAGTTAAGGCTAATCCAGGGGGTTCTGGCATGACCCACTTACGTGAACTTTGGAATTTTTAGGGAGAAGGCTCATAGAATTAGAAAAAGTTCCCAGGCCTCCAATTCATGAATGAACAGAGATAGGAGCAGGGGACCTCCTAGAACCTTTTTCTTCCCTGAGGCCCTCTGAAAATTTCTCTTCAGGATAATGTTATCTCTCCTAATGTCCTGATTTACCTTTTTCCTACACAGACGTGTGCATTTTCCATCTTTCCCTGGTGGCGCAGAAGCCTAAAGAGAACGTTGTGTTTAGACTTTGTGGTTTTTGGTTATCAGAGAGTTTTGATTCTCCTTCTTTTATTTCTCAGGTTGCATCCTTGCTTTTCTTGAAGACAAGCTCATATCTATTTAGGAAATTAATCTAATACCACGCAACCAATCAATTAATCGATCACGTTTAATTTTTGAAAAAAGGCCCTAGTATTACACTAAAAAGCCCCGGGGGGAAGTAGTTCACATTCTACTCACTCACTTTACTGTCAAACTAAAAAAGCCCATAAATAAAATCTGCCTATATATTTATAAGGAGATTATCTCCTCTATTATTCATATCTGGGAAACTATAATATATATTATATTAATATATATATAATAAGCAAGACTCTTCCTTATTAGATTGTCAAGTTCTTTATTGCGTGGACCAGATTTAAATTTAATTATGTATGATGTTTATTAAAGCTTGGCACTTGATAAATGAGGACAAACATGAGGTAGCTACATTGATGGGTAATCTTTCCTGTGGAAATGGTGTCCTAGGCAAAGGCAAAGTATATCTGTGATTATCAACTAAATTTCCTAACTAGATCAATTCTTTGCATGCCTGGTGTTTACTGCTATTAAACCAGTATGTTTTTAATGACTTTGAAAATATTTTGTGTTTCAAAGTATTTGGCATTGCATCTGAAATCTTATATAATGGTACTTTTTCTAAGGCATTTTGCAAATATTGTCAGAGTCTAGATGCCTTGTTCATTTTTCAACATGTTCAGGTAGGATGAAAAGTTTAAAAACAACAGCAGATTGGTAATTCTCAGAGTTGGTGTGCAAAAGAATTGTGAGGGTGCTTGCTAAAAGTGCAGTTTCTGCTCTCACCACTACCTTTAACTCTTACCTACTAGATCAGAATTATTGGGGTGGAGTCCAAGAACCTGTATTTCAAGTACCAGATTGCTTCTTAGCTTGAAAATGTGTGTTTCTGATGGACTGGAAGAAGGGCAGGTAGGAAATGTCCTTAAAATGGGCAAGAAATAAAGGTAATTATTAAGATGCTGGGGAATTGGGGCACCTGGGTGGCTCAGTGGGTTAAAGCCTCTGCCTTCGGCTCAGGTCATGATCTCAGGGTCCTGGGATCGAGCCCCACATCGGGCTCCCTGCTCAGTGGGGAGCCTGCTTCCTCCACTCTCTCTGCCTGCCTCTCTGCCTACTTATGATCGCTCTCTCTGTCAAATAAATAAATAAAATCTTAAAAAAAAATAAAGATGCTGGGGAGGGCTTGCAATGGTTTACTTTCAGGCTCACCAGGTAGATGAGGGAACCCGGAACTTGAAATCTCCATAGGTTAATGAGCAGCATAAACATTTCTATGCTATTATTATACTATTATGTCCTAACCTATGTGCATTTATAGATCTCATTCCCACAATTGTATCACTATTCTTTGTCTCTCTTTCCCAATAGTCAGTGAATACCTCTGGGACAATGACTAAGCCTTATTTATCCTTAGATGTCTAGTTCCTTGCAAAGTGCCTGGCATAGTAGAGGCATTCAGTCAACAGATCAACAAATACGTTCCTATATTCATTCATTCCATAAATATCTATCAAACTTCTACCAAGGATCAGGCACTGTTCTAGGTGCTCTCAATACAAGGGTGAATGAATGACACTACTACCCGAGCAAACAAAATCCTCATCTCTAGGCTGTTTCTTCATAGCAAAATGCAATCATAATATTGTCTTTCTGTCTCTCAGAGGATTTGGAGGATGATGAAGCAGTTATATACGAAATGACTCAAGATTTTTTGAGGAAAGAACAAAAAATACAATACAGAGGAGACTGTTACACAGTCCTGGGGGGGGGGAATCAAATATCATTTAATTGTCTTTTCTTTTTAATAAGTTTGCCTAAGATAAGAATTTAAAATATGTCTTTGTTGTTGGTAAATAAACTGGGATTACAGGAAGCTGATGAAACATAATGTCAACAGTTCACTGATTGTAAGCCATTTGATATCTCAATTTTTGCTGGCAGAGTTTATCTCAGCGAGTGTCACAAACCCTACCTGACCTCTTGTTCTTCACTGGTCAGTCCCAGTCCAAACGTGTGGTGAATGTCATGGCAGGAGTTGCAGTCTTCCAGTAGCCTAGGATGTGGTCAGGACAAGGAGCATGCTTCAGTTCATGGCATTCAACAAATCAGTGTTCTTCCTTTATATCCTGATGAATGTTGAGAAAAAGTAAAACTTACCCAACTTTCTGAAACCTCTTCTCCAAGTAGTCCCAAACATACCTGATTTTCTGCACTTGGATACATCGCAACTGCAATTACAAATGTGATAGGACAGGTATCATTCACAAAGTAAAGCCCATGGGGGTTAGTGAGGGCTATTTGGCACAAGACCCCATGCCGTGCTCACTTTCCTGATACCTTGTTGTAATTCCCAGCTCAGCATAGTGACATTCAGAACTTCCATCCAACAAACACTTGCATTATTCTTTTTAAAAAACATGCCATAACATTGTACTCAAAATCACTTACTTTTAATTCTGGCTTCAGTACGGCTTGGTTAATGATAGAGTGGCGGTCAGCTACCAGACGTTCTTCTGGGTTCTTGCTTATAGGAAACTTCAGTGTGGATAAGTAGAGGCATATAACCTTCTTCCTCATATATCTTTGAAATTCATCCTAGAGAAGACAATCCAGCCCATGAAATTTTCAAATGTTATTTATTTAATAGGACAATCAACCAAATACCTACCTAGACCAATGGTTCCCAAAGCTTCCACTATAGACAAGAGCCTCAGCATCATACTGGAACTTGCCAGAAATGTAAAATCTCAACCCCACCACAAGCCTACTGAATCAGAAATTCTGGGATGAGGTCAGCAGTCTGTGTTTTAAGGAGCCTTCCAGGTAATAGATTTACATTAAAATTTGAGAACTACTGTGCTAGAGAATACAGAGAAAGACACAACTTACAGAGAGTTTTATATCCAGAAAACATTTTGTGGCTATCTTAAAAATGACATTTAGGTGTTTAAAATGTCTACTTTCCCCCAAACTATGTATTCTTAAAAAACTGAACTATCCAGGCACCTGGGTGACTCAGTTGGTTAAATGTCTGCCTTTGGCTCAGGTCATGATCCCAGGTCCTGGGATCAAGTCCCACATCATGCTCTCTGCTCAGCAGAAGCCTGCTTCTCCCTCTCCATCTGCCTGCTGCTCCCTCTGCTTGTGCGCTCTTTGTCTCTCTCTCTCTCTCTCTGTCAAATAAATAAATCTTAAAAAAAAAACAAACCCAAAAAACTGAACTACCCTTTCTGTTATGCCTTTAAGAGTTATAACACTAGCAGCCCTGGCTGGTATAATGGCTAAAGCACTGACAGTGGTAGAAACTTCCCCAGGCTGACATGGAGGACATGTCCTTCCCTGAGTCAAAATAAGAGATGGCAAGTAGGTTCAGGGATAGTTTTGCCATCTCCTATTTGGGAACAAGGAAACTTAAGTAAAGAAAGATCTACTCTGGAATGCCAGCCAGTCATTGGTTGTGCCACCAGTGCAATGCTGAAGGGCACTCACCGTTGTTTTTAGCAAAACAGTGTCTGCTTCTTGCAAGGCGCACGGGATGCAGTTGGCCCACACCCTCCAGTGGGGCTTCCAGTAGAACACCAGCAGAAGAACCCCACAGGTCAGCACGGATGTTATAAGGCAGAGGGCTCTCCGTAGATTCTGAGTCTGGTAACCAAACACCTCCTGGAATATAAATAAAACATGACTCTATTTTTCTTTTTTTCACATAAACACATCACTTTGTTCCAAGAAACACAAGTGTTAGAGGCAGCGATATTAGTTGGGAGGGAAATCTGGTTTTAGCCAGTTGAATCAGGTTGATTGTTTACAGCTGTCAACTGATGTCATAAAAGAAGAAGGACTCGTTTTGCTACCCTGACATATGGAACTAAAACATGAGGCAGGAGGAGCAAGGAATGGGCTTTTTTGGTTCTAAACACTGTCAGGAGTCACCCCATGTTTGGGACCAGACTTACTTTTTTCAGGTATAGGGTTTTAAAAAAATTATGAATGTAAATTTACTGGAGGAGGACGATACAAAGGGTAGGATGATATAAATCAAGGGATTATCTGTGGGGCGCCTGGGTGGCTCAGTGCGTTAAAGCCTCTGCCTTCAGCTCAGGTCGTAATCTCAGGGTCCTGGGATAGAGGCCCGCATCCGGCTTTCTGCTCAGCAGGGAGCCTGCTTCCTCCTCTCTCTCTGCCTGCCTCTCTGCCTACTTGTGATCTCTCTCCCTCTGTGAAATAAATAAATAAAAATCTGTAAAAAAAAAAAAAGAGAGAGAGAGAGAGAGAGAGAGAGTGAGAGAGAGAGAGTGATTATCTGTGGACATGAAAGACTTTTAAAAGACTCCTCATAGGAATTTACCCTGACAGTAACACACTGAAATATTTCTACTTTTAGTAGTAGGGTAGTTGCTATTAACCTGAATGGAGTGAAGATGTTGAAACGTGGTTTTAGGGGAAACACATAGCCAAAAACAATAGATTTTTTCAATTCAAGCCAATTTCTAGTTTCCATCTGCCACAATGAAGTTTCATAGCATTGGTTTCTAAATTTCAAAAACTAGACTTTTAGTGTACTTGGAAGACCCAGAGGGATGCTGATTATGAATGATATTATTACTCTACTATAATTTCAGGTTCTGCTGTTATTTTTATGTGTTTTTTCCTAAGATTCTGAACTCATGTGTCCAGATCACAGAAATGTAATGTCAAGAAAATAGGTTTTTGCTGAGTTTCTACTGCATTTTTAATGACAGAATCTCCTAAATCTTATGCCAGCTAGATCATGTTATAATTAATCCTTGGCTTAATATTTTGGAAAAGTTTTCATCTTCAATATGGTCATTTTCATTAATTTTTTCTAGTAAAGAACTCTGTGGTAGATTAAGATTTTAATAACAGTTGTTGAAAGTAATCCTTAAATATAATGGGAAGGTCACAGGTAGCAAAGATGTAAGTTTGAGTCACTGCTCTACTAGTTATCAGCTATGTGACCTTAGGTAAATCATATCACCTCTAGTGAATCCCAATTTATTCCTTTACAAAACAATTAGAAATATGTGCCTTACGGGGTACTTGTGCTCGAATGAGATAATGTCTCCTTAAGTGCTCTGCAAAATAATTACAATTTTAAGAGTTCCTTTCCAGTGCTCCTCAGTATTATCATCCACCTGGAAAAAATGTTCATTAAGTTTACTGATGCAGCCACTCTATTTTGAGATTATTCATGATGAGGTTTAAATATAACTTAAAGTGTGTTCACTCTACTTCTAAGCATATTTTCAGTTGGGTCTCCTTTCTATCTTCCTACCTTCCTTCTGATTCTATAAACCTGCTTTAGTTTTATTTGTGAATGGTAGTTTTATTACACTCCAATGAACTGCACATGCCAATTTATATATTATGTCATAAATTTGCATTATTTTACTAAGATATTCATGGCAGCTTATTTCCAAAGTGTTCAAAATTGAAGCAGAACGGTTTGGAATTTTAGGTCAGCTTGTAGCTGAAAAAGCGCTTCTCAAATGCCTTTCCCTTTTTTTTTTGTTAACTTACATACAATGATGGCATTGGTAATCATAATTCTGATACCCCTTCAGTTCTTTTCCATACAACATTTTTTGTTAAAAAAAAAAAGGAACTGACAATGCCAGCAAGATGGCAATAAAATCGCTATAACTACATACTGATAATAACCTTATAAATTGGAATAATTCTTTAGAGAAAGCAAGTTGACAAATTATATCAAGATTTATGAAGATTTTTCTATGTCTTGAATTGGTAATGCCACACTTGGAAATACACCCTAAGGAAATGATACACAAAGTAGAAAGTGATGTGCATAGCGATGTTCAGGGCAGTATTATCTTAACAGCAAAGTTATTGGAAGAACCAAATGATAGCTAATGGCTCAGCAAGATGTGAAATATCAAAACAATGGGCAAGGTGGCACCATTAAAAAGAAAATGTATGAAGTCAATGCAGAAATATGGGCCATTCTATGGTGCAATATTAAATGAAGAAAAAGACAAAGAATAGATAGACTAGATGGGAAAAAAATAGTAAATTTAACCCAAGGATATCAGTAACTACATTACACATAAATGACATTGATACTGTGATTGAAAACAAAGATATTCAGACTAGATAGTAAAACACCCTCAATATGTTATTTATAAGAGACACCTTTAAATACAAAGAAGCAAATAGATTAAGGGGAGAAAGAAAGGGAAATAAACAATGCAAAGACTAGCAAGGGAGAACTAGTATAGTTATGTTAATATCAGACAAATAGACTTTTTTTTTTAAGATTTTATTGATTTATTTGACAGAAAGAAGGAGCACAAGTAGGGGGAGCAGCAGCAGGCAGAAGGAGAGGGAGAAGCAGGCTCCCCGCTAAGCAGGGAGGCTTACACTCCATCCGAGGACCCCAGGATCGTAACCTGAGCTGAAGACAGACGCTTAATGGATGGAGCCACCCAGAAGCCCTCAAAATAGACTTTAAAAAATAAATATTCTGAGAAAAAGAAGGCGAGCTCATAATCCAAAAAATCAATTCAACAGGGAGAAATAATAATTCTAGAGGGCACTTATAAGCATAGTTTCAAAATTTGTAAAGCAAAATAGAATTTATAGTCACTGTCATCATGGAGATTTTAACACTCTTCCCTCACTAACTGATAAGATTAGTAGACAAAAAAAAAATTAGTGAGAACACAGGAAGTTTGAGCAACCCCATTAACTAAATTGACATAATTGACAAAGAAAATTATAGCCCCAAACTGCATAATTCAAATTCTTTTCAAGTATGCATAAACTATTTACCTAAATTGACCACATACTGAAACATAAAATATTATGACATTATAATTAAACTAGAAAATAACAGCAGAATAACTTAAAATGCCCAAATGCCCAAATGTTTGGAAATCAAATAGCATTGTTCTAAGTGATACATGTGACTCAAATGAGAAATTACAGTGGGCATTAAGAAATATTTTGAACTGAATAAAAATGAAAATTGACAAATCAAAACTTGTGGGATGTACTCAAGACAATAATTAGAGTGCAATTTATAGCTTTAGTTGTCTATGTAAGAAAAACAATGTTTGAAATCAATAAAATAAGTTTCCAACTCAAGAAACTATAGAAAGAATAGCAAATTAGACCTTAAAAAGTATAAGGAAGGAGATAATAAAGAAAAGCAGAAATGAATAAAATAGAAAGCAGACACACAAGAGGGAAAATCAATAATGTTGAGTTTGTACTTTAAAAGTTTAATAAAATTGATAAACTCATATAAATTCAAATATATTATAGTTATTAAAGAAAATTAATGTGTAACTAAAAGCTTTTCTACAAAGAAATCTTCAAACCCAGATGGCTTATGAATCCTTTCAAATATTTAAAGTAGAAGTTATATCAATTTTGCAGAATCTCTTCCATAAGTAGGGGAGGTGGAAATGTTTCCAACTTGTTTCATTAATGTCTTGTATCACATTGATTGATTTGCGAATGTTAAACCAACCTTGCATCCCAGGAATAAATCCCACTTGGTCGTGGTGAATAATCCTTTTAATGTGCTGCTGGATCCTATTGGCTAGTATTTTGTTGAGGATTTTTGCATCCGTATTCATCAAAGATATTGGTCTGTAATTCTCCTTCTTGATGGGGTCTTTGCCTGGTTTGGGGATCAAGGTAATGCTGGCCTCATAAAAGGAGTTTGGAAGTTTTCCTTCCAATTCTATTTTTTGGAACAGTTTCAGGAGAATAGGTATTAATTCTTCTTTAAATGTTTGGTAGAATTCCCCTGGGAAGCCGTCTGGCCCTGGGCTCTTGTTCGTTGGGAGATTTTTGATGACTGCTTCAATCTCCTTACTGGTGATGGGTCTATTCAGGTCTTCAGTTTCTTCCTGGTTCAGTTTTGGTAGTTTATATTTCTCTAAGAATGCATCCATTTCTTCCAGATTGTCAAATTTGCTGGTGTAGAGTTGCTCATAATATGTTCTTAGAATTGTTTGTATTTCTTTGGTGTTGGTTGTGATCTCTCCTCTTTCATTCATGATTTTATTAATTTGAGTCCTTTCTCTTTTCTTTTGGATAAGTCTGGCCAGGGGTTTATCAATCTTATTAATTCTTTCAAAGAACCAGCTCCTAGTTTCATTGATTTGTTCCACTGTTCTTTTGGTTTCTATTTCATTGATTTCTGCTCTGATCTTTATGATTTCTCTTCTCCTGCTGGGTGTAGCCTTTCTTTGCTGTTCTTTCTCTAGCTTTTGTAGGTGTAGAGTTAGGTTGTGTACTTGAGACCTTTCTTGTTTCTTGAGAAAGGCTTGTATTGCTATATACTTTCCTCTTAGGACTGCTTTTGCTGTGTCCCAAAGATTTTGAACAGTTGTGTTTTCATTTTCATTTGTTTCCATGAATTTTTTTAATTCTTCTTTAATTTCCTGGTTGACCCATTCATTCTTGAGTAGGGTGTTCTTCAGCCTCCATGTATTTGAGGTCTTTCCAACTTTCCTTTTGTGGTTGAGTTCTAGTTTCAGAGCATTATGGTCTGAAAATATGCAGGGAATGATCCCAATCTTTTGGTACCTGTTGAGACCTGATTTGTGACCCAGAATATGGTCTATTCTGGAGAATGTTCCATGTGCACTGGAGAAGAATGTGTATTCTGTTGTTTTGGGATGGAATGTTCTGAATATATCTGTGATGTCCAACTGGTCCAGGGTGTCATTTAAAGCCTTTATTTCCTTGTTGATCTTTTGCTTTGATGATCTGTCCATTTCAGTAAGGGGGGTGTTCAAGTCCCCTACTAATATTGTATTCTTGTCAATGTGTTTCTTTGATTTTGTTATTAATTGGTTTATATAATTGGCTGCTCCCATGTTAGGGGCATAGATATTTATGATTGTTAGATCTTCTTGTTGGACAGATCCTTTTAGTATGATATAGTGTCCTTCTTCATCTCTTATGATATTCTTTGCCTTAAAGTCTAGTTTATCTGATATAAGGATTGCCACTCCAGCTTTCTTTTGCTGTCCATTGGCATGGTAAATTGTTTTCCATCCCCTCACTTTAAATCTGGAGGTGTCTTTGCGTGTAAGATGAGTTTCTTGTAGACAGCATATCGATGGGTCTTGTTTTTTTATCCATTCTGATACCCTGTGTCTTTTAGTTGGGGCATTTAGTCCATTTACATTCAGAGTAACTATTGAGAGATATACATTTAGAGCCATTGTATTGCCTGTAAGGTGACTGTTACTGTATATTGTGTTTCTTCCTTTCTGGTCTATGTTTCTTTAAGGTTCTCTTTGCTTAGAGGACCCCTTTCAATATTTCCTGTAGGGCTGGCTTGGTGTTTGCAAATTCCTTGAGTTTTTGTTTGTCCTGGAAGATTTTTATCTCTCCTTCTATTTTCAGTGAGAGCCTAGCTGGATATAGTATTCTTGGCTGCAGATTTTTCTCATTTAGTGCTCTGAATACATCATGCCAGCTCTTTCTGGCCTGCCAGGTCTCTGTGGATAGGTCTGCTGACAATCTAATATTTCTACCATTGTATGTTATAGACCTCTTGTCCCGAGCTGCTTTCAGGATTTTCTCTTTGTCACTAAGACTTGTAAGTTTTACTATTAGATGACGGGGTGTGGACCTATTTTTATTAATTTTGGGGGGGCTTCTCTGTGCCTCCTGGATTTTGATGCTTGTTCCCTTTGCCAGATTAGGGAAATTCTGTATTAAGATCTGCTCCAATATACCTTCTGGCCCTCTCTCAATCTCGTCCTCTTCTGGGATCCCAATTATTCTAATATTGTTTCGTCTTATGGCATCACTTATCTCTCGAATTCTCTCCTCATGGTCCAGTAGTTGTTTGTCTCTCTTTTCATCCTCTTCTTTTTTCTCTGACATTTTGTCTTCTAAATCACTAATTCTATCTTCTGCTTCATTTATCCTAGCAGTAAGAGCCTCCATTTTCAATTGCACCTCATTAATAGCTTTTTTGATTTCAGCTTGGTTAGATTTTAGTTCTTTTATTTCTCCAGAAAGGTCTTTTATTTCTTTAGAGACAGCTTCTCTATTTTCTTCCATTTTTTTTTCAAGCCCAGCCAGCACCTTAAGAATCGTCATTCTGAACTCTGGTTCTGTCATATTACTAATGTCCGCATTGATTAGGTCCCTAGCCGTCATTACTGGCTCTTGTTCTTTTTTTTGTGTTGATTTTTTCCGCCTTGTCATTTTATGCAGATAGGAATAGATGGATGAGAGAACTAAATACTAAGGGGTAGCGATGACCCCAGAGAAATATACACTAACCTACTCAGAAGAGACCTGGAACTGGGTAGAAAAGTAAGAGGGAAAAAAAACAAAAAAACAAAAAAACAAAAAACAAAAAACAAAAAAAACCAAATCCAAAAACTAACAAACAAACAAACAAACAAAAACCCAAAAACCCAAAATCATACAAAAACTAAACAAAAATGAATAAAACAAAATCCTGTATCTATATTATCTATTTCTGTTTCTATATCTATGTCTATGACTCCATATCTATATCTATCTCTATCTCTATCTATCTCTATCTCTATTAGATTGGTGAATTGAACAGACCCTATAAGTATCCAAAAAAATAAGGTTAAAAACAATGAAGGGATAAAATATGATTATAACAATGAAAATTTTAAAAAAAGAGAATAAAAAGTGTTGATACGATATAAGAGTTAAGAACGTTAAAATAGGAAAAGGGAAAAATTTTAAAAGAAAAAAGTAAGAAAAAATTTCAAAGAGAAAAAAAAATCAATGAACTTTGAACGACTGAAGAATCATGGGGAAAAAGCCATGAATTGTCTCCGTTGCTTTTCCGTAGTTCTGGGGTTCCGCAATGCTTAGCCGTCTTGAACTTGACTTTGACTGGATGGTTTGTTTGTTTGTTTGTTTCTCTTGGTCTTCTGGGGGAGGGGCCTGTTGCTATGATTCTCAAGTGTCTCTGCCCGAGGCGGATTCCCACCGCCCTCGCCAGGGGCCAGGCTAAGTAATCAGCTCGGGTTCGCTCTCAGGAGCTTTTGTTCCCTGAACGCTTTCCGTACCTCGTTGGAGGACGGGACTGAAAATGGCGGCTCCCAGTCTCCGACCCGGAGGAGCCGAGAGCCTGGGGCCTCAGCCCTCAGCCCGCCTCAGAGAAAAGCAGTCCCTCCCGTCTCCTGGTCTCCGGCCGCGCTCCGAGCTCACCCGGCCTGTGACTGAGTGTCTCTATCTCTGGCGCGGCCCCGCTTAGAATCTCCAAACCCGGCAGATCCTGCAGCCGCTCCCGCACTGCTGCTCCCGGAGGAGGAAGGTGAGTCTCTCCGGGTCTGCTGCCCGTGGGGTCCCCGCTCACAGATCAGTGGCCCGGCTGAGCTTCAGATCCCAGCCCAAGGTAACCCCAAGCTGAGAGACACCTCAGCTCAGCTCCGTCTCTCCCGCCGGCTTCTGAGACCTGGGAGCTCGGTCGCGCTCAGACACCCCTGGTCTTTTTGTGTCCCCGTGGGTCCTGAGACCACACTGTCCCTGCAGGGGCTTCACCCCCCGCTTGGTCTCTGGGGCGACGTCCCTCAGTGGAGCCGACTTCTCACAGTTCCGAGTCTGTGCTCCGCTGCTCGCTCCCTTGCCGGCAGCCGGCCCCTCCCCCCGGGGTCTATCTTCCCGTCGCCGCAGATTCACTTCTCCGCACGTCCTACCTTCCAGAAAGTGGTCGATTTTCTGTTCCTAGACTTGCTGCTCTTCTTCTCTTCGATCTCCGGTAGAATTTGTAGGTGTTCAGAATGGTTTGATAGCTCTCTGGGTGAATTCCTGGGACCTGATGATAATCGGTCTCTTACTCCTCCGCCATCTTGCCGCTCCTTCTCCAACTTGTTTCATGAAGTTAGTATACTCAGATACCAATATGTGATAGGTTTGTTAAGAGAAAGGAAAATTATAGGCTAAGATCTGTAAGAAGCATAGATGAAGTAACCCTGAAATATATTATCTAACTAAATCAGTGATATATATTAAAATGTAATATGTCATTACCAAACGGGGTTGTTCTAGGATTGCAAGGATTTGAAAATCAATCAGTCTATTTTGGTATGTTAACATTTGGGAGGAAAATCGTAACATCATCTGAATTGATACAGAGAAATACTTCGATAAAATTCAACATTAATATGTGATAAGGAAAAGAAGAAAGAAAGAGAGAGAGAGAGAAAAGAAAGGAAGGAAGGAAGGAAGGAAGGAAGGAAAAGAGAAAGGAAGGAAGGAAGGAAAAGAAGAGAAGAAAAGTAAAGAAAAGGAGAGAAGGAAAGGAAGAAAGGAGAGGGAGGGAGGGAGGAAGGGAAGAAGAAAGGAAGAAAATAAAGAAGCTTCTCAGCCTACTAGGAGTATACAGGAACATCATTCAACTAACATGATGGTTAATAATGAAATACTGAGTACTTTCCCCATGAAGTTACAGGTAAAATAAAATTATCAATAATTACCACTAATATTTAATATAGTACTAAAAGCTTTAACAAGTGCAATAAGACAGGAAAAAGTAACAATTTTATAAAAATTGGAACATAAGAAGAAACAATACTGTATTAATACTTAAAAGTTGCTAAGTGAGTAGATCTTAAATGTTCTCCCCACAAAAAATTAATGGTAATTATGTGAAGTGATGGAAGTGTTAGCTAACACTTTGGTGGTAATCATTTCACAGTATTTAAGTGTACCAAATCGACATGTTAAATACCTTAAATTTATACGATGTTATATGTCAATTATATCTCTATAAAGCTAAGAAAAAAAGCAGAACTCTCTGTATGAATAAATAATATAATTATGTACATTAAGAAAACCAAAAGAATGTACAAATTATTAGAGTTAACAAGTGAATTTACTGGGGCCTGGCTGGTTCAATCAGTTAAGCATCTGACTCTTGATTTCAGGTCAGGTCATGACCTCTGGCTGGGGGAGTTGAGGCCCACCTTGCGCTCAGTGCTCAGCTCAGAGTCTGCTGGAGATTCTTTTTCTCCCTTCCTTCTGCCCCTCCCCCTGCTCACGCTCTCTCTCTAAAATAAATAAATAGGATCTTAAAAAAATAAGTGAATTTATCAAAGTTGCTGGATCCTGGGTCAACATAGAAAACCAATTATATTCATAATAATTTGAAAATAAAGCTATTGGTAATATTATCAAGCAAAAAATATCAATATCCTTATAATGGTTCTAAAAAGTTAAACCTCTAAACTGAAAACCACATTATTGCTGAAAGCAAAGATCTAAATGAAGGGAAATATATAGTAAGTTTGGGGATTAGCCAGGAGCAATCTCATTTATAATCACATTAGACATTTTTTATGGTAATTGATGAGCTGACTCTGAAATTGGTATGGAAGTGCAAATGACCTAAAGTAATCAAGACAATTTTCAAAAAGAAAAATTGTGGAGGACTTAACACTACCAGAAGTAAAGACTTACTACAAATTCCTAATAATTATAAACAACAACAACAACAAAAAAGAAGAAAGTAAAAAGAAAAGAGAAAGAAAATAGAGAGTCCAGAAAGAGACTCAAACATATGTAATCACTTTATTTACAAAAAAAAGGAACAAGAACCACTGCAATTCAGTAAGGGAAAAGATGGTTTGCTCGAAAGTAGTTGCTAGATTAAAATAAATAGTACTAGAAAAATAAGTTTTTGCCCCGGTTTATTCCAAACACAAAAATTCATTAATAGTAGCACATTTGGTTAAATGTGACAACTAAAACAATAAATCATCTGAAAGAAAACATATTTCATGAACTTTAAGTACACAAATATTTCTTAAACAGGAAACAAAAAAAGACAAAAAATATATCTGACTTTATTAAAATTAAAAGCTTCTGTTTATCAAAAGGTCTCTGGAGAAAATATTAGCTATATATGTATGTATACCTGTACCTATATATAAAAAAAAGTCGTATTTGGAAAAAACAAAAAACTACTACAAATCAATAAAAAAAGAAATATATACACAATAAAAAATGAGCAGAACATTGAAACAGGCAATTTACAAAAGATTTCTTATAAAACATTCAAGAAGATGCTCAATATCATGTCATTAAGGAAATGCAAAATAAAATTACAATGACATATCACAGCCTAGAATAACCAAGACAATCCTAAAAGAGAACAAAGTTGAAAGACTTACACAACAAGATTGAGGACTCACTCTAAAATGACACGATGATAAAATGACAAAATGATATAACCATAGAATAACTAAAATTAAAAAGACTGAATATACTAAGTATTGGTAAATATGTGGAGAAATGGTTCTCTCATACATTGCTATTGGGAGTGTAAATTGGTACAAACATTTTGAAAACCTATGTTGCTCAAGATACAAATGCTCTATGAACTAGCAGCTCCATTCTTAGATTTTTACACAGAGAATTGTATATGTTCACGATAAGATTTGCACAAGAATATTCATATCAGCTTTATTCAGAAGAACTCCAAACTGGAAACAATCTAAAGGTATATCAACAGGAGAAAGATAAATAAATTTTGTGTTTTCATAAAATGGAATACTACAAAACAATTTTTAAAATGAACTTCTAATGCAAACAACAACATGCATAAATTTCACAGACCTTATACTGAATCAATGAAGTATGGTAAATCGATACACAGCTCTATTCATAGGAAGTTCCAAAATGAGCAATACTGATTGATGATGGAAGTCATTGAACTGTGCACTTAAGTACATCTTATCAACACCACCAATAAAACGTAAAGGTGGTGGGGGGGACCTGGGTGGCTCAGTCAGTTAAGCATCTGCCTTTGACTCAGGTCATGATCCCAGACTCCTGGAATTGAGCCCTGCATTGGGCTCCCTGCTCCACCGGGAGTCTGCTTCACCCTCTGGCCCTCCCTGCTGCTCATACTCTCTCTCTTTCAAATAAAGAAATAAAATCTAAAAAAAAAAAAAAAAAGTAAAGGGGGGGTTTATTAGTCACTGTTCCAAATAGGTGGGAGTTACTTTAATTTCTTTAATGGAGTTAGATTGAGAAAGAGAAAATGGCAGCAAAATTTGGGAAGTAAATGAAAACAGATAGAGCAAGAGAAGGAATTTCTGTGGGAAACGGAAGGAAGGTTGGATGACCTAGGAAGTTTGTAGCTGCCTCCCAGGGTGCATGATTGGGAAGTGCTTGTTTCCACTGAGCATAGATAAGATCACATCCCTAATAATCAAGAAAGGGGATGAGGTTTCTGTGAAAGACCCTGTTTATAGTTGGGGACAGCTCAATCAAAATGTCAGCAGATTTTTTTCCCTGTCTGTCAAAAACTAAGTAAGTAGATAGATAGATATAAAAGAGCTTATAAATGTCAGAGTAACTTTCAGAAATATGTAGCTCCTTGTGCAAGGATGAACAGAAACAATATTTTTGCTTCCTTGATAAACTGGTCTCATAAACCCTGGTAAATTTCCTTTCTATCATTTCTCAGTTTTCCCAAAGGTTGTATGCTAGACATGGGACTTGAGGTTTTGGTTAAAAGAATCATTCTTTAACCTGGCATTGTTTTAATCAAATACTCTTGGTCAGCTTGCCAATATTTGTGTAATTCGAGTTTATCACAGTGTATATTTCCATTTTGATCAATTAATCTCAACTATAATTCAAGTGTTCTAAATGATTATTCTTCTGATGTAGTAAGAGTCACTCAGATTTCTCCAAAGTATTAAACATCCATGGTAAAATCCACTAAGATGTGCAGGGTAGAGGAGGGAACCAGGAGCGATATGTGTGCTGTAAGAGGAAGATAAGTAGAATCCAGTGGTCTTGTAGATATAAAGACACTGGGAACAGAGAGAAGGACGATCAAAATTTCAAACCGGCTACACATGGTTCCTTGGTAAAGTGGGTTTTGCCACTTCCGAGATATGTGATCTCGGATTGAACTTCTCCAAATCTCAGTTTCCATCTCTGTACTTAGGAGATAATAGCACACACCTGGAAGCATAGTTGTGAAGATTAAATAGAGGTGTAAGGTGTTGAACACAAAGGAAGCTTTCAATCAATGTTAGCAGGTGGCTTGGTTATAGGTTCAGCCAAAGGTGGAGAGAGTTTTCAGTTTTGAGTTGCAGTATACTGAAACAGGGTTGCTAATGGAAACAGGCTGTGTTCTAGGGGGTGAGGAACCCAGATCTGACACCTGTTAGTCGAGCTGAATAGCACAGGGGTTGTGCCATCTTCACATAGACTTGAATTGTACTCTCTCTAAGCGGACCCCTCACTTTTCTGTTTCCCACTACAATTCTGTATTCCCGATACCGGGAGAGGTACCACATCTCTAATGGTCTTTTCCTAGGCCCAAAGTCCAGAGGAGGTAGCCTGGATTAGGAGGAACAATAAAATATGCACATGCCTTTCAACAGAGGTTGCTGCTAAAGGTCACAACTTAGAGCCCTATCCAGGTTTACCTGCAGAGCCTCTTTTATTTATACCCAACCCTATTGCCTTCTAGAAGCTCTCACTTCGGTTCCTTGCTCCATCACTTACTAGTTAATGT
This sequence comes from Ailurus styani, assembly GCA_002007465.1. Lineage (NCBI taxonomy): Eukaryota > Metazoa > Chordata > Mammalia > Carnivora > Ailuridae > Ailurus > Ailurus styani. The sequence continues at coordinate 173,000 of LNAC01000294.1, read as the reverse complement.
GATTGGGTAAATGATTTAAATTCACTAAATTTTAGATCCCTCATGTGAAAAATGTGGCTGGTTGTAAAATGCAACAGAAATATTCTGTTGGGACATGGGACAACATGGCAGGTTCTGTTGAAATTTATTCCTGGAATAAGAGCATCACCAAATAAGAGCAGTGTCTCAGACATTATCTCGTTCAAATTCCTTCCTGAGAAAAATAGCTGTAGACCATCTTTCGCCAATGAGCATCTAGGATCTGCTTAAGATAGGCTACTCACTGACTCATAGAGCTATACTTCCTCTTGTTGGACAGGCGTGGTGCATTAGTTTTCTATTGCTCCATAACAAACCTAGTGGCTGAAAATAACACAAATTTATTATCTCACAGTTTCTGTGGGTTAGGAGTCTCATTAGCTGATCACTTGCTCAGTGTCTCAAAAAACTGACATCAAGGTGTCATCTAGACTGTATTTCTTCTGGAAATCAAGGGCCTCTTTCAAGATCTTATGGTTATTGGCAGGATTCAGTTTGTAGCTCTGAGATAGAGATGTCCATTCTCCTGCTGGGTGTCAGCCAGAAGTTGCTCTCAGTTCTCAGAGACCGTCAGAGTTCCTACCACACTGAGCCTTCCATCACCAAAATGGCAATGGAGAACCTCCCTTGCATCAAGCGCCTCTCACACTCTAAATCTCTAACTTCAAAAAGGACAGTATCATTTCTTGCTCACCTGATTAGGCAAGGCCCACCCAGATAATCTCCCTTTAGATGAACTCTGCTGAATCCAAGTTAATTACAGCTGTAAAATCCATTTTTCCACATAACATTACATAATCACAGGAATTACAGATCATCATATTTATGGATCCACACTCAGCTGAAGGGAATTATACAAGGGCAGGGTCAATGGAGAGTTGTCATGTTAAAATTCTGCCACCACAGATGGTTAGGAAATTCTCCCATAATGAAAATAAATCAGGCTGGGTTCTACCAACTTCTACTCTGTTCTCCACATCAACCTCTCAACTATTGGAAGACAAGTGCCTCGACTGCTCTTTGGGGAACTATTCCCAATGTCTTTTAAATGATTCTTATTTGTGATATCCAGATAACCCTCTAAATACACTATACTTCTGTGTGAATCTTAAAATTAAATATAACTCGTTAGAGGTTTCCTAAATAGTGCAGATTACAGCAGGACTATTACTTCTTCTATTAGGCAGAACAGACTTCTATTGAGACATCCAAGGACTAATTTTTATTGCAATATCATCCTGGCAACTAAAATTCAGCCATAACCAAATAAAGAACTTTAATTACTTTCTCATGCATAGCTACTAAGCCCAAGTCATTGATATTCCCACATTCTGTCACCTAGATTGTTATCTCTCCCTCATAGTAAGGTCTCAGTTACAGATTAGATAAGCTTGCCTTCATCCAAGCTGTTAATATAAATGTTGAAAAGAGACAAGAGCCACAACCAGTAGGGCATGATTTTTATTTTCTTTTTTAAACCTTTGAGTAGGGTGTGTGCATGTGTGTGTGTTTGTGTGTGTGTGCATGTCTTGTCTTTTAATAGAAGATGAAGAATACATGATGTTGGTTAAAATAATTTACACATTCCAACTTCCTCATTTTTCTAACTCTTTACACATGGTTTTCGTAATGGTATACCTCAAACAATTATCATTCCCCAAGTTTAATCAGAGAAAGAGGAGATATTCCCAACCTCAATTTCACCTACTATATGCAGTTCTGTGTTTTTCAAATTACATACCATAAGTCCTGACTCCTTGGATGTAAATAACTCTGTATTTTCATAGCAATTCCCACATTTCATATGTGGCCCCCAAAAACCTTTTAAGTCAGGAGGGATAAGTGATGTTGTTCTTGGGTAGCTAGCAAGGTCCCAAAAGTTGTCCACACCACGTGATTAGCAGCAGTTCTTTGACTAAAGCCCAGTTCTGCTGTCTTAGAGTCCAGGAGTCCTCCACTGTTTCCCAGAGAAAAGTTACCATGAAGTGAAGCGCTCTCCAGTCAAATCTGTGTCCTCCACACCAAGTACCCATTTTTTCCTCTGGAGCCGCTGCCAGTTGTAATATTAACACTTAGTTGGTAGGTGTTTGTACAGGCAGGGGGTACCAACTGAAAGGCTGGACTTTGCAGCTTACGTGAACAAAGCATCTCTTGTGTCCCAGGGGCAGAATCAAGGTCATCTCCAAAAACTAAATGCAGCAAGAATGGCAAAGAGGATCCCAAAATAAACGCTAACATTGCATACAGTGTGCCTCCAGACATGCCTGGCTGAGGAGAGGTATCTATGTCCCCTCTGTGATTAAGAGAATTAAAATCCTAGGCTATAAACTTTACAAATACACATGTTGTTAGGGAAAAATAATAAGCTACCAACGATTTTCATGAACACTCATCTACGCATTGAAAAAAACATCAGAACCAGCACAGGAATGTTGAGCACTGAACACAGGTAAGTAGGTTTTAGTTCTTTAAATCCCTTCAGTCTGAAGATTGAAAGCACTACAACATTGTCAATATCAGCATGGTATAATGATCGAAGCCACTGATGTGAACCACATTTGTAATCTAAATTTCCTAGTGGCCTTGTTAAAGAAGTAAAAAGAAGTAGGTGAAATCAATTTTCATAATATAGTTCATTTAATCCAACATATCCAAATGTTGTCATTTCAATGTGTAACCAATGCAAAAATTACTAATGAGATATTTCACTCCTTTTTTTTTCTTTTACTGTCTTCAAAATCTGGTATGTATGCTATACATACAGCACATTTCAGTTTGGTCCAGCTACTTTATTAGTGCTCAAAAACCATGTGTGGCCAATAGCTGCCTTCTTAGAGAGGGCAGATATAAATGAAATCACTTGTTTTTCTCAGGTTAACAAAGAAGCGTATGTGGAGAGAAGGTGGGTGTGGATTTCCCACAGATCTCATGGGGAACCAGGAGGCCAAGCAGGAAACTGACACCCTTCTGCTATGTGAGCCATATCCTTGGGCCCTTTCCCCCTCTAGCTTCCTCTCTCTGATCCAGCCCTCGGGTTCCTTCTCTATTTCTCATTGTCTAGCTGTAGATGTGATCGCACTATAAACATCATGGAATGTGAAGGGGGAAGAAGGGAGCTGGATTTCCCACCTGTCCCTTGTAGACTGAAGACCTTAGGCGAGTTACTTAACCTCCCTGGTCTCACATTTCTTTTCTATGAAATAGAATTAATTCCTTCCTCACTGAGGTCTGAGGATCAAATAAAATAACAAATGTAAACTTGTCAGTCCCAAATAGGCACTTTAGTTTTCAAGGTTTTAATGATTGTTTTTCTTTTTTATTTAAGATTTTATTTATTTATTTGAAAGAAAGCGAGTGTGCCAGAGAACATGAATTGGAGGTGGGGTGGGAGGAAGGGAGTGGAGGGAGAGGGAGAAGCACACTCCCCACTGAGCAGGAAGCCTGATGTGGGGCTCTTAGGATCCCAGGATCATGACCTGACCCAAAGGCAGATGCTTAACTAACTGAGCCATCCAGGCACTCCAGTGATTGTTTTTCAAGACCTATATATGTTTGGTATAAAAGGTAACAGGGAAAAAAGAGAAAACTTTAAAAAAACATGTGCTAAATGCCAGGTCACACTACTCTTTTAAACCTCTCTATGCTGTTAGCATAACTTCAGCCCAAAGCACACTGAGCCTAAGTTACACAGATATACCCAAAACATAAGAATTAAAAAAAAAAAAATTTCAGTTTTTGCCTGAGTTTGCCAATTACATGGAGACCCAGATGATAAGGGGAGACATCTTAATGAGCACCATGTGGGGTACATCTTGAATACTCTACAAAATGTCTAAGAAGGAAGTTTCATTCCGTCTCATGCATATGAGGGTGGCAAGAACTCAATCATCAGAAGACACAGTTTTCTCAGGCCCTGCAGTTTCCCTGACTATAAAATTGTGACCTCAGATCTCAGGGAGGCTTACCATACTTAAACCTCTGCAGTTCCTAAAGGCAACCCCAATACAGTAGCACCTGCCCACAGCCTCAGGTACTTTGAGAAGACTGTAATCACAAAAAGGGAAGACTCACCAGTTCATTCTCCTCTCCTTGGTTGAGCAAGCCCCGGTGGTCCTTACTTTTCTCTTCCATCTAAACAAGACCTCTTAGTGTGTCTTTCCAGGATAATTCTTTGGGGAAATTCAAAACCAGATGGGGCTTATGTGAAGTCAGAACAGTCAACCACTGCTTGTCACTGCTGTTCTTGGGTGCTTTTAAAATCTCCTAGCACATACCTCACCTATTAGTCTAACAAAGAAAAGAGAGGAAATACTCTCCTCAGCCACAGGATTGGTCTATTAATCTATCAGCTTGTTGTGTTTCTTTCTTTCTTTCTTTTTTTTTCTCACTGGTGTTTATTTGTTCAGCTAAATGTGAACGCCTCTAGACTTAAGTTGTCAAACCAGAAGGACAAATAATTTCTTGTGTTGTCCATAAATGTCTCAGCTAGTGAGTGAGAAGAATCATTTTACTAAAAACCCAAGACAGGGGCACCTGGTTGGCTAAGTCGGGTAAACAACCAACTCTTGATTTCTGCTCAGGTCATGATCTCAGGGTCATGAAATCGAGCCATGCGTGGGCTCCACACTCAGTGCAGAGTCTGCTTGTCCCTCTCTTTCTGTTCCTCCCCACTCTTTCTCTCTCTGTCAAATAAATAAATAAAATCTTAAAAACAACAACAACAACACAAGACAGAAAAATTAAACAGTGAGAGATAAATAAAAACCCTGTGGACTTTGGGAAAGTGATGGACATGTTGGGCTGACAATGAGAATTTAAGGAAGGGGGACTGGCTCATGACAGGGAATATAGCAATCATTTTGGAATTGGGAAAAACCTAAATTCTAATCCCTGCCCTACTGATGACCCTGGACAGATCACTTAAAATCTGAATTTTAGATTTCTAAAATGTAAAATATCAATAGTAATTATAGAGTTGATATGAGGATCTAAGATGATAGTTATAAAAAATCATCTATAGCACCTCTCATACTCCGTAAAAGATAGATATCATTATCACTACCATCATAAACTAATCGAGAGAAGTCTTTTAAAAATAAACTATAATAGGGCACATATTGCATGGAACACTGAGTGTGGTGCATAAACAATGAATCTTGGATCACTGAAAAAATAAAGTTAAAAAAACTATAATAATAATAGGGGCACCTGGGTGGCTCAGTGGGTTAAGCTTCTGCCTTTGGCTCAGGTCATGATCCCAAGGTCCTGGGATCGAGCCCCGCATCAGGCTCTCTGCTCAGCAAGGAGCCTGTTTCCCCCTCTCTCCTCTGCCTGCCTCTCTGCCTACTTGTGATCTCTCTCTCTCTCTCTCTGTCAAATAAATAAATAAATAAATAAAATCTTTAAAAAAACAGAAAAAACTATAATAATAATAATAATAATAATTTTATACCTTCTATTTTCTCTTTTTAGTTTGCAAAAAGTTTTCAGAGAAGTATATAATGCAGGAGAAATGAGAAAGTCTGATTATTAACAATATTATATAAATTTCCATGATTATATAATCAACAGTGAATTTAATATTTTTATCAAAAAATAAGTACACTGGGATCCATTCAAGGGTTGGTTTATTTGTTTCCAATAAAGACTTTTATCTTTTTTTTTCTTTTTATTGCATCCAGTCCACTGAGCAAAATCCTTACCACTTTGACCATGGAAGAAAACTTACTGTGAATAAAGATTACAGAGAATGATACTGACTCTTTCTACTGAGAGAGAGCTATTGGTTGCCTTGAGGAGGAAGTAGTGCCACCTTGAAGTTTAGGAGAATCCAATGTGCTCCCTGACCCAGGAGGAAGTGGTTGATGAAAATAAACAGCTTTTCATGCCAGGGAGGCTACTGAGGTGCCCACACCAAAGAATACTATGTCATCACAAATGTTGCATTTTAAGTATCACCTTTCTAAGGTAAAACTAAAATATGGAGAAGAGAGTCCAGAGTTTTAGTAAAATCTAAAGACGTGAGTAGTGCTCTTTCACTTCTTACCCATTAGCTATTCACTAATATTTCTGGCTAAAAGAACATTTCTTTTGTCTGGCAGTCTGACTTCAGCTAAAGGACCAGGATGAGTCATGATTAACTTAAGAGTGGGCATGTGACCCAGTTTTCAACAATAAGATGTAAAGGAAAGACAGCTGGGGGCAGAGGTCTCCTGGAAAAGATTATCCTACTTTTTAAATTATCCTATTGATGAAAGAGAGAGGATAACTTATTTTCTACCCATGTCAATGAAGTGGAGCAAAGGACAAAAGATCTTAGATCCTTATGATACCACTAAGCCAAGGCACTATGCCTGGGACTACTAACTCTAGATATCTTTCCAATATATAATGAGATGTTCTTTTTTTTTTTAAGATTTTATTTATTTATTTCACAGAGGGAGAGAGATCACAAGGAGGCAGAGAGGCAGGCAGAGAGAGAGGAGGAAGCAGGCTCCCCGCTGAGCAGAGAGCCTGATGCGGGCCTCGATCCCAGGACCCTGAGATCATGACCTGAGCCGAAAGCAGAGGCTTTAACCCACTGAGCCACCCAGGCGCCCTATAATGAGACGTTCTTAATAAAACTGCTGCTGTTTGTGGTTTCTGCTACTTACAGCCCAAAGACACAAAATATAACACTCATCAAAACTTTGTTTAACTCTTATTCAGCAATTACACGTTTAACAACAGATATTTCAGACACTTTGCCAGCCCCTTGGGATTCAGTGGCAAAAAGGGAAGTCATTACCCTGAGGGAATTTACAGATGCTTGTGAGAGACAGAGAAGTAAGCAGCTTCTTAAATAGGAAGGATCTAGAACTCAGACTGAATGAGACAAAAACTGCTTCCTGAAGGAAATGACATCTATGCTGACATCTCAAAGATGAGCGGAAAATAAACAGGTGGAAAGAATGGGGGATAGTGGTAGGTTGTGAGCACAGTCTAGGCCAGAGAACAAAACAGAATGTGTGAAAATGTTCATGAGATATGAGAAAATATAGCCTGTGTGGTGTATCAAGAGAAATCAAAGAGTTGAGAACAGAAGGAAAGAAGGAAGGCCACTGAGTGATAGTGATAGAGATGTAAACAGAGGTGCGCCTGACCACTAAGAGCTTGTAAACCAGGCCAAACTGGTTAATCCATTCTGTGTGTGTGTGTGTTTGTGTGTATGTGTGTGTGTGTGTTTTTGCTTTGCATGTAGCTAAAGGACTTGCTCTACTCACCAAACCAAAGACCTTAGCTTCTTTCTACTGATGATCAATATTCTTTCAGTTAAACATGAACTCTTCTAATAATCACAACTGTTCACAAATGCCTCACACATAATGAGTTTCCCAACCCCAGAGGTGTACATACTGACATTTGGCCTCTTCACCATACAGATAATTAAGTTGTTAGATCAAAGTCTTTATTAGATAATCTTGATGTTCTGTAAGTACTGAACACTTGCTTCAGCCACCAGAAGAAGTCTTCTCTGTGGAGAAAATAGTCACATCTGCTTTAAACCCTAACTCCTGGAGGATCTGGAACAGATATTAAAAGTCAAAGGATCTACTTTCAAATGTCCATAAGCAAGGGAATGCCAGTCACACCCCCATGGCTTAGTCAGCCCCTTGAAGGCCACAGGTGGAAGAGCCATCAGTTGTGTTTATGCATGTAACCGGGGGTAGAGGGTGGGGGGTGAGGACATGGGAGTGGAGGATAGGGAGAGCATGAAAGGGTCTCTTGTGGGAGAAGTAGCTTCAGCATTGGTGGGAATGGTTTCCTCTCGGCTGCTCAGTCATAGCACTCAGGAGGTTGTAACGTAAGTTGGGACTCTCCTGATCTTTTTTTCTATCTGAAGAGGCCAAATTCTTGATCTCCTGTGACTGGAAGCAAAACACAGTGCATCCTGGTGAACCCCGAAGGCAAACTCCTTATTAATGAAAAGAAGTTGTCAGCACCATATGCCATAGGTAGGGTCTCCAGAGATAGGAGGGAAGGAAGGAGCAGAATGAGGAAATGCAGAGGAAAAGGAGTGAAATGCTCACCTCATTCAGGGGCTTAAAGAACTGATTTCCCCCAGAACCCTAGTCTTAGACCTTACAGGGCCTTACTATTCCCAGTGAAGCCAGAGGAGGTAAAGGACTTCATCTCTTCCCACATTCCCTGACTCAGGACAAAATTTCCAGAAAACAGGAAAGAAACTTGGAGATGGAAAGAGGTTTTCTCAGAGCTATGCAGCAAAATAAAGGCAGATCCAGAACTTCGAGCCAGGTCTCTGGTCTGCGGCCCAGCTTATTTCCACTAGGAAACACTTCCCCCTCTTCTGCTGCATTTTTCTCTAGAACTCTTCTCTGATCTGGAGAGGTGAAGGACATGGGGATTATATGGATTAGGAGAGGGGGGATGTGTCTACCTCTGGTCCATAAGCATTATGAAATGAAGAGGCAATATGCATGGTGGGGTATGTTAGAACCATACTGCACCTTCCTACTTGGCAGGGATAAGATTGTCTATCTCTACTTCCCCATGACCTAAGGGAAACCAGCCTGGATTTGAATGTCTTATCTAGATCTCAAAGCTCCCTTGCTGTTCTCTCTACTAACTACTGGAACCTTATTAGGGCATCCCATTTCACAAACACTGTTGAATGTCTACACTGGCAATACTGTTTAGTTAAGGTAAGCTGACTGCTAAAATAGCCACAAATGATAACATTTGTCAGCAGTTTAACGTAGTAAAAGAGTGGGTCTAAAATTGTGGTGTTGGGAGGGCAATGGTAGAGCAGTGGTGGGAAGAGAATTTCTCTTCCAAGCAGTGATCCTGAGTCCCAGGGTCCTACTCTCTTGTGTCTTCACCATCTTCAGCAAGTAGTTTCTGAGGCTGCTGTGATTATACAAAAGGGGGTTGCATGGGGGATAATCAGTAAAGATGTCTATGGACCAGTCCTGAAAGAGGTACTCTTATTTGTGCTAGAAGATTAGCTAGAACTCAGCCAGATGGCTATATGTAACTAACTGCAAAGTTCACTAGGAAATGTGGTCCACCTCTGTGCCAGGAGGAAGAGGCAGTAAATGTGGTGGTTGCTAGCAGTCTCTTCCACACAGACCCTATGAAGGGTGAAGGGATGGATCAGGTTGGATCCTTTCCCTCAGGTAACTCAGGGCATGATGAAAGAGGCAAAACAATACAGAGGTGTCTGCTATATAAGGCAAAGTGAGGAAGGGTTGGGTTATTGCAGGATTAAGAAGGAGTATCCCTAAGAGGCCTTAATATTGGGTGACAGGGTGTGGAGTAGCCTATGATAGCTGATTGAGTGACCTTGTAAGCTCTTTGCAACAACCACAAGGTGAGAGAGAACCCATATTTCAACACATGACTAATCCCGCATCTGAAATATGGACTCAAAGATGTGCGTAAACATCCACTCTTTAACTGCACTCAGTCTGCCACAGAACCCTTGCCCCTACCACCCCTAACCACCACTGCACCAATACCTACACATTCTCTACAGATTAGGACAGAGCAGAGGGAGCTCCCTTTAGGAACATTATGCTTAGGGACATAAACATGGGATGTTTAAGGTGAAGTCATGGTTTGTCTTTCATATTCCCTACCTTAATTTTCTATTTAGAAGATCCACAAATTTAAAATTTGGTGACTATGTCAAAACTTAAATGAATAGAAATAAAGTTGTATCTTATCTTGGGGGAAAAAAGAGCCCAAACTGTGAAAAGGGACTTTATCTTGTTAATCCTCAACTTCTTGCTGTCCTATTAATTCATTTAGCAAACAGCTTCCAAGCTCTTAGACCAGGGTTGAAACTGAAGGGGTTACAGAAATGAATCAGACACTAACCCTGCCCTTAGTGAGTTAACAGTTTAGGATGAAAACAAAACAAAAATATTACTCCTCAATGGGGTAACAAATGGAATAGGCCAGATGAAGAGAGACCTGGAAGAGGGAGAGAGCTCAGAATCCAGAAGCTTAAAGGACTAACAAAGGTGTGTGTCTAGTGGCTTATTCATCTACATGAGCTCACAGAGGATTTTAAAAATCTGACAGAATTTGTAGATTTCCTTGTCCCAAGAATAATAAAATTTCACTTATGTCAGATTTTACTTATCACTGATCTGGTCCAATCCCTTAATTTTATAGTTCTTTAATTTTTTGAACAAATACTTCTTGAGTGCTTACTTTCTATAAGGCACTGCTCAAGGTATTCGGGAAGACAGCAGTGGTCAAGGCAGACAGAAGTTGCTGTCTCATGAAGCTGATATTTCAGCAGGGAAAGACTGACTGCACAAGTAAACAAGTGAAAACCACAAGTGGGCAGACAGTGATATTGCTCTGGAGAGAAAATAAGATAAGGAATGTGAATAGGATATGTAAGTGGGGTCAAGTGTGAGGAGGGGCAGAAAGGGATGTGGAATTGCATTCTGAAAGAGGTGGTCAGGGAAGGCATCACTGGCAAGTAGACATTTGAGCTAATGTCAAGTGCAAATCCCTGACATTGAGGGCCAGGGAAGAAGCCAGTGTGCCTAGAGCAAGATACACCAGGGGCACAGTCATAGGATGGACGTGAGGTAGAGAGACATTGGTATAGTATATTTGGTACCTAGAGTAAATAATTCCTTATGCCTCCTTCTCTATGTGACAAATGACTTTCAATTTATGAAATGAAGTGAATAACAACATTGGGAGGAAAAGTTAAAATGTCAGAGGGGTAAAGGGACCCTAGTCTTGCCTAATCCCTTGAAAACAGCTAGATAAATGTCAAACCATTCTGAACACCCAAGAAAATAATCTGAGGACTGAGAGAGCAAAACTGCAATACTAGAGATTGTGGAAACCACATTGTGGAAGGTAGGAGCTGCAGAGAGTTGATTTTTTTTTTTAAGATTTTATTTATTTATTTGACACAGAGAGAGAGATTACAAGTAGGCAGAGAGGCAGGCAGAGAGACAGGGAGAGGAGGAAGCAGGCTCCCTGCTGAGCAGAGAGCCCGATGCGGGCCTCGATCCCAGGACACTGAGATCATGACCTGAGCTGAAAGCAGAGGCTTTAACCCACTGAGCCACCCAGGCGCCCATGCAGAGAGTTGATTTAAGGGAGAGAAGAGCTTCAGGTGCTGCAAAGGTGAGGGAGCCTTGATCACTGAGAGAGGAATGATAGAGAAAGAAAGAGGAGAGAGTAAAAGAGTGAAAGCATGCACATGGAATTGTACAAGATAACTTTTCCCCCAAAACCATTGACTGGGAAAGGGAGAGGGAGGGGCCGAATACCATAAATTTTATGAACAGTGGAGTGCAGTCTGAAGTTTAGAGGTCGGAGCCATCACCAGGGTCATGCCATAAAAGCTTAGGAGTGCTCTGGTGACAAAGCAAAATGGAGTTCTAGGCGTGGGCAGCATGGTCTGAGGATCCCCCAGGTCACAGGAGCAGAAGCAGTTCCACTGTTTAGAATGCATGTGGGAGTGGTGGAACAGGAACAAAAGATCTGTGGGCACCATTGAGTTGCCCCTTTCCCTACCACAGGAGCAAAGACACTGGTTGAAGGCAGCAAACCTTAGTGCTGGCTTATAGCTATACTTTACCATAAATTTCACACCACTGTATGGTTGCACAAACGATTTTTGGGACAAGTGGGCCCAGGCACAGGGCAGCAAGAACTTCCCTCAGAGGATTAGTGCTGGTCCCTTCCTGGGGGTCTCTAAAATTTGGAGTTCTGAACCCCGCTGCATACTTGAGATAAAACACAGAAGTGCTGTGCCCTCTGACAAGCAGACAGGCTAGACACAGACAGGGTGAAGGTGGGGATCTGGTGGAAGCCTGGGACACAAAGAGGTGATTGTATGCTCTTCTGTGAGAGATTCCTGAAGAATAGCAGCCCTGGGGAATGCAGGGTGACATTATCCACGCCCCCCCCCATACACACACCCAACGCACCCATTAGCACTGACCAACTTCAGGGACCATAACAGTGCCACCCTGTGGAGGCTGGAGCTGCTCGCACCAAGCCCTGGCCCCCTGAGCCCTGCAGATGTATCTGGACTAGGGCAAGTCCACCTGAGAATCAGAGCAGCAGACCCCTCCCATAGAAGACCAGCACAAACCCCTTGGCCACACCAAATCTACCGATTAAAGGGTGCTGCAAAGCTTTAGCTCTAGAGGAAAAAGGACCTAGCTTCTTTTTTATTTTTTATTTTTATTTTTTTGTTTTTAAATTTATCTTAATTTATCATTATTATTATTACTATTATTATTATTATTTGTATCTAGCTTCTTTTAATGAGCAGACCAAAACACACCTAGGATCTAGCTTCCCCTTTTTGTTTTGTTTTGTTTGGATCTAGATTCTTTTAATGAGCAGACCAAAACACACTTAGGATCTACTTTCCTTTCTTTTGTTTTTTTGTTTTGTTTTGATTTGGGGTTTTGGGGTTTTTTTGTTTGTTTGTTTTATTTTGTTTTTGTTTGTTTGTTGGTTGGTTGGTTGGTTGGTTGGATCTCTTCTTAATATAGCCACTACTCTCAGGAGCAGAATACAATAGGCTTTACTAACAATTACACACTCACAAAAAAAAAATAGTGACCCAAATAATGACAAGATGAAGCAATTCACCCCAAAAGAAAGAACAGGAAGAATTTACCACCAGGGATTTAATCAGTACAGATACAAGTAAGATTTAATCAACACAGATACAAGTTATTTAAAACAATAATAAGGATACTTCCTGGGATTGAGAAAAGTATTGAAGACACTAAAGAATCCCTTACTCCAGAGATAAAAAGAAGTAAAAACTAGTCAGAAATAAGAAATGATCTAACCAAAATGCAAAACAATGGATTCAATGACAATGAGGATAAATGAAGCAAAGGAACGAATGAATTGGTGTTATAGAAGATAAAATTATGGAAATAATGAAGGTGAAAAAGAGTGGGAATGAAAGGTGTTGGATCACCAATGTAGACTTAGGGAACGTGGAGAAACCTTAAAGCATAATAACATTCATATCATAGGCATCCTAGAAGAAGAAAAAGAAAAAGGAGAAGAAGATTTATTTGAGTAAATTACAGCTGAAAACTTCCCTAATCTGGGGATGGAAACAGACACTGAAATCCAAGAAGCACAGAGATCTCCCATTAAATTCAACAAAAGCTGGCAATCACCAAGACATATCATAGTCAAATTCACAAAATACACAGACAAGGAAATAATCCTGAAAGCCGCAAGGGAAAAAGTCCTTGACTTACAAGGCAAGACAGATGAAGTTGCAGCAGTTCTGTCCATAGAAACTTGGCAGGCCAGAAGAAAGTGGCACAATATATTCAATGTGCTGAATGGGAAAAAAATATGCAGCCAAGAATACTTTATCCAGGCAAGGCTGTCATTCAGAAAAGGAGAAATAAAGAGTTCCCCAGACAAATAAAAACTAAGACAGTTTATGACTACTAAGCCATCCCTGAAAGATATATTAAAGGGGACTCTTTAAGTGGGGGAAAAAAAGACCAAAAGCAACCAAGACTAGAAAGGAACAGAGAACATCACCAGAAACATCAACTTGACAGGTAACACAATGGCACTAAATTCATAGCTTTCAATAATCTCTCTGAATTTAAATGGACTAAATGCTCTAATCAAAAGACATAGGGTAACAGAATGGATAAAAGAAAAAATAAGACTCTTCTCTATGCCCCTACAGAGCTACAGGTAATACTGCCTCCTGCCTACAGGAGACTCATTTTAGACCTAAAGACCCCAGCAGATTGGAAGTGGAGGGGTGGAGAATCATCTATCATGCTAATGAACATCAAAAAAAAGCTGGAGCCATGCACCTGGGTAGCTCCATCAGTTAAGCATTCAACTCTTCACTTCAGCCCAGGTCATGGTCTCAGGGTTGTGAGATCAAGCCCTGCACTGGGGCCTGATTCTCTCTCACTTCTGCCTCTGCCTCTCCCCCTCCACCACCCTCCTCACACTCTTGAAAGAAAGAAAGAAAGAAAGAAAGAAAGAAAGAAAGAAAGAAAGAAAGAAAGAAAGAATGAAAGAGAAAGAACGAACAAGCTGGAGTAGCCATACTTAATCAGAAAAACTCGATTTTAAACCAAAGACTGCAACAAGTGATGAAAAAGACATTATATCATAATTAAGGGGTCTATCCATCAAGAAGATCTAACAATTGTAAATATTTATGTGCCCAACTTGGGAGCACTCTAATATATAAATCAATCAACAGCAAACATAAAGAAACTCATTGATAATAGTACAATAATTATAGGGAACGTTAATATCCCACTTCCAGCAATGGACAGATCATCTAAGCAGAAAATCAACAAGAAAACAATGGCTTTGAATGACATACTGGACCAGATGGACTTCAGATATATTCAGAACATTTCATCCTAAAGCAACAGGATACACGTTCTTTTCAAGTGCACATCACACATTAGCTTGGATAGATCACATACTGGGTCACAAATCAGCCCTCAAAAAGTACCGAAAGATTGAGATCATACCATGCATATTTTCAGACCACAATGCTATGAAACTTGTAGTCAACCACAAGAAAAAAATGGGAAAAATCAGAAATTCATGGACATTAAAGAACATCCTACTAAAGGATGAAAATTAAAGAAGAAATTAAAAAATACATGAAAGCAAATGAAAATGAAAACGTAACAGTCTGAAACCTTTGGGATATAACAAAGGTGGTCCTAATAAGGTAGTATATTGCAATACAGGTCTACCTCAAGAAGCAAGAAAAGTTTCAAATACACAAACACAATAATTTTATACCTTAAGGAGCTAGAAAATGAACAGCATAAAGCCTAAAACCAGCAGAAGAAGGGAAATAATAAAGATTAGAGCAGAAATAAATGATATAGAAACAAACAAACAAATCCCCAGTAGAACATATCAACAAAACTAAGAGCTAGTTCTTTGAAAAAAATTTAAAAAATTGATAAATCCCTAGCCAGAATTATAAAAAAGAAAAGATAAATAACTCAAATAAATAAAATCATGAATGAAAGAGGAGAGATCACAACCAATACCACAGAAATACAAATGGTTATAAAAGAATATTATAAAAAATTATATGCCAACAACTGGGCAATCTGGGAGAAATGGACAAATTCCTAGAAACATACAAACTATCAAAACTGGAACAGGAAGAAATAGAAAATTTAAGCAGACCCTAACCAGAAAAAAAAAAATTGAATCAGGAATCAAAAATCTCTCAGCAAACTAAAGTGCAGGGCCAGATGGCTTCCCAGAGGAATTCTACCAAACATTTAAAGAAGAGTTAATACCTATCTTCTCAAACTCTTCCAAAAAATAGAAGTGGAAAGAAAACTTCCAAACTCATTCTGATTAGAGCATGTAAAGCAAAAGGAAAAAATATTCCATCTCACCCTTACAAATGACTTCTGATCCATGAGGGAAAGTCTCCCCCCTCTTCTGCTAGTGGATTTTCCCCAAGGCTCTCATTTCTGCTCTTCTTCTAGGCCTGGCTGCCCATCCAACTACCCTCTGTAGGGCAGAGAAACAAATTAGGTAGCTGAGCTAGCTCTTCCATGGACCTCATGGGAGTGAAGTACCTGAACTTCGTTCAAATTCTAGGCTCTACTTGGTCTTTATTTTAAAAATATCTTCTGATGCATTGCAGATATTGTAATTTGGTATGGACCATTGAAGAAACTATTCTTTTTCATTTAATTGCTCACATTGGGGTTGTAAAAACATCATCTCTTCTTTCATTAAATAAGTATTAATTGAGTTCATCTATTATAGAGTCAGTTATATTTTCTGAGTGGTTTATATGTCCAGGCTTGGTAGCCCTCACTGCTCATGGGTCCAACAACTTTGTTTTGGGGTCCATTCCCATAGTATTTTATACATTAGTTAGTAATGGCTCTTACCACGTTCAAGAGAAAGAACCATTCTTCAAATCTAAGCACTTAGTTCAGGGAGTGGCAGATATGGTAGGTATCTCAGTCTGCTTGTGGGAATAACTAAGGATGATTCCCTTAGCTATTCCAATAACTAAGGGTTCCTGGTATTTGTGCCCCTGAATCTATGTAGTTACCATCTACCCATTTCTTTTGGGGGGAGGGAAACCACCTGCTATATAAGGAGATTTCACCTTTCCATGCTCTCAACTTGCTCTAACCCAGCAACCTCATCTCAATGCCTCTAATTTCTTCTGTCCCTTCTATAAAATTTTCCATGAAACCACCTGAGTTTAGTCTAACCATTTTTTTCTGCCTAAGGCATTCAAATGTTCCAAGAGAATTCAATAGCTCATTTTATGCTTCTGGAAACGTATTGACTATTGTCAAGGACTTTTAGTTTGCCGAAGCTTATGCACTGCCCAGAAACTCTGTGTATTTAGTAGCTGCATAGGGACAGAATGTCTGTTTAACTTAATATTTGGGAGGGCTTTCTAGATGACAAGAACAAATCTACATAGACTTCCAGTTGCATGGTTTGTCAGCTGAGCACAGTAAATGTCAGTGAGAATTATTGTCAAGTGGTAACTGTATTTGTCAGGTAAGCCACCAACCAGAGTCTGACTAGTGGACAAAAATGGCCCAGTGCTGTCAGATCAATACCACGGTGAACACTGAACCCCCATCTCTGCCTCTCTCACTGCTATACTACTGAAAATGCTGATAACCACTGAGACCAGTGAAGGATGCTGAACAGAAGGGCGATAGCATTTCTGAAATTGGTGTCATCTCTGCTCAAAGAACAGTGTTCAATTATATTTGTCAACCTAAGAGGCTTCCAGGGGAAGAAAAGACCCTGAATGAGGTGGAATGGTTACAAAGACAAGGACTGAATTTAGGTATTCTGCAGTGAGATGGATCCCATGATCTATCCTAAGGAGAATATAAGCCTCTAAAGTGATGTTTTGAAACAAATTGATTTCTTACTAATCAGTTCTAGCCGATCTAACCAGATTAGGGAGATGAGGATTCCTTTGAGTCATCCAGGCCTGGGCATGGTCCAATATCCGTGATTCTTTTTCTTCCTTACCCGAAGTGTGGATCAGATTGAATACATAAGGAGTGGAATTTTTGCACAACTTTTCAACTAGCTCTAAGAATACAGGACATTACACATCATTCTATGCTTTTGCCTCTGGCTAGTGACAATGCTTTCCTCATTGAGCTTAGCTAGTAGGTAATTGTTTTGTCAAGAATGGGGTACTTAGAGCTTTAACAAAGAGCCAGGATAACTGGGTTCTACTCAAGGAAAAGAAGTCTGTCAGTAGAATTTCTTCTTAACAGTCTTTTAGAGAGTGTAGTAGAGAATACGTGGTGGCAAATGTAGTATTTCCTAAAGAAATACACCACAAAAAGTTCTCTCAGCACTACAGGAGTTGGCAGGAAAAATTTTAGTTGAGTCTCTATGGGGACAAGTGCAAGATAGCACATTTAGAGAAAAATAATCTAAATTACTCTCTTAGGGTTACAGTCCTCCACCTGATTCACCATCAGAATCACCTGGAGAGCTTGATAAAGATACGTTTCCCAGGATCCATCCCAGGGATTCTCTGACTATGTCTGAAGTTGGGCCCAGAACTTTATTCCTAATAAGCACTTTGGGAATTTTCATAATGGATCAAGTTTGAGAACCATGTTCCAAAAGAAGGCTATGAACTACTGTGGACTACTTCCTGGAGACAGTGAGCTATCACATGATGGGACAGCAAAGAGACAAACTAACCACTTCTACAAAAATGGCCAAATCTAGACTACTTTGTGCAGGTCTTTGCATCTCTTGTGAGATCTGGTAGACTTGGAAGTCATCCAACAAGGACCAATTTTAAAAAGCAAGCCTTCAGCATAGTCAGATGATGGGATGACCACACTGTAAAATGAAGTCTAAAAAGAAAATTGACTTTTTTTAATTGCAAGTAATTGATTCTATAAACAAAGGCTGGAGGTAGTTCATTCTATACCTTATTTTAAATGAATAAGAATCAACAGACTACATAAAAAAGAATAATTTTAAACAATTAGTAAATCATGGATAACTACATTTCAATTAAAATAGAATTATATTCATTCAATTCCTAAAAGTTTATATGTGTTCTTTAGTTCATTCATTCTTCATTTGTGCATTCTTTTATCTACTCCTTTACTGATTCATACAACACATTAAATAGCTGCACCCTGTACAGGACCAAGACTTAAGAATCCTCCATAAAGTTTTAGAGATGAAGGAAAAGAAGTTATTGCCACATTTAATTTTCTTTGATTTTTGCAGTTTTGAATAAGGTAATAAATAATACTCCCATGCCAATAGTCAAGGCAACCAAGATGCAGTGACTAATTTGCTCAAATCACAAATCAGGAAAGTCTGGATTAGAGCTCAGACCTGTCTGACTCCTAAGCCTATAGTTTGTTTGTTTGTTTGTTTGTTTTTTAAAGGCAGAGAGTGAGTGAGAGAGAGAGCAAGTGAGCATGAGCAGGAGAAGGGGGAGAAGCAGACTCCCCTGCTGAGCAGGGACCTGGATGCAGGGTTCAATCCCAGGACCCTGGAATCGTTACCTGAGCCAAAGGCAGTTGCTTAACCAGCTGATCCACCCAGATGCCCCTAAACTTATACTCTTAACTGACATATGCCACTGCCCAAAATGGCATTAGAGATTGACTTTATCTATCTAAGTTCTGTGTAGCTCCTGATAATGTGGTTAGATTTGGGGCACTGGCTGAAAGCATGGGTAGCATGACTGCTGTGCCAACAAAAGCCAGCTCTGCCCTCACACAGGCCCCAGGTGCAGGCCCAGACTCCTGCTCGCCTGAGCCACCAACTCTTCTGGGAAACCTGTGAACTTTCCCTCCTGTGCTAGGATGAGATATGGGCAGATACAAAGATTTGGCCTTTCCCAACTACAGATCTTGGCATCAAGACCAAATCAGTTTCCAGGATCCATGTAGGGAGGATCCAAACCCGTGAAATTGTCCCATATCAAACCAGTTTCTAATTAGTCATGAATGGTAGCTAGATGCTCAAGACTATCGAGTTCACTAAATTCTCAAGGCTAGGTTTGTGCTGGGTGAGGAGAGAACTGGCTCAGCTTTCAGGAAAGAGCATCCAGCCAGCTGTGCAGTCACTTCCTCTTGTAGTTTGCTCTGTCCCTAAGCAGGTCAGGGACAGAGTGGCCTTAGGGCTCTGCAGAGCTTTCTCAGAGTGTTTTCTCCTTAAATATTCCTGTATGCACTTTCACCCAATTGGCATTCACCTAATGGGGAGGAATCTTTCCTATCTTTATAATCTATATTTCTCTGGTCACATAAACTTGGGACAGTAGTCCAAAACAGGATCATAGAAGGCCCGCCACTCTGAAGTCCCTCCTGAGTCATGGAAGAGTTCCACAGAAGCCCCCTGCAAATCATGCTGCATGCAGGGCTCCTGCTTATAATGCTCTCTCCTCCCACAACCTGACTTGGCTCTATGTACCACAGGTTACCACTTCGGGATGATCTCTGCTACCGACGGAAGCTTCTGTGGGCCTTGCCTGACCCTGAGCTTGTTGCCAGGAACCCCAGATTTCTATGACTGCACAGTCACACTGTATCACCTGGCTGTCCTCTTCAACCACTTCTTATCTCCTTTAGCCATTTGGAGACATGCTCAGACTGTCCATGTCACCTGTGTGTCTCTGCATGATACTGTCAGGTTGCCACTAGCAACGTACATCTTCCGCCTATGCTCCCACAGTCACATCACTGCCAGGTGCCAGAATCCACAGGTGGATTCCCTCTGCCCTCCTTTTATTATACTCTCTGACACACAGATCACAGAATGGGCCTCTCTTTCTCTGCCCTCCTCCTCTCTCCATCATAGCTTTATTTTCCTCAAGTCCTTCCAAAAGTTAGTGTGAAACTAGAGAACAGATAGAAAAGTACACACCAAGTTGTACTCAAACTTTTCCCTTGTTCTCTATTACACAGTGTTTTGTTTTTAAACAAGTTTGCTTGCCTCAATTTTCCCTCCCCTTGGATTGAATATATTCCTGGGAGAGCCTTTGTAGCTGCACAGAAATTCACCTCTAGGGTCCCCTACATACTGAGAGAGTCTTTGCAGCACGTAGCCAACTTTAACTCCACAGCACACCTCCGCACCCCGCCATGTAAATGGACAGCCAAACTGAGTAAATTCAACATTGGAATCACTATACTTGGCACTTTATGTTTTTATTCATAATCCTATTGCTTCGGTTAAGCTCCTTTGTATTGAATAGAAAACATGTTCACAGACAAAGGAGGAATAATAAATCAACAAAATATCCCAGCAATTATATTTTTTATTCAGTCATGACACAGCTGATTGCTGAGCCCCAACCATCTAGGTACAGAGTGGGAAGATGAGATGAACCAGTTTTGGTCCCTACCCTCAGAGAATATGCTCTCTAGTTAAGGTGGGGTTGACTGAGAGTGGAAAGAAGTCAAAACACTATAGGACCATGTAAAAAGAGCTGCCTGCTGCACAAAAGATGTGTATGTGGAGTGTGAGCAGTGTGTAGACAAAAGAGATCTCCCTTCTGGCTTGGGACACCAGGTGGCATTCTAACTGGGTCTTGAGAAATGGGTGGGATTTGAGTGTGTGAAGATGAGAGTAATAATTATTGATGCCCCCAAAGAGAAAGCAGCATGAACAAAGGCGTTGAGTTAAGAGAGTAAGTTCCTGTATACCTGGAATGAGTGAGTTACTGAGTGCTGGAAAGAATGAGTGAGCTACTGACTGCTTAAGGAAGTGAGTTTAGCACAAAGCAAGACAGAATTCATATGACCCTAAACTTCTGTACAAAGCAGAGGCAAAGTTCAAGCAGAGATACAGGTTTCTGGTTCTGGAGACTGAAGTCAGGAACCAGAGCTATATCTTCTCTGAAGAATGAAATAGACTCAAAGGGCTCTGGTTATGTGATTTTATTCCTCAGCTATGGGAGTTGACCTTTTCTGTGATCGATGATCAAATTCAAGAGAACATCTATGAGAACTAAAAAACTCTTTCTGGAAGCAATTACACTTGTGACGGCAATCCATTAGATAGCTGCCTTGCCTTACTTGCCTTGTTTTTCAGTGCTATAAACATTTCATCTAGGAGAAACAACATGGGAGAGTGACAGAGCAGGGAACTCATTGGTAGAACTTCTGCATCTGAATGCAGCTCTAGCTCCAGTATGCCCCTGGACAAGCTACTGAGACTTTTGAGGGTGTGGTACCTCATCAAGAGAAGGACGCTTGTAATCCTTGCCCTGCCTTCCTTCTATGACTGTTATGAGCTTAAAGAAGAGAAGGAGTATGAAAGTATTTTGTAGACTGTAGTGCCCTGTTACAAAGCAGGAATAATAGTGTCTATACTATTAGGAAACTGGAACTTTTTAAAGATATTTCATTGCTTCAACATTACTGGAGTAGACCACGGCATTTTATTAATCAGAGTGAAAGTCTCCACTGCAGTAAAGGAGAAAGATTGATTTTAGAACACCAGAATTATAGATTATACTTGCCTCTTTTGTAAAGAATAATTTATTACAGTATAAACTAAATGCAAGGCTCTGAATAAATAATCACTTTCCCAGTCATCACATCTGCAAGTGTGTACATGCACACTTCTATGAGCTCATAAGGACACAGATGGCACAGACATATTTCCATTCTCAGATCATCACTTGTTTAGTGAGAAGAGCCTAGAGTCAGGGTTCCCCTCTATGGGTCAGAGCTGTGTACCTCAGAGTGAACATATGGTGAATCTCTTAAGTGATTTGGATCAGATGAGTGTCCTTTTCTCCTTCAAGTTCTGGTCAGATAAATGTATTGGGCACAGGTGTTCTGCTATCAGGTTTGGGGCACTCTCCCACATTCTTTTACTGAAATCTTCAAGCTTCTTTTTCTATGAAAACACATACATCAGAAGTATTCTCCGGCTGTCAGTTTGGCAGTCAGGACCCATCAATGGGCACCTATTTTCGAGAATCTTATCTCCATCAAAAGTCACCTTCCAAGGCACAGAACAGTCAAGCCCATTTGTCCATACTGTGGGCCCCACAGGGCTGGGAATCTGTCCTTCCCAGCTCATCTCCCCACAATAAGCAGTCTGATATTCTATGTGGCAAGTAACAATGAATGGTTCACATCGTAGCATAAAATTATCTTGCAGGTAATTGAATTTCATCTGATACTTGACTTCTATCTCTAATTGGTCTTTAAATATCCACTCGCACCTCCAATGTCACGGAGCATACACTCCATGAGGTCACCAGATTCCATTTCTATTTGTGCTGTTGGAACAGTGGTCTTTGTGTCAGCCTGAAGCCATCCCCACCATGCCCTTTTACCCACTGATAATGCCACCTGGCACAGGTGGGAGGCTTCTCTTTCACATAAACCCTTCAAGTATTTGAAAACAACTCTTACATCCCTAGACAATACCCTGCCAGCCCTGCTTTCAAGTTAAGCATTTTCTCACTACCTCTAAGATATAGTTAATTTCAAGTACAGTCTTCAGAATAAGTCCCTTTTGACAAAGATTTTAGATTCAATCCTCAGTGGTTGAATCACTTAAGACCAAGTCAAGAGCAACTCAGAGTCTCAGACAGACACTCATGGGTTTTTGTTTGTTTTGTTTTGAACATACCTCCAGCCTAAGCCTGGCAGGATTCCTGGTATTCATGAGAACATTAGGCCCTGGTATTAGTGAAGGGTTCCTCCTTCCACCTGGCAAATAAGAAACTCAGTCTTTGTTTGACTATGAGATCACCTCAAACACCCTGCCCTGCTGGAGCTTTGTAATTAGGAGATATTTGGAAACAACAGAAGGTTTGCTCAGAAGATCTGTGTCTAAGGCCTGGGTCTGCTTGCCTTACTCTGAGTCTCAGTTTTCTCTCCTGTAAAAGTAGAAGATAGGTCCTTCCTTGCCTAAGTCTGGAGAGAATCATGTAATTCAAATGAACTAATGGAGGTAACAGCACCTGGTAAGGGGCTCTTTGAGGTGTGAATGCACATGCTGCTTTTGTCCATCACCAGGTTGTAGACCATCTCCAGCTTGTTCTGTCCACAACCCTCCACTCTTGAAACATGAGTAAACTATGAGTCTTAGAAAGACATTCAGAACTACCGTATCACTGTTGAGGCTAACATTGTAAAAGGAAACATTTCTTTCTGTACAGAGGAAGACAATGATTCTGCAGCCTATTTAAATGATTCTTCACACCCTATTTTAAAACCAGAAGAAACAAGGTACTTTCATGGCTGAGAAAACCATGTTCCCAGAATTATCTATAGCCACAGAGCCTCCAACCATCCTCGAGAATTCAGCCAGGGCAGGGAATGCTTGCATATGCCATCAATAAGTAGCAAAACCAGCCTGGGACCCACCCGTGCCAGAACATTCACTTAGGATTTGATGTTTGTAATGAAAATGTTGCTTTTGCTTTAAAATACTATTTGTGGATATTGTCCTAAAAATCAGAGTTGTCTGCTGAACTAACAGGAATGTTTTCTGTACTAAATGAATCCAATAAAACAAAATTGTAATAGTGATAAAAATAAGGGCAGTTTTTATTTTGGGGAAATAGACTTAAGCCTCAAACTTAAGAAATGTGTAGATTGTGTAAGGACTTATGTCAATGATAACATATACTGTTGTAGCACAAGACTAACTTTTCTCAAAAATAATAGAGAGGAATGGAAATACCTGAAGTTGGATACATGAGATGTGGAGTTCCTAAAACATAAAAGATAGTCACAGGGGCAGGGGATGCAGACCTTAGAGGACAGTGTCTATGCTCTTTGATATGTACTACTTTCCTTTCTTTCCAAGAAATACAAGCTGGACTAACTACATAATTTGCAGGGCTGAATCCAAAATGAAAATGTGGGTATTTCAAAATGAAGAATTTCAAGATGGCAACAGCAAAGCATTAAAATAAAGGTGGGGCCCTTCTAAGCATGGGGCCCTAGGTGACTACATAGGTCCTACGCCCATGAAACCAGCCCTAAGCACAGGTGACTGTACTTTGCAGCTTCTTTGCCAAATCCCTAATGAACGAGATGTGAGTAGTGGAAGAAATGCATCCACTTTTGGGGTGAGGCAGTGGAAAGCCCTGTATGATCTCCAGACTCTTCCTTCCCCATCACAGTCAACATGGAGTCCTTGTTTTCAGTCAGTGGGACCAAAAGATTGAAGTAGTCAGTACTGTGAGGAAAGCTAGTCTACAGAGTCACCTGGATCATGAAAGAAACTTGTGTGTTAAGCCACTGAGACAAGGGAGTTGTTTGTTATTGCAGCATCATCTTAGCCCATCCTTACTAATACATAGGGGAAGGCCAGAGGCAGAAGGAATTGTCTCAACTCTGAAAGTACTATAAAGGAAAGGAAACCGGACAGTGAAGATTGGTGCGATGTCTCCCATGCATTTGTTTTTCCACCAATAAAACACAAATTCAAAAGTGATCTTTCACATGTTACAATTCTATGACACACATAGTACTACTTTCTCTCAATTCATTTAAAAAATACATTATCTAAGAAGAAAGATTTTATATTCTCTTTGTCCATTAGCCTCCCAATCTCTTGGTCAATTGCCGTCCTTGGCGCATTCTTGATTCACTAACACCATCAATATTTTCAGAAGCCAAGAGGAAGGCACTCTTCTGGGGCAGTGTTCTGCTCTGTAGAAAGTATTTTATCAAGTAGATTTTAATTTGTCACCATGATTGGATAGGTTTTTGATTCCAAAAACTCCAGCTGATTTCAGAAGAGTCTCATTGCTTGAAAATCACTGAAACTGCTCTTTTGTCATCATCTCTATGTTTTGTTAACTTGGATATCACACTGGCTTCAGAGTTGTTCTTCATTGCTCTCAAACACCGGATTGCTGTAAGACACTCCCCTTCCACACCCTGGCACGTCAGAGTAGGATGTTTGGTTTAACGGTGGCCAACTAGCATCACTTGCCAAGGCCCTCTGCCATACCCGATATTGGCTTTTTGATTGATAGCCAAAACACCTTTTGAATGTCATCCACAGGGCTCGATTTTCAATGATGGCCTCCTGCAAAATAAAAGAGTTATTCTTTATAATCAGAGGTCAAATATTTCCAGGTTAGGGCCTTCCATACATCCAAAGAAGGAACCATTACATTGGCTGCTTAGATCCAGCTTGACAACAAAAAGCTTGAGGCCTGGACAAACAATTGCAACATGGTTTCATGGGTTAGGTCTCAGCCTCTCAAACTTTTCCACTTAAGGAACTCTTCTAGGAGAAGAGAGAGGTACATAGTTTCAAGAATCTAGAAACAGCTAGAAGTAGTCTGCCTCAAGGATGAAATTTCTTCTGGATCTTGTATACAAATTAAATTTAAAATCATTCAAATTCTGCAAACGACTCCATACCAGACCCATATTTAATGTAATATAAACTGATATTTAAAATTACTTACCACCAAGTGGAACTACCCTACAGAAAAATGTGCCGTGAGTATGATGCGGCTTTGGTTTGGCCTGGCACATAAGTGCATAGCTATGAACATAGGTCAATAAAGTTGAAATAATGCACCAGTCTTGGACTTGGACAGATCTGGATTCAAGTTCCAGATCCAACATCTACTATGGGCAAATTAATTACCTTCTCTGAGCCTCAGTAAGCAGAAATAATAATTCCTTCCTGTTATGTTTGTCATAAAGATTATGTAACTCTCCTTACAATGCAAGACATGGCATGGTATAGGTGCCTCCCTTTACCACCCTTCTGAGCTATTTAACAAATGGCTATGTACTATTTTGACTGTGGCCTTTGACCTTCACCTACAAAACTTTCATTGCAATGTATTTTTTAAGATTACAAAATATATGTCTCTTTGGAAACATTTTAGACTGCCATTTTATTCCATGACTGAGCCTCAAATAGAACCCAAATTACAACTTACAATACAGGACACAGGAGAGGTTACTTTGTTAATTTTTCATTTTTATCATATTTAGCCATAAAATCTAACCATCTTGAAGTTATGATAAAAGAAACAAAAAGAAAATATGAAAATCCTGCTGTCCCACAGAATTAAAACTCATTTTGGTGTTTGTTAGATTTATCTTTCCTAAATTAGAAGAGTCAATTCTATGGGATTCTACAATGAACTTTGCCAGAGTAGTAGTTTTCCTAAAATCCACCCATCTTTGACAGTTGACTCCCATTGCCCATGGAAATAATGGGTACAGCTAGTCTGAATCATTCTTTAAAAATGGATCATCTGCTAACAGGCTGTTAAAGACCCACACAGCCATCTCAAGAACATCTTGCAATCCTCAGGGCTCACCTAGCCAGATTTGTGATTCTATTTTCCCATACCACAGTTTTTTTTTTTTTTTGTCCTTCCTAATTAACAAGAGAAAAGTAGTTCTCCTTAGAGCTGGAATAAGGCAGGATCATAGGTATCCAATTAATGGTCTTAAAGTTTAACTTACCCCTGGGAAAATTTAGCGGGTTTTAAACAAAACAAATGAAACAAAGCAAAACACAGACACACACATGGACTTTAGGGCTGTATGCCATGCACTGAGTGTTTTCACAATTCTAAAATTATGTAGAATTATGATGACATGTATCACTTCACTGCTCCGGAAAGGGAAACTGAAGCACTGAGAAGTGATCTTTCCTGTCACGCTACATTGTAAATTAAATGTAGAACTAGAGGGCGCCTGGGTGGCTCAGTGGGTTAAAGCCTCTGCTTTAGGCTCAGGTCATGATCTCAGCGTCCTGGGATCGAGGCCCGCATCAGGCTCTCTGCTCAGCGGGGAGCCTGCTTCCTCCTCTCCCTCTCTCTCTGCCTCTCTGCCTACTTGTAATCTCTCTCTCTGTGTCAAATAAATAAATAAATAAATAAATCTTAGAACTAGAAATAAAAAGAACCTCTTTATGAAATACCATTTCTTAAAAAACNGCCGCTGCCTTCGGCTCAGGTCATGATCTCAGGGTCCTGGGATCGAGGCCCACATCGGGCTCCCTGCTCAGCGGGGAGCCTGCTTCCTCCTCTCTCTCTGCCTGCCTCTCTGCCTACTTGTGATCTCTCCTTCTCTGTCAAATAAATAAAAATAAAATCTTAAAAAAAAAAAAAACTTCACCACACAAGCTCTTCAGGTTGACTGCTAAAATAATTCACAAACACCAAATTCATTTTAAGAAAAGGGAGGAGAATTAAGCTATCCACATTAGCTCCTCTGCCTTTCAGTTGGAGGTTACATCATGAGAAAGCAAAGTAAGGATAAGTTTCCATTCAAATCTGTTTCTTGGGCCATTCTAAGATTAGGGGTAGGGTTAGACCTCTTAGCAGACCAGGCAATATTCAGGACTATACAAAAAGAGGCCAGCCATCCCTCATGCCTTTTCCCCAAAACCTTCCTGGACGATTCTGTCACAGGCTGACCAGGGAGTATGGAGTTAGCATGCCCATGCCAGGAATCTTTAGCATCTGCTGTCAATCATACCCACAACTACCTGAGGAAAACATCTTGCTGCATCCATAACAGTGTGGGGGTCTTTACCTACTCTGCCAGGCTCACCTCATAAGGCAAGAAATCTCAGTGTCCATAATTCTCCATTACAACTGCCTTCACCACAGATTCAAATGGCTTTGGCTTGTTCCTTAGTACCCCCTGACAGCAGGAGAAGGGTAACCTCAAACAGCTAGAGACGGCAGTGGAAGAGCCTGGTGGTGGGAACTGGGATCTCACAGTGTTATTTCTCGGTGAGAAAGCTGCTGGGAACCTACACTGAACATCCAAGCCTATCTCTATTTCTCATTCAACACAAGAAACAGAGGAGAAACTTAATCTTTCACGAGTATCAAATTACCCTCTTTACCTGCTGCAGGCAAGCAGCATCACTTCTTACATTTAATAATTGAACAAAACTTTAACCAGCTTCTATTAGAATAAAGCTGGGCTTTAGATACTATAGGTACTGAGATAACTTCTTGACAGCACAGTTTATATCCACACACAACCTATACACAAATAACTGTGGCATTTGTCCTCTTGCTCACTCTAAACTCTGAGCAATGGACAAGGTCATCAAAATCTACCCTGCATTGTGCCCTAGGACATGGCACGTGGTCAAAAATGTTTGTGGAAAGAGAGAAGAAACAAATGAAATCCTGAATGACTGATAGATTCAAAGTAAGAAATATTAAGTACCACAAGAGGTAATATAATATTACTAGTTTATATTATCAAATATTTACTATGTGCTTTTCTGTGTTCACATTTCATGCTCACAGTAACCCTATGAGGTAAGGTACCCTTATTATCACTATTTTTCAGATGAGGAAACAGACACAGAGAACTGGAATAGCAGGTGCTTCCCAGATTCAGGCAGCAAGAAAGGGTGGAGCCAGGATTCAAACCCAGCTGGAATACTTCTGCAATGTAGTGGCAGTTAAATGGCTTCTTACTAGGGGATTATGGCAAATTTCATTGCTCAGTTACCTGTCACCTGTCACCAGACCTACTGAATCAGAAATGCTAAGGGAAGGGCTGGAGAAGTCCTCCTACTTTGTTGCTCACCACATTCCTCCCAACTTTTTCCTGTCTACCTTAAAGGAAAAAAAAAACAACAAACCACCTCATAATCTAAGCCAAACTGTCTAATTTTTTGGCATAGATCTACTTTCCCAGAATCCTTTTCTACTTAGTTGAGTAGATAAGACACAGTTCTAACCAATGAGGCATAAGAGAGGGTCTGCAGGGTGGCTATAGGAAATTATTTTGTTTCCTCATAAAAGGTTCATACTTGAGGGGGGAAAAGTTTGCTGGTGCCTCTCCTTCATTTCTTCCTGCATTACAACAGAGATAATGCCCAGCTACATGGAAGTGATCTGGACACATAAGCAATACATACAAATGTGGAAGGCCAATATCTAAAGAAGGAGAGATTTAAAAGTGAAAGATTCATGATCCCCAATGACACCACTGAGTTACTAAGCCAGCCCTGAAACCACTTACCACCTATCTTCTTCAGTAAATCAATAGATATCTTTATTGTTAAAAAATATATATCTTTATTGTTTAAGCCACTGTTACTTGCCTAACCTATCCAGGCTTTGGGAAAGATTCATGAAGAGGATAGTACTACAGCTGTGCCATCGAGGATGAAACAGCATTTCAATATGGACATGGGGGCAGATGTACTAGACGGAGGAAACAATGTGATCACTGCCAGGAACAAGATACATACATGAAATGATCCCTTAAAGGGCAAGGTTCGCCCTTCTGCATCTAGGTATGAGGAGGCTCATGCGATGCTCTTTTATTAATTTGGTGGTTTTGGAGACCCATATGGGTTAGCATGGTCCTTCTGAATGTGGTTTCTCAACCAGCAGTATCAGAATCACCTGACAGATTGTTAGAAACAAAAACTTGCACCTATTCCAGACCTACTGAATCAGAAGTGCTAGGAGAAGGGCTGGACAACCTGTGTTTTAACAAGTCTTCCAGGTGACTCTGATGCCCATCCAAGTTTAAGAGGCCCTGGTTTTGCATACAGAGAGAGGCTCCAGTATCTTCATTCTATGCCCTGTTCTGCCACCAGCTCCTGTGCGGTTTTTACCTTGCCTGGTATGGAAGGTTCTGCAGGGAAGTCAGGTTCCAGGTACTCTCCACAAACCATGAAGTCCCCCCTTACTGGAACAAGGCTGGGTTTGCAACCAGAAGTAGGAATGTATACAGAATGAATCCTGATGCTCACCTTCCCTTTGACACAGAGGCCTTTTCCAGGGATGCCCCCTGTTCTTCAGTAGGCTTTGAAGAATGGAGAGTTTGTCCAATAGCACTGAAGGAGGAAAGAGTGAACCACATAGCCAAAGAAAGAGGGAGCACAGACTCACTTTACTGAGGAAATGGAGCAAATGGAAGATGAAGAATAAAAGCCAGGAAAAGCTCACTATGAATCTTATTTCCCATCTGTAAAGTAAAAGTAATAGAAGTTGTTAAGTGAAAGAAGCCAGACACAAAAGGCCATATATTATATGATTCCCTTTATGTGAAATGTCCAGAATAGGCAAATCCATAGAGACAGAAAGTAAATTAGTGGTTGCCAAGGGGTGAAGGAGGGAAAAGGGGGAATGAGGAGTGACTGCTACCGGGTACAGGATTTCTTCTGGGGTGATGAGGATGTTCTGGGATTAGTGGTGATGCTTGCACAACTCGGTTAATATACTAAATACCACTGAACTGCATACTTCAAGGTAGATTTTATAGAATATGAATCATATTTAACTTCAAAAATGAATTGGGTTTGTTCCCTATTTGTGCATTTTATAAATGAACAGGACCTTAGACACCATAATTCCATTCTCTCCAAGTCCATTCTGTAGACAGGAAAACTAACACCCTGTTTGGAATTGACCAGGAGAAAGCACCATTGCTCATGTGGCTGAGGAATGGAGCCCCTTGCACTGCTGAGTCTTATCAAATAAAGCTATTGCTTTTTTCAGATTCCCAAAGAATGTCCTGTCCATCTCTGCCCCAAACGATCAGCAGCCCCAGAGCACTTACCTCCACAACAAGGGACACGATGAAATTGGAACTGAGCATAATGATGATGTAGACCCTCCACAGAACAGGAGTGCAGAGCAGCTGGTGGGAGATGGAGAGTCACTGTTAGTTTGAAGAAAGATAAATGCCACAAAAGTGTTCATATATCCATGGTATACATTTTCATAGGTTATAGGTCATGTATGTAATACACATGCATTGTGTGTATGTTACATATATATTAAGATACATACACATATATAATACATATAATAAGACATATATTTTTATTCACGTATCAAACGATGTGGAAGGCTTATTCCCAATGATTCCAATGATTTGTAAACTATGAATGTTGCTTTATTTTCTCTTATCTTTCTTTCTTCTTTTTATTTTTTGGTTCCCCTGTAATTTCTAAATTTCTTAAAATAAATTTGATCGAAATTTGATAAATTTGATAAAAAGTGTTCTTTGTTTGCTCCCATTGTTTGCTTTTGCAGGGGAATACAGGAATGTGGCCCTGTTCCCAGAAGGCTCTGAGGGTGCACATGTCAAACCTCCACAACGGGCAGTGGTGCCACATCTCCCCTCGGCTGAGCCCTGCTCTTGAGCCTCAGTCCAGGGCTTCACCCTCGGGACTGTGTGTACAGCCGCATGGACGGTGCCATGACAAGGGCACTCACCAATGCAGCAAACAGGGCTGAGATCAAGCTGGCACTTTACACCTTTTCCCCCAGTTTCTCTGAATCTTTCCCAGTCTCTCCCCAGGCACATGATAAATATAATAGATATGTATACTGAATGGATGACTGGCTGGATAAATGAAGGAATGGATGGACGGGTGAATGAAATGAAGCCAAGTGTACACTGCTGGACCGGGCACTGCTTCATACACTGCCTTCCACTCCAGGGAATTAAAAATTGGTACAACTCTGTGGAAGGCAATGCTATTAAAATTAAAAGTTCAAAACCATTTCTGGGAATTTATCCTAGAGACATATTTGTGCGTGCCTGGAATGATATATGTATAAGGTTATTTCATTGCAGCTTTGTTTATAATAGCAAAATATTGGAAGCAACTTAAATGTCTATCAGTACGGGACTAGAGATAAATTATGGTACATATACATATATCGAAATAATATATTAGCATAAAAAAGGAATGAGGAAGCTTTATGTACTGATATGGAACAATAATCAAAATACACTGTCTCACGAAAGAACAAGGTGAGGAATTAGTATGTATTTGGGGCAGCCATGAACATCCAGGTGTTCTACTGAAAGAATAAGTGGCAGGCGGTCCAGTGCTACACTCAGAATCTCCCACCACGTTCACCCTGAGGTCCACTTCCCATGGGTTGCTCATAGCCAGTAACTGAGGATGGCAGGCCTTCTCACTGCACTCATTCTTGTGAG
Source organism: Ailurus styani (assembly GCA_002007465.1). NCBI lineage: Eukaryota > Metazoa > Chordata > Mammalia > Carnivora > Ailuridae > Ailurus > Ailurus styani. Next base: position 140,997 of record LNAC01000294.1, on the reverse strand, counting down.
ACACTAGACACCTCTTATGAGCAACTGTAGTTGGGCTTTTTTAAAATTGCACCACCCAGTGCCTGGGGGGCTCAGTCAGTTAAGTGTCTGCCTTTGGCTCAGGTGATTATCCCATGGTCCTGGGATTGAGCCCTGCACCCAGCTGCCTGCTCAGAGGGGAGTCTCCTTCTCCCTCTCCCACTGCCCCTTCCAAATGGGCCTGTGCTCACCCCCCACCTCTCTAATTCCCTTTCTCTCAAGTGAATAAATGAAATCTTAAAAAAAAAATTAAAAAAAAATAACTACACTGTAGTCTGAACCCCTATTCATCTGGCCCTCCTTACCTCCCTCCCTCCTTCATGGGGGTCAGACCCACATCATAGTATGGGACCCTCCCCTTCCTTTTCTGGCTTCCTGATGTTCTTTCCAATATGGGCAGTTTCTCCAAAACTTGCTTACATATCTCATCTCACCTTGCCATCTCCAGCTCAGAAGACCTGGACAAATGTAATAGTCTGCTACTATTTGTGTAAAAATTATATATACATGTATGTGTTTATATATATATATATATAAATATATATTATATATATAATATATATATTATATATATAATATATTTATATATATATGCATACNTACATATCTCATCTCACCTTGCCATCTCCAGCTCAGAAGACCTGGACAAATGTAATAGTCTGTTACTATTTGTGTAAAAATTATATATACATGTATGTGTTTATATATATATATATATAAATATATATTATATATATAATATATATATTATATATATAATATATTTATATATATATGCATACGTATAAAATATGCCTGAAAGTATATAAAATAAAGGGGTATCATTAGTTACCTCCAGAGAGGGGAACTGGCAGTTGGAGAAAAAGGATGGGAAGATATAGTTTCTAACTTTTGAATTTTAAACTGTGTGAATGTATCCTCTATTAAAAAAAGATCATGCATTTTCTTAAAAAATGAGCAATAATTAGTTTACAAAACAGCATGACTCCATTTAAAATAAACTTCATAAATCAGTCAATGCACATTTATAATATATGAAGTTTCAAAGATGGAAGGATATAGTGAATAATGTTATAATTTCCTTTGCCTGCATAGTCACTTTCTAAAATGTACTTAGAATTTTGTGTAATAAGGAGAAAAATAATTATTTTTAAGGTGAGCAATAATTCTCCTTTGCAGTCATGTTGACAATGACCTCACACAGTTCCCCCCAAACTAAACAGACTCCATATTTTCTTGTACCAGAGAAATCAGCCTCTCCATAAGAGTCTTTGCTTTTAAAGAGTGTGACTAAACCCAACATGTCTTAACCCTAACTTCTACAGGATTAAGGAGTTTTAACTCACTTAGAAGACTAGTATGCAAAGACTATCTCCATGAGTACTTACTCTAATTCATGGAGATATTTAATAATAGTGGCAATTACAGTGTTAAGCACAGTGACACAATTATCAAAATGAAAACCAAATGTAGACATTAGTTTGTATGTCACATGTCAAGAAGGGTCTGTGAAGGTTTTGCTGATTTGCAATGAACTGTGAGCTCCTAGTGTTCATCTCCATGTAGGAACCTAATCTACAACAGTCAGTCATTTATGGCCATTATGTGCCATGGGCTATGCTAGGCACTGGTGATATGAGAATGAATAAGATAGGATCTTGACCTTCGTGAAATGTGTCTTTGAGATGGAGAGGAGGCCAGGCAGGCTCACATAGCACTAAGTAAAAAAGCTCATTTCCTTTTACCATCTCTTCTCTATTCTACTTATTGGTCTAAAGGACATTTGGTAATAATGAACTTCTAATTTGAAAGTATAGGTTAAAGGAATAGAAATATATATTTTCTCTTGTTCAAAGATGTAAAATTTGTCTTTCAAAGAGTTTGAAATTTGTCTCAAAATTACTCAATATAAGACAATTCATGAAGTAAGGTATGGCTCTTTGCAAGCAAATTTTGCAGACGTTAAATATGAACATGTAGACAAACACATTTTTAAAGAGTTTTTTTTAAAGATGTAAATACAGATTTGAGAATTAACGGAAAAAGTGTTATAGGCAAACTGTTTTCAACAGCTTCAAAACAGAAGCATTGAGGAAAAATATCTCTCACACTTGAAAGAGAATATATATAAATAGATTTTTCCATTCTTACAGGGATCTTTTAAAAGAAAAAAATGTTCAGTGCTTCTGAAATACTTAGAAATCAAGACTAGATAGAATCTTGTTTCCTGGCCAGCTTAAATAGAAAATGTGAATAAATGAAGTATTCTTTTTAACTTTACTATTCAAAAAGAATAATCAGAGTCAAGAATCTGTGTCAATTGCAATTGTGACCTGCTTCTTGAAGTCAGGGTGTTATAGAACTATAAACCATCATCATATCCCAGAGATAAGACTTACATCCAAACGCCTGTATAATTCTGGAATATCGGCAAACAGAATGAATAGACACACACTCAGCTGTATGACCAGCACAAGAACAAATATATCTGAGGAAATAAAAACACAAGCTATCATTTAGAGAAATCAGAGTATAGAGTGTTACATCTATTGACAGACATATTCTAGATTAACACTGGTTAACTTACTTGATTTCTATGTCCAAACACAGCATAATAAATGGAAAGTACTCATTTCTATATAACAGGTCTCACCTCTACAATTTCTATGCATGTCCTTGAGGCAAGTGGAAATTTTCACATGCATAAGTTTCAATTGATAAAAAAGTAGGAAATATAGAGAGAGCAACATTGACATAATATATTTTCAAAAAATCCCTTGAAGACATCTAAGTATCTGACTTTCTTTAATGCAAAACACCTGCCTCAAATCCTTTTCTGGAAAAAAAGGAGGGCTGTAAATAATCAAATGTTTAAATTGCAGTCATGTACAGGTCAGCATTTGACTGCTTACTCATCCTAAGAAGGGCAAAATAATTTTCTTGAGGATATTGATTCTTCAATTTGTGCTTCTAAATCTTCCCAATTAGAGAGGCAGTGGTGGCATACAGATAAATGTCCCAAGGATTAATCAGGTCACCCACTTCTCCTAACACACTCACTACCCCAGCCCAGAATGTAAGGAGGTGGTAAGTGCTTTGGCCAAGAGCCTCCACAATCAGTGTGGCCAGGTTCTTTCTGGAAGGACCCACTCCCAGCCTGCCAACCATCTTAACCATTGTCTTCATGGCAGGAGACATGTTCCAACTGAACGCTGTGACACTTCTCTCCACCTCCTCCCAGATGAATTCTGATACGTGCTGACAAGGAAACAAATGAGCCATCCCAATTTGGAGTAGTGCCATAAAAAGACACTAGATACAACCCTCTGGTGAAGGAAAGGGTAGAGAAAGAAACCCTAGAATTTAATGCAGCTTTGAAGGAAGGAGCAAAGGATGAGTCTGCATGATGTGTTTTAGCAAGCCCTACAGTAGAGAAGTCAGCAAACCCAAGATAAGCATCAACTCTGCAGCTGCTCCCTGAGTGACCCAGAAATATCTGTTCCCCCTGGTGTCCTCTCACCTCTGATCTGCTACAGTGCTACTTACAGTTTGTATAGATGGGCTGCCTAAATGGTTTTCCTTTAGAGAAAATAAGAGCCACAAAGATACAGTTGATTGTTCCCAAGAACCATATGGTAGTGTTCTCAAAGCTTGTGAAGGCACCATTACTTCCAATTTTTTCTGGAGCAGTTGGAGAAATGATTGACTTTGAGATGTTTTCATTTTGCAGTGTGCAGACACTAAAAAGGAAACAAAAAAGGTAATGAGGTAAGATGACAGATCTTTACAGAACATATGGAGCCAGGATTCGATGCCCTCAGTGTAACTACTTATACTTTGGGAAAGAATATATTGAAAAGTAAAGAGAAGGAAACCAGAACAGATAGATCTATATTTTAGATAGATGAATAGATAAAACATAGCTAGATGATAAATAGATAGATGATAGATAGATGATAGACAGATGATTGATAGATAGAGAATAAATAGCTAAGCAAGTTATATATATATACATATATATATATATATATATTCAATAAATTGGACACCCATCATGTGTATTTTGGCTATGTGGGAAAGACATGAGTAAGTCATGATTCTTCCTTCTCATGGCTTAAGATCTCTAGACATTTATAAATAGGGTGACCATATAATTTGTCATACAATAAGAACAGATTTGAATGTGAAAGAAAAAGACAAATGTCATCAGAAAAATTGGTACTTGCCAGAGGAGACATGAATGGGGGGGATGCGGAGAATAGATAAAGGGGATTAAGATGTACAAACTTCCAGTTACAATTGAATAAGTCACAGGGATGCAAAGTACAACATAGGAAATATAATCAGTAATATCATAATAATGTATGATGATAGATGGTCACCACTTATCATGGAAAGCACTGAATGATGTGTAGAATTGCCAAATCTTTAGCTTGTACACCTGAAACTAATATAACATTGTATGTCAATTATACCTCAGTAATTAGTTATTAATTTGCAACCAATTTCATTGTTACATCAGGCTTAAAGTAGGGCTGACTAGGCAAACTATAATGCATGGTCACCCTAGATATAAAAGATGGTCATAGATCATTATGACACGAGACAGGAAAAGGTAACTGGCAAAGAACTGTGCTATTGAGAAGAGAAGATCACTGGAAATTTTCCAAAGGGACTTAAAGAAGCCAACGATTCTAGAAGAATGAGGAACCATTTGCTTCCTATCATAAGGGCCAGACGATGTTTGAATGTAAGATGATGTTTGAATGAATCTAGAAATTAGAATGTGAAATGTTGGAAACGAAGCTTTGATAGTACCTGTGCATCTCCATGGAATACCAAGGCTGCCTCTGAACCAGAATGAAGCCCACAATGTGCATAGCCAGGCTGAGAAGAATGTTGAAAATCACAGAGAGCAGCAGAGGTGGGGAGATCAGCCTTCCTGCAGGCCTGAAAGGCACCAGCTTGGGGTAGGCACCATTCAAATTCACTACAAAATAAATTCAAGTTTTATATTTGTGAGAGCAGGGAAATGCTTTATTCTTCATCAGAAGAACAGTGTAACTTCTTGGGCCCACACATCCAAGCAAACTGACAAGTTGAAATGCATCTTTTTTTTTTTTTTTGTGGGAACAAAACAAGAAAGGACTCCAACTCAAGTCATATGAGAAATTCCTAAGAGAGCAGACAGAACAATCATGAGCCACTTTTACTTTTGCCTATTAAATGAGCAAAGGCCATCAAATTATAAGTGAGGGCATGATGAAATGCATACTCTCGAACACTGCTTATGGGGATGTACATTGACACAAAGCGTCTCCAGGGTAATTTAACAATAATATGAAAAGAGTAAAAATTGTTCATAACATTTGACATGGTCATTCCTGGAAATTTACCCTAAGCCAAAAAGATCAGAGGTACAGAAAGATGTTCACTACTGCATCATTTACAGTAAGTTATGGCACATCTATATAATGAAACAACATACAGTCACTAAGAAATAATGCTTTAAAATAGTCAATGACAAAATGAGGAGTGACATCAGAAAAATGGCAGAGCAAGCAGCTCCAAGTTCCCATCCTTCCACAGAAACATCGAAAAACAAGCAGAAACTGTCAAAACTAACTTCATTGGAACTCTGCAAAACAAAGGCTTATAGCAATCAAACAATCGCTAAATCAACAACAAAAAAAGGCAACTTAAAAATGGTAGGCAGGCTTTTTGTAATTTTAATTGACCTTGCCTTACCCCTCTTCATCTCAGTGGCAATTGCAAAGTTGTTCATTCACACTCCCAATGTGGGGAGGACTCTGGTGTCTGGTCACAGGAGGAAAAGAGCAGACTTCATCACAAATTATTGTGTAGGTCTGCTCTAACCCGTCTGGGGGTTACCTGAAGGACTAGTGCAAGGTGCTCATCTCTCTCGCCTAATAAGAAACTTAACTCAGGACAGTAGCATACACTGCTTGAAAACACTGTAAGCCTAACCAACTACCCACAGTCACTTGGGGCAAAAGATTATAGTTGAGACATAAAATAACAGTTAAAATAATGAAAACCTAAAGAAAGTTTCTCTGGGAAATTATGGCATGCTAAAGCACCTGTGTATATTGGGGACTATAGAAAGCCATGCACACACCCAAGGTAAGCTACATGCTCAGAAAAGACCAGAACAGCCCCTCAGTTTTCAGCTCTGGATGATCTCTGCACTCATCACAAGCCTGGCTAAGTGTTGAAGTGCCCCAGCCCAAAACAAATCTGCAAAGACGGGGAGAGATTCTTCTTTCTTCATTGTTTTAAATTCATGGAGGTTGAAAAAAACTGATCAAAACAGTAGCTTAATGAAAGGCAAAGGAACAGAGATTTCATTGACCACACATAGTAACTGATACAGTCTTTGCAAAATTAGTTTAGGGAAGTCACTAAACAAATGGACTGTGAAGGCTTCAAAAGATAGCAAAAACAAAACAAAAACAAAAACAAAAACAACCCATCAAGCCCTAGGGAAGGGGGTAAATCTGATTACCAGAGTTATGACACTATAATATTCAATGGAACAAAATAAACTGACAGAAAATATCTCTGAGGAAGCCTGGGCATTAGGCATATTGGACAAAGACTTTAAAACTGTTTCAAATATGCTCAAAGAAATCAGGAAAAAATGTATTAACAAAATGAAAATGTCAATAAAGAGGTAGAAAATATGAAAAGGAGCCAAAAGAAATTCTATTTAAAGAGTCCTTTTTTATAATTTCTACCTCTTCACTGATACTTCATTTTGTCCAGTAGAAGTAACTCTTTGAGCAAATATAGAAGACTGTATTATTGTATTTTTGGTTTTTAATTCCACTTTTTATTCTTACATGGTTTAAAAGATAACACATAAAAAATAATTATATGTCTATGTTTTGGGACACACAACAGATAAAGATGCAATTTATGGCAACAACAATATAAAAGGAGGAGACAGAGTTGTGAAGTAGCAGAGTTCTGCATGCTATTAAAGTTAAGGTATGAATTCAAAGTATATTATTATAAATTTAGGATGCTACATGCAATCCCCATGATTATAAGTTATGTCAGGGTTAACATTCATATCCAAGGGTGAAAGACTGAGAGGTTTCCCCCTAAGGTTGGAATAAGACAAGAATGCCCCTTTCACTACTGCTATTCAACATTATACTGAAAGTTCTATCCAGAGCAATTAGAAAAGGAAAAGAAATAAAGTGATCCAAATTAGAAGGAAGAAGTAAAACTATCTCTATTGACAAGTGACATAATCCTGTATACTGGGAATCCCAAAGAATATACAACAAAGTAAATAGAGGGGCACCCGGTTGGCTCTGTGGAGAGAGAATGCAGTCTTCATCTCAGGATCATGAGTTCGAACCCCACATTGAGCATGGAGCTTACTTAAAAAAATTAAACTTCTACTTAGGCTCTTAAAAAAAAAAAAAAGAAAGCTACTAGAGTTAATAAACACATTCAGCTACATTGCAAGATACAAGATCAACACATAAAAATCAGTTGTGTTTCTATACAATGGCAATAAACAATTTTAAAAAGAAATTAAAAGAACAATTCCATTTTCAAAAGCATCCAAAACAATAAAATGTCTAGGAATAAGTTTAGCCAAAGAGGAGAAAGAGTTAAACACTAAAAATCACAAAACTTTGCTACAAGAAATTAAGCAAAACAAATAAAAAGAAATACATCAGATGTTTGTGGATTAATCTTGGTAAGATTTCAATATTATCCAAGGTGATCTATAGATTCAACAAAATCTCTACCAAAATTCAAATGGCTTTTTTTTTCAGAATATTAAAGTTGATCTTCAAATTCATGTTGAATTAAAAGGGGTCGGAATAGTCAAAACAATCTTGAGAAAGAACAATGTTGGAGGACTCAACACTTCCTGATTTCAAACTTACTATAAAAAAACTAATCAGAACACTGTGGTAATAGCATAAGGTAATGGCATATAGACCAGTGGAATAGAATTGAGGGTCCCACAGTAAACTCATACATCCATGGCCAATTGATTTTTCAATATGGGTGTTAAGACTATCCAATGGGGTAAAGAACAGTCTTTTTAACAAAGGGGGCTGAGACAACTAGATTTCCACATGCCAAATAAATGAAATTGGACCCCAAGTTCACACCATACAGAGAAATTAACACATGAATACAAAAAGAATTAATCACTTAAGTGTAAGAGCCAAAAACCATAAAATTCTTTTTAGAAAACATAGGGTAAATCTACATGACCTGAGATTTGACAATGGATTCTCAGATATGACACATAAAGCATGAGCTATAAAAGAAACAAATAGATACATTGGACTTAATCATAATTAGAAACTTTTGTACATCAAAGGACATTATCAAGAAAAGGAAAAAGCAACATAGAATGGGAGAAAATGCCTACAATAATGTATATGAGAAGGTTTTAACATCCACAACATCTGAAGAACTCCAGAGCTCAACCAAAAGACAAAAATCCAGTTAAGAAATGAGCAAAAGACTTAAACAAACATTTCTCCAAAAAAGACATACAAATGACCAATAAGCACATGAAAATATATGCAACATGATTAGTTATTAGGCAAATAAATTTAAAACCACAATAAGATAGCATTCCATACTGACTAGGATGTGAAAATAATTTTTTTAAGTTAAATAACAAGTGTGAATGAGACTGTGGAGTAATTGAGATCCTCACTGAGATCTGAATGATAAGAAAAAGTCAAAGCCATATGAAGATTGATGGGGAGAGTGTTTTAGGCAAAGGAAATAGCAAAAACAAAGGTACTGTGTTGCCCACAAGTTTGGCAGTGCTCAAGAGACTGAAAAACCAGGGTGCCTGGAACAAGTGAGTAACAGTGTGGTTGGAAGTGAAGGTGGAGAAGCAGACAGGGGCCAAAGCATTTTAAGCAAGTAGATGACAATAAAATTTACTTCTTAAAAATAACATTCTACTATCCTTGGAAAGGTAAATGGGGTGAGGGGAAGCAAGATCAGTTGTGAGGTTGTTGCAGGAATCCACAAGACTTTGCTCTGTGACAGGAGTTACAGGGCTGCGGTTGGAGAGGAGAGATGCAGGATAGCTTCTGTAGGTAGAGCCAACCAGAATCTCATAGGTATGAGATGTGAAGGGTAATGAAAAGAGAAACTAAGGATGGCTCCAGGTTTTTGAACAACTAGGCAGATAGTGGTGCTATTTTGCTAGAATGAAAGGAAAGGAATTTTTGTTTTTGTTCTTTCACTGATGTATTCTAAGTGCCCATTTCAGTAAGTAGTACAAACTCGGCACTCAGTCAGTAGTTAATAATTTTGTTGAATATGAGATCTGGTAGAAGATAAGAAAATATATTTATATACTGATGAGAATGATCCAGTAGACCAGAGAAAAGTTGATGATGGTGGAGAAAGATTATTACAGAAACAAAACCCTTGAGAAGGTAGGAGGAAGTAGGATTAAAAGTACAAGTGGAATTGTTGGCATTTATATTTAACAGAGAGGAAAACAGAGAATATGGCAGAGAAGATGGGGTATGGATGGGTTGGGGGGAAATCCTACGGCAGGAAAACTGGGGAGACAATTAAGAGGTGGGCGTGGCCTAATGGAAAGATCACCTTTAATCTCCATTCAAAATCCAGAAAGGCTAGGATTTAAAGATGGAAAACATAAAAGCCATTCAGCTTCTATACACTGGGCATATTTTAACTGTAATTGCACCAGAAAGCATACTGTGGTCAGCATTCCTGATTTTCAAAGTGCATTTTTCATCTTAAATGTTTAGTGATCATTATGGAAGCCCCATATATATTTTGTTGTTTATAGAAAACAACAAAAGAACTAGCCAGATTTCCCTTTGCTAACACTTTTCTTTTAACCCAGTACTCAAAAGTAGAGGTCCTATTGCCTCAGGCAGAGGGAAGTACACTGAGGGGAGCAAAGGAAGTTCTAAAAATGTCTTACTTGTTATGCCAATAAGAGTTGTGATGGCCAGATCCTGGAACAGAAACTGGTAATTTGAAAGACTGTTTGTCTCCTGAAAATAAAAAGGAAAGTGACTTAAAAAAAAAAAGTTATCACCTTCTAAATGAAGTCTGACATAAACTACATTCATTTTGTCACTGCAACATAGGATTTTACAAGGAGGTGGTGCAGCCAGGGTCCTGTCTATGTTGGTGAGAGCACCAAAGACAAGGCTGTGAAACCATGTCTAGCCAGGAGGACACCTTCATGTGCTTTCTGGGCTGGGTCCTTCGTGCATCAGTATCCCCTTGTTGAAGAGGACATCTCACTCTACTATATTCATTTCTGATCTCTTTCCTGCCTTTTAGCAGAGAAGTCAGGGTTTGGTCTGGCACGATAAAACAGTGGGTTCCCAGGAGTAACAAGTGTTAAGTATGTGGTGATCTTACCAAAATTTTACCTATGGGAAAAAGTAACTGAACCCACTATTTGCATTTTGGGGGTGTTGTTAGAAAGTTCTGATAAAGCACTTTGATATTCTTGAGAAAAAAAGTATTAAGGTCTTACTGATTTCAAATAACTTGCTTCCTTGCCCCCCCCTTTAGTGGAAAGGAATAATGATGACCCATGTTTTACTCTAGAGGATGAGTTATTGGGATTCCAAAATAGGGCCAAATTTATGGACATAGCTTCTCCTTCTCCAGCTCCTTCATTAATGAGCAGGAAAAGACATAGGTAATCTGAAAATAACAGAGCTAAAACCTTCAATCCAGAAGGGAGAGGGCAGAACATAGAGACGAATCTAAGGAATCAGCAATATGCTGCTTGAACTACCTCGTGAGAGTTAATTGCTAAGTTTTCAACTTTTTGAACTGGTTGTTAAACACAGCCATTATAAAAATTTAAGTCATGCAAATCTACCATTAAATACATAATGCTAAAAAAAAGTCTAATAAATACCCCAAACCCAGCACTTCCTAATCATTTCCCTACATTGTGTTATCTATGCTCTTTGAGATATTTACAAACTCTTGTATCTCTGTGGTGCAAGTGCTACATAACGGCATCCTCCTTTGCAACTCCATGCTCAGTGACAGCAGGTAGACAGCTTGAAACCAGCCACAGTGGTAGTATTTACCCCCATGAAAGTAGGCAGACATTAATAACAAGGACTTGTTTTTCCGAGGAGAGCCGGCTATGAGATATTTACCAGCAACCCCAATCAGAGAATCATCTCTCTAATGAATGGTACACTAGGGTAGAGTCACACTACAACTGCGCAGATAGAGACCTGGTCCAAGCAGGCAGAAACAAAAGCAAGAGAGAAAGTGCTGTGTTCTGATCTTTAGCAACCACTGCATAAAAAATGTCAGAGAGTCTGAGAATTGACACCATCAACTTTTCCCATGCGCATTCCTCTATTTCTGATTTACTTTCAAAATAAAGGTAGTTTTAGAGAGGCCATTGGTGCTTGAAGTTCCCCACATGCAACTCTTCCTTAAGAGGCATTGCAGATTGGGAGGGTGCCCCAACTTGTTCTGGTCCTCACTAACCAGGAGCTCAGGTCCCCAGTCATACCCAGTAGAGCAGGAGAACACCAACATACTGAATCAGGCTGTACAGAGCCATGTACTTAAACATGCAAAATGAAGTAACCAGAGCTGCACGTCCTTCCCTGTGTGAGAAAAGAAATGAAGAAGTGAGGAAATGAAAGGAATAAAAAGAATCGAGGTCATTTACAATGTGTTGTTCAGCTGAGCTCAGGAGAAAAAAACTCAAAAACCTGATTATTCAACTGTTAGTCTGACAGACTGGACAGCCTCGAGCTAGTGGGAGCTGGCCGTCAGAAGATGCTAAATGACTAGATTTTCAGGAAACACCGATTCCAGGCCAAGGTCCATAGGTTTGGTCCAGCTATGGAGCCCAGGTCAAGTGTTACTGTTGTCCACTCTGTGGGGACTATGTCAGCCCAGAGTCAGAGGGTCTAGGAACTGGTCCCAGATCTCACACCTACACACTGATGTCATTTGGAAGGTCAGTTTCCTTCTGTCACAGTCCTTCATCTGTGAACTAAGGGATTTAAATAAGATTGCAGGCTTAGGGGCTATTTTCATGCAGGTGTTTCATTTCACTCAAATCTCATTTGGCAATCCCAACTTTTTCTGAAACTGGACTAGAACAATACCTGCACTCAAATTAGTCATATATGGAATTTAAATAGACTGGAAACAATGAGCATGCTTATTTCTGTTCCTGTTGATTGAATTTGAGTAAACAGTATATATTGAAAGCATAAAATAGATTATTTATGAAACATCACTTTTATCTCTTTCATTGGAAAGAAAACAGAATTTAAATTTCCTTCTGGTCATAATGTTTTCCTGGGATTCTAAAACCTGATTTCAAAACAGGCTTCTTCCTGTTTGGGGGCTCTGCAGCTATCATTTGCTCTACCAGAACATAGGTTCTCTTCATCTCTTACCTCCTTAGAAAGTCTTTCACATGCTCCCCACCTGCAACAGCCAATTCCACCTCCCCAGTCCCCTACCTACTTTTCCCATTACCCTTGATATATCTGTGCATGTGTTTATTGCCTGACTCCTTCACCAGAAGAAAGCTTTATGAGATCAAGGGATGTGTGATTTACTTTCTTCTGGGTCTTCAGTGTCTCCACCAGTCCCTGGCACTAAGTGCCTACTCTATAAATATTTGTTGAATACATGCATAATTTTTTAAAAATTGGGAGGCGCTAGCCAAATCATTATTATTTTAATATGGTGGGAATAGTATGATATTTATAGATAAAATAGACTTGAATAAAATCAATTTCAATAGAATTTCTAATCCTATATGGCTGTTTGAGCTTGGGCATGTCAGTTGAAACTCAATTTTGTTATTTGCAAAAGAAAATAGTGACCATTCTACATCTCCAGGCTGTTTTGAAGTATAAGATAGTAGGTATTAAAGCACTTCACAAACTGTAAATACACGTTAGTTATAACAGCCCAAAGCAGCCACAATGCCAACCATCTCTATCATTCAAATAAAATACAGTAGAAGTACATATTCTGGGAGGCAGAGATAACATACCAAGGGAAATTTTAGTAGGGGCAGCAAAGATGAATAAGTATTTTGAAAACTGGGGATGGGAGAAATATTCTAAAGAATCATAAAGAGTCAAGAGGAAAAGAGGGCAGGTGGGGACGAAAAGTTTCTGTCCATCACCCCTATCATAAAGCATCTAAGGAGATCCATGTAAAAATAACGATAAGAGTATGAGCAACACTTACAAAGCATAACAAAGTCCAGATTCCAATTTTCTAAAAGTAACCTATTGAGTGATTTTCATTAGAAATTCCACTGTTGGGCGCCTGGGTGGCTCAGTGGGTTAAAGCCGCTGCCTTCGGCTCAGGTCATGATCCCAGCGTCCTGGGATCGAGGCCCGCATCGGGCTCTCTGCTCAGCAGGGAGCCTGCTTCCTCCTCTCTCCTCTCTCTCTCCTGCCTTTCTGCCTACTTGTAATCTCTCTCTCTGTGTCAAATGAATAAATAAAATCTTTAAAAAAAAAAAAAGAAATTCCACTGTTCTCCCACAGTTATTTTTAGCTCCTGGTAAGTTCACTTGGGAATAGATTGGTTGATTGCATTGTTCAGCAAAGCACCCACCCCATCCAGGGACACAAAGTTTCCCTGCTCTTTCCCTGGCAGAACAATGGGATTTGTACCTAAAAGCAAGAGATATTAAAACAATGCTGATGGAAAGCGTCTACTTACTTGATAAGGTGAGGTACACACTCAATATTTGGAGTTTTCGAAGTGAAAGGTGAGGCCACAGATGCCTCCTGCTCTGATAAAGAGATGCCCACGTGAGCCATTTTCAAAGCCTGAAAGCAAAGGGTCAGCTTACTCTCCATACACACTCCTACATCTCTCCTTGAGCCTACACAAGAAGAGTCTGTCAAGCCAGCCACAAAGTGGCTTGTGGACCCAAGCACTAGCTAGGAGATGACCAGATTTTGCTCTGCCTACTATATAAGAAAAAGATGGCACTGGGACACTTAGCCAAAGAAATGGGGAGTCCAGAGCCATATTCTTCTACCCCATTTGGTCTACACTAACCACTGAGTCATTATGTGGCTTTGGTCAAAACCCTCCCAAAACTTCTACATCAGTTTCTCCATCAAGAACAATAGAGGTAGTATATAAACCAGGGATGCTATCTCTAAAGAACCCCAGGCGAGCACAACCAAGTGTAAGTCTTCGTCTGTCCTAGTGCAACTATGGCCCCACACACTGGCAACTACTTACCCCACAGTCATTGGCCCCGTCACCGCACATACCTACAAAGTAACTAAAAGGGAACCATGTCAAGTGTAAGGGATATCAAAGCAATTTTACCTGTTAATTTCTCTAATTAAAAAGATAAGTTGAACTTCATTACTGAGGATTCGAACTGATTATTCATTTTAAGGGAGTTTTCCTAAGAGTCTAGTTTGACTAAAAGCAAAGTGTTTCTCAGCAGTCCAGTGCACCATTCCTGGTTCCAAGCATTTCAGGGAGACCCTGAACATTGCTGTTTAGGAAGTGGCTCTGTTGGTTGTAGAGTGGAACATTCACAGTTAGATGATGCGACACCACGGCACAGTGAAGAAGGCATCGGATTTGAAACCAGACTGAGATCTTTGGACCTGATCACTCGGCTATTTTGGCTAACGTTTTTCTCTCCTATGAAGTGTTATAAGTATTCAGTGAGGTGTTGTATGGAAAAGTGCCTTGTAATTTCTAAAACAAGAAATAAAAATTACTTGTTGGTGCTGTTAATAGTAAGAGGAGATCTGCCATCTTAGCAGTCACTCAGCTAAAAAATGCAGTGCCAGGCCCAGGCTTTGAAGAGAGAATACATATCCCTGCTTCTGGATAGTTTTTTGAGGTTGCATACAGACTGCTGGCTTTCATTGTTGACCAAAAACTATGGATAGTTTTCTTTTTAAGGCAGGAGTTCTCTCAGCATTACAGAATTGGCTTCCACACTGTCAGACGAAGGCAACTCATTTACAGTATGGGTTGTCAACCATGTGGAGAATACAGGGCTTTCTGATTCAAGAAGCTTGCCTAGTGACTAAATCAAGTAGGAGGATTAAGTGGGAATGAGTAGGAGAGTAGGAGTAGAAGTCACATCTACGTGGTCCAGCACCAGAAGTAAAGAAAGCTTTCAGGATTCCACAGGTTCTATTAACAAGAAATAAAGGGTCCTAAATAATGGGAATGTTATTTGAACTGTCTATTCTGTAATGGAGACCCTTGTGTTGGAAGAGAATAATTTTTTTCTGATTTAGGACAGAAAGGATGCTCTGTCATATAAATGTTTTAATATTTTTAAGGTTATGTGAATCTCTTGCTATATGAATCTCCTTATATCAGGACTGTGATGATAACTTATAAAGTTTAAATTCTCATTGTACCTCAGGAGCTGAACTCAATCTACACTTCCAGGTTCATTTCTCACCCTACATTTTCATGCCCCATATGTTCTAGTCCAGTGGTTCTCAACTCTGGATCCAAAATTGACTTATTTGAGGAGATCTGAAAAAAAAAAACACTAATGTCTAAGCCTCACATGAGCAACTGAATCAGAATCTCTGGACAATGGTGTCCTGGTATTACTACATTTTCAAAATTCCTGAGGTGACTGTCATATGCAGTTAGGTTAAGAACCACTGCCATAGACAAAGTAGGTGGCTTCCTGTACCTCTTACACTCTCCCTGACTGTCATGCCTCCATGCACTTCATACCACCTGAAATGGCAAAGAACCTACTCCAGTTTCTGAAATTCTTCCACCAGACTGGATTTCTGCCCGGGAGACATTCTTGCAAAGATGGTTCCATTGATCAGTATCTGTAAGGAATCCAAGAGAAACTGCATCATGTCAGTTAGCCATACATGAGGTAACTGATAATACTCAGAACACTGACTGGGTAATAAAATCAACGAATGGCAAAAATTGTTTGTTTCCAAGATGTCCATTTTTGGATTTTAAGACATTGAGACCTTACTCATCAAATAAGTGACCAGGAGAACAAAAATCAGTAAAGACGTGAGAAAAATATTGATTAAAATGATGATCTTCAGGAATTTAGCTGAGCTGTCATAGAGAATGTGGTAAAAAAAAAAAAATCCCAAGTTTAATGGAATCTTGAACCAGTAAGTAGGAGAAATTGTGAGATATCCAGAGGTTAACATCCCAGGAAAAAGAGAGGAGGTAACTGCTTCTCAGAAAATTGTTCAGAACTAACAGAAAAGCAGCCTAATAATGAAATAGTGACAATCTGTGATCTCTGATTTAACCATACCATCTGGACTTGACCAATTGTGAAGCTCAGCTAATATCCCAAGCCTAACTTGGGTTATGGAACATTGATGGCTTAGAGATATTAAACCTATACCAGCTCCATCCATCTGAGCTTTATCCTATAGAGTCTAAATTCTTCTGTGTTAGATCTCCACGTTCCCTGCTCTTCTTGATAGTAACTCAGCTTAATGTTCAGTCAGCCTCAAAGTCTTTATTCTTTTTTTCCTAAATAGTACCTAAAAGGATAAGCAATTGAATAAAAAAAGAATAAAAACCATTTATCTTTGTATTATACTGGATACAGTCTTTTTCTAGTTTGTCTACATGTTATATATAAAACTTACCTGCCCCCACTATGAGTTTGTTCTTCATTAGAAAAGTGTTAGGTTTGACTCTTTTGTATAGAGATTCTCTATCAAAAACCTAATGGAATTTCTCTATTCTTGGACTGCCTTCCTGTATACTTGCTGGATTTCCATTATACTAAGCAACCCCTCACCATGGCAATATAAAGACAGCCACCTAAAAGCAATCTTTATGATTTGAGAAGTCCCTAATACTTTATTCCTATAGATGATGAGAAATTGGCTAATCAAATTCACTAATTTTAAATCTAGTAGGAAATGGGACAACAAAAATATTTGCCTCTTTGATGATATATTCAATAGGTATATCTTACCTGTAGAGGCTTGAAATTACTTAGGAACATGCTCTGTAAGTGACATCATCAGCATCTTTACTAGGAGATTGATAGCCTCTTAGCAATTACCTTTGGTAGTAGGCTGCTGAAATGTTGATTTATAACCTGAAAGGATTTTCCACTTAAGGCAAAATGGTAACTTCCTTCTCTGCCATTATCAGAGACATCTTCCCTGATATTAATGTAATTATCCTGCAAAGCAAGACACAGTTACTTTAGACACTTGATGGAATGGTAAAGAACCACAAATATATCAAAGACAAGGAAAGAATAACAGTCTGGTGCCTCTCTTTAAGAGTCACACTCCAGCCCTGATTCCGCAGAGAAGCACTTTTTCTTTGCTGGATCAATCTTTGCACCTCACAGCCTCTAGTGAGTAGGAGAATAACACTTACTCATGTCTTGTTCTCATCCTGATTTGATCTTGGTGAGTCCCAGAGAAGAGCACATTTCACACATTTCAAGTGTACTATACAAAGCATTGCAGTCTAACAAATCTCACCCTGAAGTGAGAACTTGAAATTTGTTTTCTTATAGAATTAAAATTGTTCCACAAGGACACGATGGAGATAAGACACTGACAAGATTGGGAATAAATGAATAAAACTTTTTTCCCACCCTGAAGACAGTCTAATTTTCCAATGCACACAGCAGTTTCTCTCCCAGGGACTAAATCTCCTTTGGACCCCATGGGGTGGCTAGCAAACAAGAGGAAGATGAGAAATTAGATTCACAGTCCCGCTTACTACATTATTTCTCATATAGAGCCAACAAGAGCCAACACTTAAAAGAATGGATTCTTCCCAGCACCCAGGAAAGCACTATACATTAAAGCTCAGTAGGACCATATGAGAAACTGATAGGAGTTCTTCAAACAGCATATGTGTTAGGCATTTGGAGAAATATGTTGACCCTAGGTCACCTGTAACATCTTGGCCAATCAAAGCTACTCAGTAGCCAGCACCATGAGCCATAATATTGCAGAAGGTCTGTTTTTAGGTATACCTGGTTGCTATACGAAATGTATTTCTTCTCTTCTACTAATTTCCAAGTTATAGATGCTGAGGAGGACTCAGTGGCTTCATGTGCTTCAATGAGAATGACTTTTTGGCTTTCAGAAACCATTCCAGACTTCCTGGCCACTGTTATTGCAGTCTGAAGATTGTCACCTACAAGAAAGGAGGAGTATAGCAAGATGAGATTGAAGAAATAGAATCAATTCGTGTATGACCTGGAAAACTAGGGTAAGAAGTTCAGAATTTATTTTATGTGTGAAAAGAAATAATTCCTAAGTCTTTTTCACTCTGATGCTCCATGGATTCGTGATCCCTTTTGTAATTCTTGTTGCTTTTCATCTGGTTACTTCATAACCTACCAGTATATTTTTTTTCCAGAGAGTAGGAAGGAAAAATAAAAAAGCAAATTTCAGATCTGTCTCCATCATTTGTTAGGTTGGTAAACATTAAGCAGAATCCCACTGATTTAATATATAATATAATATAATATAATATAATATAATATAATATAACATCAGGTGGTTCCACTTTCAGCCAAAATGGAATAAAACCACTAAAATCTATCTCTTCCACTGATTACAGTGGAAAACTGTGGGAAAAATACAAAAAGCAACTATCCAAGGATTTTGAAAAGTAAACATAAGCAGGCAGAATGTGGAAAGGAGTCAAATCTGGAGAAACAATCTACAAGATGATGATATTTTGGGCTTTTTTCCCCCCTTTCTTCTCACATGTTTGAACTGAATGTGAACCCCAGTCCCAGAGCTGTGAAGGAAGTTAAAACTACAAGATAAACTTAGTCTTTCTGGTCAGAGAAACCAGGACCAAAAAAAAAAAAAAAAAAAGAGCCTGAAGGTTGAGGAATTATGGGGCAGACCCAAGAAAGGAAACAGATAGACAACAAGACTAACTCAGGACATGAACTCAACTCAGAGTTGTGCACATGCAGAACAAACCCAGGGAAAAGCAGAAGCCTCGAGAACTGAGCTATGATATTAATGACCTCTCACATCCTAGAGTTTTGCTTGCTAAAACAAACAAACAAACAAACATACAAACAACCTCAACATTCTCCAGAGGATTTTAATAGGATCCAAACTCTTGCAATATAATAGTTTAAATGTTCAGGATATTCAACAAACAAAGAAACAAACAAAAAACCTGGAAAATGTGGTCAATTCTCAAGGAAAAAAAATCAACATTTGCTTGTCCAAGGATGACCCAGATGTTGGACTTATCAGACAATGTTTTTAAAGTAGCTTTTATAAGCCTCCTCCATGAGGTGAAGGTTAATGTTCTTAAAATAAATGACAAGATAGAAGTTCTTAAGAGAAAAAAATATACTCTATAAATAAGAACCAAATGACTACTTCAAAATTGAACAATATAATAACTAAAATAAAAAATTCAGAATGGAGATGACAGGAAAAGGAGTCAATGAATTTAAAAGATAGATCAATAGAAGTTATACAATCTGAAAAGCAGAGAGAAAAATTTAAAAACAAAAGAACAGAGATGGAAGAATAACAACATTCATATCATTAGAGTCCAGGAAGGAGAAGAGAAAGGAATGAGAAAAGGAAAAAAAGCATTTTGAAGAAGTAAAGCAGAAAAGTTCCCAAATATGGTAAAAGATTTAAATTTATAAATTTAAGAAGCTTGGTGAATCCCAAGCAAGATAAACAGTGAGAACCATACCCAGAAACATTATAATCAAACTTCTAGAAACAAAGATAAAGAAAATATCTTAAAAACAGCTAGAGAAACAATATATTATATATTAGGGAATGATTATTCAAATTATCACAGGTTTCTCATCAAAAATCATGGAAGAAAGATGACAGTGGAATATCCTTGAAGTGCTGAAGAAAGAACAGTCAATTCAGACTCCTATAGCTAGTGGCAGTATCCTTCAGAAATGAAGAGAAATAAAGACATTCTTAGAGGAAGGGAAACTAAGATAATTTGTTGCATATACATGACAACTATAACATAAAGAGAAGGCAGAGGACTTTTATGGTATAAGGCTTCTTGAAAGGGTAGGTACAGATGTTGTGATTCCAAGAGCAACCACTGAACAATAAATATTATAACACCTGGCTGACTAGCCCAGGATATAGCTTTCTTCAGGTTTCTACCAAAGTACTTATGAGAATCTTCAGAAGAGCCATGAGCTTCTCTACCCTGAGGCTGGAGCCCTGAGAGCTAAGAGGAGTCCATACCTGCCTTAGCAGGTCACCAAGAAGAGTTTGGCTGCTTTGCAACACAAGACCACTTTGTTGTCCACCACCCCAGAAGTTCAACTGTTTGGGATATTCAGCCAAGGTGTGAGCCTAAATCATCTGACAGAGAAATAGAACCTATTTAAGAATTCCCAGAAGCTAAACAGGAAAACATTAGGCAGAACAACTAAAACACATGACAAGCAAAATAGAGTAGTTGCTCAAGATACATGAAACCTGCATTAAAACATTAAAAATAAGGGATGCACTGAAGAAAACTCAAACGTGCCCTCTTCTCCCCACCCCCACCAATAAATAAATAAATAAATAAATAAATAAATAAATAAATAAATAAATAAATAAATAAAAGTTTTTAAGGGCCATTCTCACCCCAAAACACGATTTCAGAATTTAACATTTAAGAGGTGATTTGAGGGAGATAATGATCATTTTTGGAACTTGAGTTTGTGGTTTGGAAAAACTGGATGCAAAAAAAAAAATCTTAAAGCACAGAGCAAAATCATAACAAATACAAGAATCACAAGAAAAAAGATAAGAGACTGAGAGGATAGATCCAGGATGAGATCATGAGAATAAGAGAAATTCCAGAAAGGTAAAAGGAGGAGACAGAACAAAGGCAATAATTAAATGGACAATAGAAGAAATTTTTCTGACAGGAAAAAGGCAGATTAAAAGTGCTCACTATGTTCCATACTCAATTAATGTAAAAAGATAAACATATAGACGTACCCTGGTAGCATTTCTAAACTCCAAAATTAAAGAAAAAGATTATATACAGAAGAGAACAAATTAACTACACTGGACTGGCATTAGATTGGTAAAAATATCTAGAGATCATTAAAAAAAAAAAAGGACTATATCCCCAAAATCCTATACCCAGGCAAGATTATCATTCACCTGACAGAGCAAAGACAGATATCTGGGATATGTAAGAAATCAGAGAGCATATCACCCTTCCATCCTATCCAAGGACAAGTCTTGAGAGAAAAAATTTGACCAAGCAAGGCAAGAAATAGAACAGAAATTCCTGTGTGAGGGCAGAAGCAAAGAGGTAGGGTACAGAATGATGTGTTCTTATTTCAATACTAAGGATAGATTGTGAGAATGTGTCAAATAAATAGTAAATAAAGATTTTTGAAACAGAAGGGTCATAATATAAGGGGAATTCTAAGTAGTAAATTAATTCAGTAATGCCTAGAAGTTGGATTGAGGGACTAAAAAGGGAGGGGTAAAAGTGATCCCAAAGTCTCTTGGTTTGTGGGGATAGAATGGGAGATGGAGAGGTACAGAGGAGAGAGTAGAAGTATCTTAGAGTTTCCTGCAGTGACACTGGGTTCAGGGAAAGTGGACTGGGGAATATGGGCTCTGGTTGGGAAAGACTGTATCTCGGTGACACAATTATCACAATTAAATGCATCTGACTTAAAAGCAGGGAAAGAAAGGCACACACTCAATCAAATGAATGCATTAAAAATCATCTATTCCACTCAGAAGGATTCATTAAGAAATTCCCCCACTTCTCTTGCATGATCCTTTCTCACCACTCCCCGGTGTGTGATTTGGGATTTGAGAGAAGTACGGGGATAGCATTTTTTACCACCAGAATCATAGGTCTCATTATTAATGGGCCTTTAGTGTAGTTGGCAGACCACACTGACTAAACATTTCTCTTCCTCTAACATTTAACAAAAATCATCATCTTTGCATGGCTCACATCTTCTTATCAGGCAGATGTTATCTCAAATGGCCCCTCTCAGAGAGAACACCCCATATAAATTAGCCGGTCAGACATGCTTTACCACATCACCCTGTTTTGTTTCATGTACTTCATAACTCTTATACCTAGCTGCTTATTGGCTTGATTGATTGATTTTCTATTTCACCCCACCTGAATAGAAACTTGGTGAGAACAGTAACTTTGCCTTTTCCATTGCCAATCTCCAACACCTAGAATGGTGTCCAACCCATAGTAGGTAGCCAACAATCTTTGGGAAATGAGTGAATCTTGCCTATTTCCACATCAAATTCTTTCTGCTTTCACGTACACTTTGTTCTATACCTGTGACCATTACAGTCCTTATCCGGGCTGAGATGAGCTCTTCCAGAACAGGTTTTGTCTCCTCCTTCAGCTGATTCTCCAAGATTAGCAGTCCCAGAAATATCAGGTCTGATTCTACTTTGTCCCTGGAAGTATATACATATAATTGAGCAGAAATAGCACATTATGGTCTTTCTTTGGGGCAGCACAACAAAAACAAAGGCAAATATGTTCCTATCAGAGTGGTTCCCACTCACCCACTTAAGCACCATCCCTTAACCACTGCATACATGCCAGGAAATACCCAGAAAGAAGACAGGAGGGGACAGGAAGGACACCGAGACATTTACTCCGAGTGAATCATTTGGAAAAGAAAGTATTTATTAAGTAAAAGATTTGCTTTAACTTTTACAGAGGAGGAATTAAATGACCCAAAGTCTTCTTTCTGCTGTGACTAGTCTGATTTCCAGCCCCTCGCCTGTTAGCAAACACCAGAGGGGAGTTCTAAGCTCTGGTACAGAACATCATGAAAACTAAGCGAGGCTCAAGAAGAAAACAAACTACCAGTTTCTCCAGAATCCAAGCCTATAAGCAATACTATTTTTTTAACACCTTAATTTAATTTTATTTTTTTCAGTGATCCAAGATTCATTGTTTATGCACCACACCCAGTGCTCCCTGCAATACGTGCCCTCCTTAATACCCACCACCTGGCTCACCCGTCCCCCACCCCCCTCCCCTCCATAACCCTCAGTTTGTTTCTCAGAATGATCTAAGAAGCAATACTGTTTTAACCCCAGGAGATATGAAGCTCAAAGCACAGCGTCTCTTTTAAAGCCAAACTCCTCCCTTCCCTTCCTCCCACCCCCGGCAGCATTGTTCTTCTGCATAAGGTGTGAATGTTTCTGCAAGGAAGTGGGGCCTCTGAGGCTCCCATTCACCACAAGAATATCATCAAGACATTCCACAGGATTAAGTGCAGGGAAGTAATTTTGGGGATAACTTCGGGGGCCCAATTTTTAGGGACCCCAAAATTCTCCCATGTTTCATTTATCTGAGGCCCAGACACCTCCAGCAGACACAAGAGCAAGACACCAGCACTGCCTAATTCTGGCTGAAATGCAGATAAAAGCAGCACCCAGGAAAGCACCTGGACTTTCTTGCCATGGGCATCTCAATGCTGGGCCTCATGTCAGCCAGAGGCATGGACTAAAGTTAGTCATGCTCCTAGGACACTGCTAACATCCTCACCAGAGTGGCTGGAAGGAAGTCAGCAGAGTCTGCACTACCCACCCCAGGAACTCTCCATTCTTCTGAACCTGGCATAAGTCTCTGTATAATCTGGTTCCGAACTAATTTTCCAGCTTTCTCTATCACTAAATTCTTCAACTACCCTAACCTCCAGACAAGGTGAACCAGGCACCATGGCTATGCTCTGTACTCAACCATCTCAAAACATTTGCTCTGGACTGCCGTAAGACATTCTTTCTTACTTCATGGAGAAGGTTATAAGTTCCCCCGTGATCTGCCTTTTAAACTTCCCATTTATATTTTGAGGGCAAGTTCACATGTACCTCCCCATAAAAACCTTCCCAGGTAGAAATAAATGCTCCCTCAGCATCTTACCTCTGCCTCAGGGTAGCATGCATTTAATTTGTTCATTTATCACTCACCATTCTTTGCTATCTGATCTGTCTCAACAACTTGAGGACAAGCCTGCCTGGTTCAGCAACAGGCTCAACAACATGCACGTGGTGCCCAACACAGAGGACGTGCTCAGTCAGGGTACCCTTAATTGAAGTGCTCTGGTGTCTGATGTGACCATTTTTTTGACAGGCAGCCTAGGAAAATTTATTTCCTCTTTCAGAAATTCTGCTGCCAGAGGGTTCTTATGGAAAGTGAAGCCAATCAGTCTGTCAGGTGATTGACCATTTACTAAATACCTAATCAGGTGAAAGGAACCGGACTAAGGAAAAGGGGGAGAGAGTATGCAGAAACTACAGTAGCCCCTGACTCCAAAGATTTCTTGTATAACCAGCAGGACAACATTAGACTTGACCACCTCAGTTGTATGGAAGGCTGAGAAAAGTACCATGATGTACAAATAATTGTCCTATGGAGTCAGAGAGGAAGAAATCATCATTTTTAGGTATGGTGATTGGAGAAACTTTCCTGAAACAGAAGATATTTGAGGTGTTCTTTGAACGATAACTTAGTTCATTCCTGATTGAGGTCCTCCAATCTTTCTAGTGGCTCTTGTATCCCAACCTCAGGCTTTAGATATTTTCAGACACGATATGACATAAGCCAACCATGATGCACCAGACTAGGTCAAGAAAATGGCCACAGGATCTACTATCTGACATAGTCTACAGCCTACTTGGCATTCCTATTTCTGGTTCCTCTGGCACATGGTGTTCATAGGGCTCAATATAAAGTAATCAGGAGACTATACTTCTAATCCCAGATCTGCCACTACCTTGCTGTATGACCATGGGCAAATCACTTTCTTTCTTTATATATAAAAAAATAAATGTTTAAATAATTTTTATAATCAAAATTTTATAATTTTAAAATAAAATTAAATTCTATAATTTTATATTTATTTATATTAATTATACTATTTATATTATTTTATTATATAGTATATATTTATTATATATACCATAATATATTATTAATATGTCAATATAATATGTATCATTAATATATTAATATAATATAATTATATATTATATCGTGTATAATATATTATGATTATATATTATATTAAATATATAATCATATTATATTTATATAGTATATATTTATTATATACAATATAATAAATATATAAATAGTATATATTTATTATGTATAATATAATAAATATATAATATATATTATATTTATATATTATATTATATTTATATATTACTTGTATTAATTATATTTATAATTATAATTTTATAAAATTTTTACAATTTTTTTAAAGATTTTATTTATTTATTTGACACAGAGAGAGAGAGAGACAGAGAGAGATCACAAGTATGCAGAGAAGCAGGCAGAGAGAGAGGGGGAATCAGGCTCTCTGCTGAGCAGAGAGCCCGATGCAGGGCTTGACCCAGGACCCTAAGATCATGACCTGAACTGAAGGCAGGGCTTAACCCACTGAGCCACCCAGGTGCCCTGGCAAATCACTTTCTTTTGTCTGGTAATCTATTTCCTATTTTGTGAGAAAAGGTGGTAGAACTAATGGATCTCCAAGATCTCTTCTAGCTCTAACACGACATGACTCTTCTTTTCATGAGTTTCAATATGAACCAAAAAGTAAAGAGATGTGGTCTCTTGAGGGATCTCAAGCTCTGCAACTGGGGATAATGAGCTATCTTTTCCTGCTTCTGCACAGACATCATACCTCCTCCTGAAACATACAAAAATAATAAAGAATGGGGACTATAACACAAAGGGAGCATTGTCATCCACGAAATTACACTTCATGTTCTTAAAATCCATGCAATTTTTAAAGTTTGAAATATGCAAAAGGTGGGCCAAGAACACTCAAAGAAATTATGATATCAGCACTGGAAAGCACTTTGAGTAAGCACACACACTCATATACACACATCCTCCCCTAGGAAGAAAGAATGTTCTGTTCTAATTAGGGATTAGCAAAGGTAATTAGGTAAATTAGCTTAGCTAGGAATAGATGTAGTGGTGGTATGGCTTTAGCACAGAAGGGACAAACTGACAACGTAAGATTAGATCCTATTAGATCCTACAAGTGTTTAGATATTACCAGACTTTGAAAAAGTTGGAATTTCAGTGCTGTTAGCCAGGACATGTACTCTCCACTGTGCCACAGCCCTCACCATTCCCTATTGTTTACATGCCTTCACCATTAGTGCTTTGTTATCTGCACCAGCCCCAAAGCCATGATTTTGAAACATGTAGATATGTAAATATTTTATTATAATAACCAAAAGCAGCAGCATAGTAGCCAGACTTGATATATATCTGTCAACAGGTTCTCAGGAAACAAAGTTCCATTCCCAAATCTGCTACATCCTGGACTCAAGATTTCTTTTCTTTAAAATGTGACATCCAATCTCAAAGTTCACTTGTAGCTCTCTGACATGAGTAACATGAATGGTCTGCATCGATTAAATTACAGTAAATACCCAGAGTTGTAAATAGCCCAAGTTTTAAGGGTCAATCTAAGCTAGCCACAGGAATCCAACACTCAGTGATTTTCAATGCGCTACTTCTCTCTCTGTCCATTCACAAAGTGACTGAGTTGGGGCATTTGGATGATGCTCGACAGGACTAGTACTACCTCTAGAAGACATTTTGGAAATTTTTTCGGCATCTATGAAAGATTATCTACAATGATCAATGCACAATGAAGAATTCCCCTGCATCCCACATGCCTTTTGAATATTTTACAGGACATTCATGGACATTAAAAAATCATTTATACTTTCCTAAGCCAGCATAAGCTTATACTGTTTATAATGTACTATTATTACACTATAGAGTATACTGTATTATTATAATATATCTAATACTACTAATATTATATTAAACAAATATAAATGTTTATACTTCCCCTTGCTGTGTTTTACATATAAATGCAAAATATTTTTGTACATTTTTGATATTCTGTTGAATTTTTCAGGAATGTAACTACCATGTAAATTGAAAAGAGACTGTACAGTTTTATTCAGTTTAACCAAGAATTTGTAACCATTTCAGAGTCATCTCACTGACAGCACGGCTGCTGGTGATATTTGAGATTTCAATATGTAAACACACCTGTATCAGTCTGCATTCCTAGCTGTTGCAACGCCTCCTCCCGTGATTCTACCCACAGGTGCAAGCAACATATTGCTTCAGTTTGATTTAGTGGAGACAGCTGAGCAAATACTGAATTATTACTTGTCACAAATTGTATTTTTCTATTTTTACTATAGAAGACGTTATTATACTTATTTTTATAGAGTATGTGCAGATCATATTATATATGAATTTTATCTTAAAGGAAGTGGTACAAAATATAACTACAGTAATCTGAATCTGACAGGGCTGAACACAATTATGTCAGATCTCCCGAATTTAAAATCCAAAATAACAAAATAAGCCTTGATTATCTCCATAGCAGTGTTACCCATAGAAGCTGACACAGAGTATTGGACATGGCAGTGAAGATGAAATAACACAGTAATCTCTAACCCGTGGAAAATAAAACAACAAATTTGAACTCATAAATACTCCAGTGCATTTTAGCTTTTAAGCACCCCTTTTACATATCAAAACTTTCTCTAGAACGGCTCCTCTAAAGCTTTTCTTGCTTTCTTACAAACCTTACCTGGATCAAACCTAAGCTCTATTGTTTCATTAAGTTGAGTATTTATCAAGAACTTTTTTCAGAAAAATGTTATGTTTTCTAACTCAACAAATTCGCTGCCTCTAAAAAAATTTCACTACTTGTATTTGGTTCAAAATGGGGTCATAACCATAATTTCAAACTCTCTGAAACACTGGTTATGTTCATGTCTGTGTACAATTATATCATATATTATAGTTTATACAGCTATTTCTCATAAATTCTCTCACTGTTCACATCAGCTTTGTGATTGAGGCAGGACAAGGATGACTATATCCCTGTTTACCAAGTTCAGAGACGCTTCATGCACACAAAATTCCAGCAAGCTATGTTGCTCAGTCCACTGCCTAGTCCATTGCCTAGCAAACCATTCTGCCTTATCAAATCCTCCCCATTTACCTTGTCAGGGGAGTGCCGTGATGATCCATTTCCAGCTTCTTGTAGGCCAGTGCTATGACCCGGAGGCCTTGTGCTGTATAACTCTGAAGTTCACTAACGAAATTAGTTGGTACTGTTCAGGAAATAATGCAAGATTAGTATGCAACATTTACTCAGCCAGTACTGGCGGAGAAATTCTTTACAAAGAGATCCAATTCTTTCCCAAGAAAACACTTCTAAAAAGATACACAAATAAGTTGGTGGGAACCCTAAACATAATTATGTTGTCAGGATTGACCTCTCCGGATCCAGTGAAACTGAAATGAGAATAAAGCAATGGAAGGAAGGAAGGAAGGAAGGAAGGAAGGAAGGAAGGAAGGAAGGAAGGAAGGAAGGAAGGAAGGAAAAAGAAAAAAAGAGGGGGAAACCATGTAGTTCTTTTTTTCTCCAGTTTAACCAACAAACATTTATTGAGAGTCTACTTACAATGTATGTGTCAGGTGTCTGCAGAGACTAAACTGTAGGCCCTGCTCTAGAGATCTCTGTTTAGTAAGGTAGAATGAGATCATTACCATTGCAATGGGATCCAAGAAATTGCAACGTGCTATGGAAAGAGTTTGAGGGGCTTATACCATACTGGCAGGAAGTGGGTCGATAAAGGAAGGGGAAAGGCATTTTTTTTTAAGATTTTATTTATTTATTTGACACAGAGAGAGAGAGATCACAAGTAGTCAGAGAGGCAGGCAGAGAGAGAGGAGGAAGCAGGCTCGCTGCTGAGCAGGGAGCCCGATGAGGGGCTTGATCCCAGGACCCTGAGATCATGACCTGAGCCGAAGGCAAAGGTTTTAACCCACTGAGCCAACCAGGCACCCGGGGAAAGGCATTTTTGACCAAGGAAGCATCATAGGCTCACACATGGAGACACAAAACAGCAAGACTTGAGTAGTGAGTTCAGCTCAGGGAAGCACAACAAGTGAGGACGGTAGTGGTAAGACATATCTGGAAAGTATTAGAGGAGTCAGATCATGAAGGACTTCTATATGATCCTAAAGGAGTTTGAGACTATCCTGGAGCCTGTGGGAAGCAACCGAAAAGATAAGAACAAGAAAGTGACAACATGGTTACAGTATGTGGTAAAAAAAAAAAAAAAAACCAATCTGGTCACAGTATAAAAGGTGAATCAGAGTAGGGGAGACTGGGGGCTAGAGTTCGATTCACCAAATATTGAAGTGATCCAGTGGAGGGATGGTGAAGGACTGAGGTAATGAAGTGACAGGGCCATGGATTCGCAGTTGATAAAACAGAGGCTGCGACAGAGAGGGAGGAATCAGGGACAAATCCTAAATTAGGGGTAGCAGCGTAAATGGGTAGTACCATTCACCAAAATGGAAATAGAGAAAGTGAGAAAGATTATTGAGTTTGGGATGTCAGTTGAGTCACCACATTAACAATGACCAGTAGGCAATTAGGTTCATAGATCTAATGCTGATGGGACACATTTGGGCTGGAAATACAGATTTGTCAATTGTACTACAGGTCTATTCACTTACCTGTCTCAGGTTGGCAAAAGCTGGCCACCCTTTCCGGCGCGCCTTTCATGAATGCCAGCCGGTCACCCCCCATCTCTTGGGCAATGACTGTCATCCTCTGCAGTGCTGATGAGAATGGGAACTGATGCAGGATTGCAATTCCTTCCACTGGGACCTGGTCGAGGGATGAGGAATGGAGAGGGACATACCGACATATCTCCTAGGTATTAGGAATGAATTACTCCTCCCTCGATCCTTATTTTAGCAAATACAGTAATCAAGGTCTTAGCAATTTCCACATTCAGAATTCGAAGAAGACACATCTGTGCCCTTTCAAAACTATAGACCTGATGAGACTTTCCCTTTAAGTTTGAGCATTGTGGGGCAGATAGCTGGAGAGGCTTACCTGGCTGACTGTTTTGCAGGGCTTAACTACCATGGCATGTGCTGGCACTCCCGTGATGTGGAAATCGTCCCCAGAAATAGCCATCTCCTATTTCACAAACAGGATATTTCATTGTAGAGATTTATTTATTTCTTGTTCAACAACTAATACCAGACTCAAACTCGCCCCTTGAGAAAATCCTCAGACCACCTCAATGTATTCTCGGTGTCTCCTCCCTCAGCTAGATGGAGGTGAACCCGGCTTATTTCACCACGGGGTGGGGGGGGGGAAGTGCATTGGAAATGCAGCAGAACTTGAAGGGCAAATACTTCTGAATTATTCATGCAATTTATCCTGCTTTCTCTGTTGGAATGTGCTGCATAAAACTTCATTCTCCACTTCTGAAGAGCTTAACTTGAAAATAGTGAGCATGAAGAGCCAGACTCACGTGTGAGGGTCTTTGTTTTACTGGAGCGTGAGGCTGTTCCTGCCCTTCCCTCTCTATCTGATTTGAATCGATAGTCCTCAGGGCCAGCCAGGGCGGGGACCGTGATGTGCAAGGCTAGTGTTCAGTAAACGCTCAGTAATTGCCGAAATAATAACCCTAAATTATAGTCAAAGGAACCTTTTACCCAAAGATGTCAAAATGCTTTGTAATCATATCATCCAGCAGCTGAAAAAAAATCTCAGAGAGGAAATTGTAATTCCTACTTAAAGACACAGAAACAGTAACCCAGGAAGGATGGGGAACTGGCAACGTTCTATCTCCCTGCTACAGAGCCGTGCCCCACTAGAGCTGGAAGAGACTGTAGAGATTGTCTCCTTCGGCAGGGCTAACACATGTGCCACAGGGGTCTAGGGCTGCACCAGGATGCGGGGGGTGGAGGTGGGCTTGTGGCTAAGTAGTGGAGGTGGAGGTGGAGGGCGCTTCCTGCACTTCAAGTGGCGTTCCCCGTCTTCTAACTCAACGACAGCAACTCCAACTGTTGGTTTTCTAAAGACTACTTCTGAATAAGGTTTCCTTTTTGTGTGTGAAGACAGATACGTTCATTTTTTTTTTATTTTTTTTATTATGTTTAGTTAGCCACCATATGGTACATCAGGTTGTGATGAGCACTGGGTGTGATAAGCAGCTATGCAAATAAGGCTTCCTTTTAAGAAAGATTCCAGCTTGGTTGCTTTGTTTTGTTTTGTTTTGTTTGTTTTATAGGAACACTGCTGGGGCACCTGGGTGGCTCAGTGGGTTAAGCCTCTGCCTTCAGCTCAGGTCATGATCTCAGGGTCCTGGGATCGAGCACCACATTGGGCTCCCTGCTCAGCAGGGAGCCTGCTTCCCCTCTCCTTCTGCCTGCCTCTCTGCCTACTTGTGATCTCTCTCTCTCTCTCTCTCTCTCTCTCTCTCTCTCTCTGTGTGTCAAATAAATAAATAAAATCTTAAAAAAAAAAGTTCAAAAAAAAAAAAAGGAACACTGCTGATCTAATTCAGTCTGGTCATTTTAAGGTCATAAGAGCCGGAAGTCCCAACAAGAGGACAGACTTCACAGGGTCAAGCAGAACAGAGCCAAAACGTGAACTGAGAAGCCAGACTACAGAAAAAAGACAAAACCAGAACTCAGAAGTCCTGAACTGCAGCATTTGTTCTTAAATCTACTTCAAAGTCTTAACAAAAGTTCTTTCATGGTTTCCCTTTCTATTGTTTTTAGCTGTAGGAACAAAATCAATATTCAATGAGTAAGAATAGAACTTTTGGTAACAATGAGTTATCCTAAGCACAGAAGACAGTGCTATTTCCTAATCCCCACGTTCTAGAACACTTTAAAGCCAGACCTTGCTCAAGAGTTGAAAAATAATTATACAATAATTATATTGTCTCAAGAGTTGGAAGATATGTAATAATCATAATTACACTAATCCTATTAACCTGTAATATGCCAGGCACACTACCAGGGATTTTTTTTTAAATGCATCATTCTATCTAGTGCTCCCAATAACCCTACAATGGAGATAATATTCTTAATTGCATTGTACAGATGAAGAAAACAGGCTTAGATTAGTTTGCCTGTCACTACCACATGCAGCTCTTTATTGTAAACCTCACACTTGTAAGTACTGAATAACTATGAAATTTGTGTTGTCCTGGCATTGAAAATGCTTCTGAGCTTCTCTGAAGAGCAGGGTCTTACCCAGGTGGTGGCTTCAAACATCTTGAGGTCCAGAGGGTCTCCCTGGATGGTCCCGTCGAGAAGAATCAGAGAGTGGCAGCTGGCCATCGCTGCACACAGGGGGCCCCATGGCAAAGACCTGCCCGAGGCGAAGCTGTGGATTTCCTGGAAGCTAAAGGAGAAAAGAAAAGGGGCTTCGGTCCTCTCTCTCCATGCCAAAATGGAGCTTCTGGAAGTAAATATCCACTTAAAAAATAATTTAGTATGGTTTGTACATTAGTATCCATTCTCTAACCCCCACCTGATTAATAGTGCTTCATTTAGCCATCATCCTCCTATAATTTCAACAAGAGTGAGAAAGGTCTTTGGGTTCTTTCAAGCTCTTCCCTTCCCCTTCTCTTTCTCTGGCACAGATTTAACTCCAGAAGTATAGGGGAAAAAAAACTAGAAGGATCACCCTTACTTTGAAGCATATTCTTATTATCTTTTCTTCCTCTGGGGCTACACAGGAACCTCTAGCTATGCCTCCACTGTGCAGATCCCAGCACAGTGGGATCTCACCATCCTAATTATTCTTTATTGGAAAAGTTTGTATTTGTCATAGTTTGTCTTCAAATGCAGTCTCCAGGATCAGATTATTATTTCTCATGATAAGGACACTGCAATTCTTTAAATATGGCCTTAGGTTACTCTAGCCTATTTTTCTTGAAAGCAACCACATCACAGTGTTAGCTCATAATTCAACCATGCTTCTTCCTGGCTTCCCCATTCAAGCTTCCCTACAAGTTCAAAAACCTCTTGGCCTATTACTGACCCTGTTGATTGTATCTATTATTATATACCAAAAATTCAAGTTGTCCTAGTATTTTTCAACATATCCCCTAGTATTTCAGTAAACATTAAGCAATCACCAGTGGTGTGTTTAACACAGAAGCCTAAGCTCACACTGAAAAGCAAACACAGATGGGGGGGGGGGAGGAAATCTTATTTTTAAGATGGCACACACACTCTCATCACTATGCAATTCTGAATACATCTGAGTTCCTGAGGATTGGGCAGAACCCTGTTTTGCAAGACAAATAAATAGAACTCTCTCTCATCTTTGTCCTTGTATTCTTATTCAAATGTTTATGATTGATCCCACTCAAATAGCCCAGGTAGCCTTCTGATAGTTCTGGAAGTACCGGGCACGTTAGGCAGGTCTTGTGGGAAAAAATAAGAATTATTAAGGATGAGCTTAACTTTTACAAGAAGACACTTAATAGCCTATAAGTCAGATGCTTACTTCTTACCTAGGATTGAATCTGTTTTCTCTGTTATTAATTAAATTTATCAATTTTTTTTCAAATTTTAAATTTCCCTTTTAGTCATTAAAGTCAACTTTGACCTTTTTGAGGAAAGGAAGGAAAGGAGGAAGAAAGAGTGGCAGACCTAATTAATCAATCAATAACCTGAACATTATATCAATCGTTTTTATTTAAATTTGACAAGCTACTTTTAGAAATAGAAAGTTTTGCAGATAAACTGATATCAAATCAACAAGTAGAAAAGCATTTAAAAAAATGGAACATAGTAAGTTCATTTTAAATTAAACAAATGTTTGTTACGCATGTACTGTGTGTAGCTGGTATAATGCCACAGCACCAGGAACACAAATGTAAATAAGAAACACACCGCCCTCTGGATATTTGCATATTTGAATAAATGCATATGTTTTTTGTAGAAGCTGAAGTAGTTAACAGGAAGATCAGGTACATATCTAAATCTATCTTTGAGAGAAAATGGAAAGAACTTTAGAATGTTTAATACTTAAAACAGGTTTCTTTTGTGGACTAAAGTGGCTAGAAGCATCAAGATTTATTTTTTAACCCAGGAAAAAGACTTGTTTATAAATAATATTTTAATATGAAAAAGTATTAAACACATGTGATTAAAATCTTTTATGGAAAAATTCTATGTCATCTGCATAGCACAAAAGAACCACAACGTACCCTTTATGTAATATATGTTTTTGTGGTGAAAGTTGTAACTGTGAGACGGAAACACTTCCATTGAAAAAACCAAAATGTAAAGGTCAGTTGTTTTCTGTTTTGATCACAAGTGGAGATTGTGGCGAGAAAAAGCAGCCAAGGGTGCAAAGTCAGACATGGCCACAAGAGGGCCACACAAGCGAGCTGTGCAAATCCTACCATCGGAGGCAGAAAATTGCTAAAAAAAATGAGTCTTTTCTGGCCAGACAGGAGGAGTTTCCAGCAACCAAAAGGTGGAGTTTCCAGAACTACAGTACCAGGGAAAATAAGTGCATTAGCTATGGTTCCACAGGTGTTTCTTTTCCTGCAACTCAGTGTACCCAGGTCCGTGCGGTGTTCTTCCTCCTGGTGCGCCTAAAGTTTTCAGTTTATGCAAGGAATGTACCTCCCTAAGGTAGAGTGTCCTGGCATTCTCCAATTAGGTACCCTGGGTCAACGTCAGGCCCCTGACTAATAGGCTGACAGCAAATTACATTGTATTTTTTTAAACGTTTTTTGCAAATTACATTTTAGCAAGGACTTGAAACCCCTCCATCTCTAGTTTGTGAACAGCACAGGGCAGGGGGTAGCGTAGAGGGAGATATGCACGTTTTAGTAAGACTTGAAAGTGTTCAAAAAGAGAAATTCCATGAAGATACTATGGCAACCACTGCTCCAAAGCCAAAGTCAAGATGTCGTCATTATTAATTCTCAGGATAAAATGGGGAGTATTTTTTCTGGAGAAAAAGAGAAATGCTAATGCATTCGGTCCAGGGTACTCACCCACTCCTATCACAGGGCACGACTCCCCAGAGATCCAAACCATCCTTTGTTAAGGTTCCTGTCTAAACAAAAACAAGCACCCGGTTTGCTCTGAAGATTCGGCAGCCCTACATTGACAACCCATGAGGTATGTTTTAACAGGGAAATATTCGTCTCGAACACATGACTGAGATCACCACTTGAAGGAAAGACACAATCAGGTGGGTATCTGGGGTCCCCGGCAGAAGCTTTGATGAGCTCACACCAGTTGTCTGGCCAAGCTGGCCATGAAAGGAAGAAAACAGTATCTGCCTTACATACGCCAAAGGCTGGTTTTGAGGATCTAATGGTAGATGAAATGGATGGGAAAGATAAAAAGTATGTCATCAGAAATAAGTAATGGGAGTAGACTTTGTCCCTGCTCCAAACAGATGGTTTGCTATTTGACACCCTAAAAAAGGTGCTTATTGGTATTTCTGTCAGTGCAGGATAATGATGAAGAGCTTGGTTTCATTTCAAACACCAGCTGTATAACCTGGGCAAATTATTTAATCCCTCTGAACATCAGAGCCCTTACCTGTAACATGCTTATAATCAAATAGGTTTTGTGCATATCAAATGAGGCAAATCAAAGTGCTTAACTTAACGTCTGACATAGAGTAGGACCGAATTGTAATGATAATTACTCATAATTATTACTTATTTTATTCAAATTCATGTCATAATGGTCTCTCCCACCCCAGCTTCTTTTGCCAGGCCCAAGGAGGAGATGATCCCATAAATAGAACAGCCTTCTTTGTTATGCTAGTTTGATCACAAAATAATACTGAGATGCTGGCAAAAGCCATGTTAACCTTCTGATCTTGGTAGATCTCTCTGATATTTCAGTAATTACATAATACTGCTCTGATCCCCTTAATTCTCTGTCATCAAAAACCCCAATGGACTGTTTAATGGGCACAGAGTTTCAGTTGGGGAAGATGGAAAAATTCTCGAGTTGGATGGTGGTAATGGTTGCACAACAATGTAAATGTACTTAAAGTCAATTAAAAATGGTTAAACTGGTTAATGTACATTTTGCCACAATAAAAAATAAATTAAGAAAAAAGAGAACAACAATTTAAAAAGCAAAAACAAAAACAAAAAACACCTCAACATTTCCCCACTGCCTAAAAAGCATATATGAATTTCTTAGCCAGACATTATAGGTTACTAATGTCTTCTTCAGTCCAGAACCACAAGCTCTATTGTTTTCCTGAGTCCATTTGTGCGCCCATGGTCTCCTGTCTCTAATACCCTTGAATTGCATTAATTTTCTCAATATTATGATGATTTGACATCTTAAAACCTTCCTAAGGGAAGACTGCATCTCTGGGGCTGGCCAGTTCTTACAGAGGCAGCAAGGGACTCAGTATGTGTTTGACATGTGAATTAACCAGTCCTTCACCTGGCCCTTCCTCCTCGGGAGGCAATAGGTCTCTGCCTTCATCATCCCAGGGCCAAGTGCCAGAGACAACCCTTAGTCCAAAGCTCACCTAAATCATTCAAACTAGCCAATCATAAGCTATGACCTGACTTGCCTTCCCTGGAGAGACCCCAATAAAGACCATGGCCCGAGCATTCTCCTTACTCCTGCTTTGCTACCTCATCAAAGACTGGCATTCCTCCTGTGGCCCCACAGGGCGAGCCATGCCTCTCCTTACCAGGAGAGCTGTGAGTAATGTTAAACTTCTTTCAAAGGCAATGACCTCTCCCTGTAATCATCAGTCATCTTTACAAATGAAGACCTGGGCACAAAACAGTCCGTCTTCTCCATCTTCCCCTCTCATAGCTCCCACCCTCGCCCAGTACAGGCATAGACCGAAAGAATACATTCAAGAGAAGGTAGATTAAGAGGCTGGTTGGGGAAGAAAAAAAAAAAGAGGCTGGTTGGGAATAACTGGCATATAATCAAGGATAATTTTAAGCAATATACTACAGATGGGAAAATACAGTAAGGATTTGATTGGGGTTTTCTTATAACCAAGTCCAATTAACCAAGTAAAACACAGTTAAAGAAACTCTTCTTTTTTTATTCATTCATTAATTCAATAAATATTTATTGAGCACTGACTATACACTAGGCAATATTCTTAGCATTAGGGGTACAGCAGTGACCACCAGGGTAAAGGGTTTCAGTTTTGTTCTTTGTATAGGGTTTTGACCCAGGAGGGACAGAATGCTACTTTAATTAACTGTGTTTTATATAATATTGGAGCTGGAAGGACTGTAAAATATTCACCTATTCAGTATCTACTCTCCCTCCTCTAAACCCCAGAATCTGAGCTCTCGAGAGATGTGCCTTTCCTAGATCACACACCCAACCAGAGATAAAATGGAGTCCGATGCCACATCCTCTGTTTCCTGCCCCAGAGGGGTATGAAGCACCAGACGACAATGGTGATAAAATGGCGATGAGAATGAGGATGAAATACACATACCTTGTCAAAGCAGACAAGGTTTAATTGTCCACACACGTTGATCCTCTGAGGGCTGATGCAAAATATGCCTCTCTTCTTCAGCCTCCTCTGGGCATAGATAATGCCCGTGGTCAGAGCCGCAGGCAGAGCAGGAGGAACTGCAATAGTGATGACATCGAGGGCTTTCTTCACCACCTCCTCAGGAGGTTCCTGGGACAAAAAGGTCACTCTTCAGCATTAAGAGGTCAATCAGTCCTGAACAGCATTGTGCACGTGGCTTTTTTCCTTCTCCTTTTTTTTTTTTGTCAAATTCCCAGAAATGATATGAGAGGGTCAAAGAGTATGACTCTCATCGATTTTTCAAAGTGCAATGAAAAAGTTTGTAATGGTTCATACTACTACCACAGAGAACAATGTACAACTCTGCCCTGACATCACTGACATTGGGTCTCTGGGTTTTATTTTAAATTCCTTATTGAATAACTATAAAACACACGTTATTGGAATAAATATATTCTCAGGTTGAAAATGAAAAAAATAGTGTCAGGAGAAGTGTACCAGATGAGAGGCATGCTGATAGCTCAATAAATAGTGTTTTGTCCCTCTGGATCTTATTTTTATAACATTACTTGGTGCTCAGTTGCTGATATTGGGGAACTGTGGGTGTATGTGCAGATTTCAGTGTTCGACTTTGTTTCCCAGGTTTGCAAACCATGTCTGAGATTAAGGTTAACACTCAGAGTATAAATTATACATAGACAAGAGTAGGTGTGCATGTGGTAAAAGAACAAAAGCAGTTTACCCCGCTGAGCACATAGACGCACAAAGTATAGATCATCCCGATGGTTGCTGTCCCTACAAGGCACAGGAGGAACCTGATGGCATCTCTGTAGAGCTTAAAGTTCATTGGCTTCGGGTACAGGATGGATCTCACGAGGTCGCCTTTTGCCGTGTTGAATCCTGGAGGAACAAACACACACTCTACATTCTCAGGATGACAAATCCTACTGCTGGTGCTCTTCTAAGCCTCAACATGGCCTTTGTTTTTCTCTAGAGATGCGTAAACAGTGCTTAAGCCCAAAGACAAAGGGTAATTGGGAAAATACCTGAGTGCTGGAATGAAAGTGTCTCACTACACCTATTTCAGAGCCTACTACTCTCTGATCTTCTCTCTACTTTCAATTTCAATGCATCCCAGAGCAAGGAAACCACCACGCTGGGGTCAGAGCGCAGCTTTTCCAAGTATAACTTCATTTTTTTAGATTTTATTTTATTTATTATTATTTTTTAAGATTTTATTTATTTATTTGATAGAGACCCAGCGAGAGAGGGAACACCAGCAGAGGGAATGGGAGAGGCAGAAGGCAGAAGCAGGCTTCCCGCTGAGCGGGGAGCCTGATGCGGGAAGTGGGGGGAGCGCGCCTCGATCCCAGGACCCTGGGATCATGACCTGAGCCAAAGGCAGACGCTTAACAACTAAGCCACCCAGATTTTATTTATTTGAGAGAGAACATGCAGGAGAGCAGATTTAGGGGCCAAGGGAGAGGGACAAACAGACTTATGCTGAGTGCCCACCTCAATGTGGGGCTTGGTCTCACCACGCTGAGATCATGACCTGAGCCAAAATTAAAAGTCAGATTCTTGACTGACTGAGCCACCAAGGCAACCCCAACTACAACTTCATTTTAAGAAAACGACTCATGAGCATTCACACACACACACACACACACACACACACACACACACACACTACTTGAGTTTAAACCATATAGCCCACTAAATACCGAAGGACTCAATTTCTAATACTTTTCAGTGTCAAACGTTCAGTTTCTAGCCCTGCCTAGAAAGAACTTGGGATTTGGGGTTAAAAGATCTGGGTTCTAGGTCGAGCTCTGTCGGCAACTGGCTGTGTAATTGTTTTTAAGTCTGCTTGGATTGTGCTGAGCTCAGCCTATTTATGTACAAAAGGGGAACAGGCATCTTCGTTGTACTGGTTTGATATATAGAAATAGTTTATAAACCACAAAACACATAAATAGTAATTGTCATCAATATTATTTTTACTAAAGGCATACACCATAGTACAACTCACACTTAAAATATATAAAATTACATATAACTGGCTTATAACCTAAAGATTATTACTTATTATTTATGTATTAGTATTTATATTAAATATATTTTTATATAAATATATAATATATAATTATGTATAATTATTTATTATTATTCCTAATAAATTTAAGGCACTAGACAAAGGGAGCAGAAATATTTCATTTAAGTTACAAAACAAAAGAAGGGCTGCTAACTCACCAGTCTGCAGCACCACTGCTCTCACGACCCCAGAACAGGTTCCTTTGGCTTGGATAATCTCTGTCCCACAGAAGAGGACATGTCGTTTATAGTCTGCTTCACTCTGTGTTTTCCAGGGCTCAGAGCTCTCCGTCCTGGGTAATGGAGTTTTAGTTACTGGAATACTTTCTCCTATTAAAAAAAAAAAAACAAACAAGCATCTCATTTTGTGAGGTGAGGAGCCTTCACTCTTTTAAATCATGCATGCTCTCACTCAGCATGTGGAAGACATTTGTTATAAACTTGCCATGGGGGAAGGGACAACCCTAGGTTTTAGGTTTACAAGGAGAAAGAAATATGGTTCTTGTTTTTAAGAGATTTGTAGTCCAGACAAATAAGTATAATGTTGTATTATAATACTGTAAGTTTTGTAACATCACACATGGATGCTTAGAAATAGCTATGTAGGGAGTAGCAAGTTGTACATTCCAGAATGTAGGGTGTTGGGGAGTGAGTGGCTATGAGACCTGTGTAGGAACCAAAGCATGGAGGGCTCAAGAGTACATATTTAAGTGTTGAGATCATTTTTATAGGCATTAGTGGCAGAAGGGGCGTGGGGAGATATTTCACTGCTTTATTCAGGAGGCTAACATCATATTTGTGTATGGGAGTGGACTGAAGTCCGGTGAGATTGTAGGCTGGACGTCCAGCTGGAGAATGAGGTCTGAACTATGCCAGTTGACAGTGGGAATAGACAGAAAGTGCTGGAGTTGAGAAATAAGGAGGCCAGAAGTTACAAAACTTGGGGAGTTTTTTTTATCTTGGGAAGTCATAGGGACAGAGAAACTCAAAATGGCTTCCTGGTTTCCAAATTGGGAGAATGAGCAGAGGGTAGTGTTTGTTGTCAACACAGGGGTTATAGGAAGAAGGAAGAATTGCCTTATGGTCACCATGAGTTGAAGATGTCTTGTGGAATGGCTCTGTTGCGATGTCTTGCATTTATTAATTTGGGTCTGGACTTCAGGGGAGAGGCCAGAGACATTTAGTCAGATTCACCTCCTTACAGACTATGATTAAAGCCACAGGAGAGATGAGATTACTTAGAGACCATGTGTGAGGAGAGAAGCGGATAGGGCTAGGGGGCTAGGACACAGTTCTGAGCAACACCAACAATGAAGGGTATAGGGAAAGAGGAGGAGTGGCACAGGACCCTGGACGGTGTGGTCAGTAGAAGAAGAACTTGGAGAGACGGAGCTGTCTTGGAAAGTTAGGGAGAAGAGAGTTTACCAGAGGAGGAGATGGTCAGAATAGTCAAAAGCAGCAGAGTCGTCCGTAAGAAGAGAAATCTGAAGAATCCTTTGGATTTGGCAATTGGGACATGAGTGACTTTTGCCAGTGCAGTGGGGACAGATTGGGGCAGGTTGAAAAGTTAATACAAGGTGGTGAATGAAGTTCTGGAAATAATTAGGGACTGTTCTAAGAAACAAATCTTGTTTGTTTCCACTGGTCTTTGCAGAGTGGGCAGTTCAAAGTCAGATATATATTCTGCATTTGAGCAGGAAATGGTCCTTAGCACTGCAAAAGTCCCAGCACTAAGGGATTTTTTCAAATGTACTTATTCCTTATAGAAAGAATGTGCCACACATTTAAAAAATGTTTTGGTAAAGTTAATAGAAGAAAGATGTGTGTTCTTGTGTCTATTTCATGCCTTCCTGGGCTGCCCAGGAGAAACGGATTCAACTGGGGCTTTCATGGGAACCACAGTAAGTCAAGGTGTCTTCTCAGCCCCCTAATCCATCTGTGAAAAAGACTTTATGATTCTTCTTTATCTTACAGAAATGTTGGCAATACATCTCCTCAAATGTATGCATGAGAACTCAAAGCACTGTGACCTTGAACAAGTCACTTTGCCTTTCTGGACCTCAGTTTCCATATCCATGAGATGCAGTGACCTCCAAGGTCCCTCTCAGCTCCAGCATGCTATTTAAAAATGAAATACAGTTAGTCCAAAATTCCCAGTGTGTATTTTCCTAGCAGCAGATGTGCCAAATCCTGTGTCATGAACTTTTTGACATGTTGAAACCAAGCCAGAAAGAGCTTGGATTTGACCTTCTGGGTTTCAGGATGTCAACAACAGTTTTCAGATCCTCCAAGTTTATCTGAAGATGTATTTTATATGAAAATACTAAACATAAAAGTCACAGATGATTATGAAGTGTCTAATGATCTCTACGGCCTTTTAAAGTAAAATGCTAAGCAATCAGAAAGTCACAACTGTATCAAACTAAGCACATAGAAAGCAGCTTTAATTTGAACCATCAGAACCATCCAGAGCAGGACAGTTAAGTAAGACTTGTGGGAGTGGGAAGGTCCCACAGCAGCCCTGTGCTCTGCCACTATTGTTCAGATAGAGGAGGAACCCAGGAGAGCTTGCAGAGGCTGTAAGTCAGGAGACAGAACCGTACCTGTCAGCATGCCTTCATCTACCACACAGCTGCCGTCAATCAGGATGGCGTCACATGGCATTTGCACTTTGTTCCCTGTCAAAACTAACAGATCTCCAGGTACCAGGAAGCGTGATTCCAGCTCTCGGACTCCAGCTGAAAGTGTGAAATGGCAGTCAGGTCAGATTTTTTTTTCCCACAAAAACATAATCCAACAATGCCCTTAATTGGAAGTCAATGAAAAAGCAACCAGGGCATTTTTAAAAAGGAAGCTGTTCCTCAACATTGATTCAAAATCTGGAAACAATAAGGAAAAAGTAATAAATCACATAAAATAAAAACCTTTCTGTGTTAAAACAATAAATAAATAAGCCAAGAAAAAAAACTAAAGACAAATTCAGAAAGCAAGTTTGAAACTTACATTGTATTACATTACAAAAGATTAATATTCCTAATATATAAAGAACTTCTAAAAAAAAGAGAGAGATGTATAGCAAATGACTATAGCAAAATTGCTAGAGATGTTAGCAGTTCTCATCTGCGCATGTGCACACACAATGGAAGTGGCATGTTAAACATTGGAAGAGATCTCATTCTTATTCATAACTTAAAAATTGAAGGTTCCTTCCTTCCTGCCTGCCTTCCTTCCTTTCTTACTGTCTGCTTTCTTGTACTTCTTTCTCTCCTTACTCAGTCCCGAAGCTGTAGAGGTTAAACAAGCTATGCATCCTTGCAGAAGGCTGGGGGAATGGATGGCAGTGGGCTGCAGGTTTTGGAGACTAACCAGGATGGACAGGTGTTTAGATGGTGTGGTGCAGGGTGTCAGAGCCCAAGGCGGGAGAGAAGGGCCCCCATGGTGATGGT
Source organism: Ailurus styani (assembly GCA_002007465.1). Lineage (NCBI taxonomy): Eukaryota > Metazoa > Chordata > Mammalia > Carnivora > Ailuridae > Ailurus > Ailurus styani. The sequence goes on along the minus strand of LNAC01000294.1, from coordinate 98,001 downwards.
GGCCTGGTGTGGGATATTGGAGTCTAAGCAGTGAAAAAGGTGTCTACATGGAAGTGGGGAGAAGATCAGTAATGAAAGATGACGGGTTACAGCCAGCAGGGTTTAATACAATAAATAGATATAATGAGGCTAATGAGAGCCAGTTTTCTCATGAAGAAAGGAAGTCATAAATATAGATGGAAAGAAAGCTGGACTGAAGCTGTGGTATTGGATTAGAATTGGAGACAACAATGTAAACTGATGGTTTTCAATAGATCGATAGATAGAAAAACAATATAGATGTAAATGAATATGTAGATGAGAATACATATGTATATAATATGTTTGCTTGTCTTTTTTTTTTTAAAGATTTTATTTATTTATTTCACAGAGGGAGAGAGATCACAAGGAGGCAGAGAGGCAGGCAGAGAGAGAGGGGGAAGCAGGCTCCCTGCTGAGCAGAGAGCCTGATGTGGGCCTCGATCCCAGGACCCTGAGATCATGACCTAAGCCGAAAGCAGAGGCTTTAACCCACTGAGCCACCCAGGCGCCCTGCTTGTCTTTTTTTATACATATATTTGCTTTTGGTTTCTAAATTCTATTTCTTCCCCCCCCATCCCCACAAAAGAATCAGGGTTCCTTAAGGAAATGGCTGATTACAAGGCGGGCCAGAAAAAGTATCATATAAACTGGAACATTTTGTTGCACCATTAAGTAAAAAAGTGCTCAAGGAAAGATGGAAGCAGATAGAAAAAACATCAAAGCCAACTTAACAGGCTCTCATTGCCTAAATCTGTAACAATTTGAGCATCACAGTAAATAATGATAAATGAACTATAACCCATATAAAATAAAATAAGAATTCACGAATCCATATGACATAAGTAAATGGATAAATAAATGGGGAGAAAAGATACAATTAGAAAATCACCATTTGGCAACCATCAAAGTAATAATTCAGCCAAGAAATAGCAATGGATACAACTAGTGGGTAAATTTAATGAGGATGGCTTGTTTATATAGTCTCAAGTAACTTTCAACAAAATAACTATTAATTACAAAGGACAAAAGAGTAAATTTATAATGGAGAAACCTGGCAGATACTATTTAATTAAGTGATCCAAGTTAACATCACCAGTAATAGGACAATTTTAAATTATGTACCACCTGAGAGGAAACAATGAGGACATGACATCTCTTCTATGATATTCCAGCCCAAAGTGCCTAACCTGAATTTAACTTGACGAAACATCAGACAAATCCAAATTGAGAGACATTCCACAAAATAACCAGAGTTGAAGGAATCAAGGTCATGAAGTCAAGGAAAGACTGAAGATTAAAGAGATGTGTCAAACAATACTATTGTGTAATTCCAAATCTTTTCCTATTAAGAACATTATTAAGACCACTGGCAAAACTTGAATAGGGTGTGAGCATCAGTTGCTATTAATATGTCAATATTAACTTCCTGGTGTTAATGATTGCACTGTCATTTATGTAGGAGAATGTCCTTGTCTTTAAGAAATACACATTAGAATACGTAGGAGTCATAGAGCCATATGTTGGCAACTTACTCTCAAATGGCTCAGGGAAAAAGTTATTTGAACTATTCTTGTAACTTTTCTGTAAGTTTTAAGTTATTTCCTAAAAAAAGAAAAAAAAATACATCTAACATTGCCCTTCTAGCTAATTAGAAGAATCTAAAGGTTTGCCAGCATATTCTGTTGACAAGGCTATGAGGAAACATGCATTTCTGGCACAAATGCAAGCTGGTACAATCTCTGTGGAAAGAAATTTGGCTATATCTATCTAGCAAAAGAACATACATGCTATTATTCTTTAACTCAGCAATTTCAGTTCTCAAAATCTCTTCCAAAGATAGACTGGTAGGAGTAAGAAAAGAAAAGACAAATATATCCACAAGTCTTTTGATTACAGCACTATCTCTATAGTAAAAAAAGTAAAAAATAAAATAAAATCCTTCAATAGAGAACTGATTGAATACACAATGGTTCCTCCATACACGAGAGTACTAGAAAGCTGAAATAACAAGCAAAAAATATTTCTATATCCTGCTATGAAAGAATCTCTTGGAAACTACGTTTCCTAGAGAATTTAAGGATTCTTTAAGAACTACATGCTTAAATTTAAGAATTTAAGTGTGTAAATTACACCTGAAACTAATATAACATTGTACGTCAACTATGTTTCAATATTTCTAAAAAGCATGTAAAGCAAACACACTAGCAAATATGAGCTAAACCTGTATGGTATACTCCTGTTATCTAAGCAGCAGTGTAAATATATACACTATTCTGTATATGTACTATATAGATATGGATATGATATATAACCATAAGAGTCTTCTAATCTCATAAAACAAACTGAGGGTTACTGGGGGGTGGGAGGGTAGGGATAGGTTGGATGGGTTATGGACATTGGGGAGGGTTTGTGCTTTGGTGAATGCTGTGAAAGATGTAAGCCTGATGATTCACAGACCTGTACCCCTTGGGCAAATAATAAAAATAAAATTAAAAAAAAAAAAGAAAAAGTCTTCACAATACCACTTTGAAATACACATGTACACACACACACAAAAAAAAAAAAAAAAAAAAGAATAAATCAGAAACAAACAAAAATGATTCTTACAGAGAGAGTGAGTGCACAAGGTAGAGAAAAGAGGGACAGGAGCCAGACAGACTCTCCTGAATGTTTTGAGTTACAGTATCATATAATCATGTAGATATTTTATATGATTTGATATAGTATGTTTTATATAATTTATATATTTAATATATAATTTTATTAAATCTATAATTATATATTTATATAGTATATATTTGTGTGTAATACCCACATAAACTAATACAAAAATATATTTGAAAAGTTAACACTAAAAAATCTAAGGCAAAACGAATGAGCTAAACCTCTTGAGTTGCTGGTATAACCATACAGAGAAGAACCATTTTGTGTAACTTTGAAACATAAGGGTTTTTTTTTAATGTATAATTTGTAGATTTCATATGGTATATCACAAAAAGGGGAAAAGAAGAACTCCAACAAAATCTCAAATAGTTTTAGGAATAATATTCCTCCCAAGTGTTTTGGCTTTCAACTCTGAGATCGCTCTGTATGAGGTATAGAGCAAATGAGTAGTTTGTTGCTGTCACTGCGAATTGCAACTTTTGAGATAAAGGAGAGACAAAAGCATGATCAACAAAGTTAAGTAGAAAGCCCATAGTTCTAAACTTGAATTAGAAATATCAGAAGATGGGGTGATTGTCAGTTTAGCATCTGACTCTTGATTGTGACTCAGGTCATGATCTCAGGGTTGTGAGATGGAGGCCCATGTCAGGCTCCGTGCTGGGCATGGAGCTTGCTTAAGATTCTCTCTTCCTCTGCCACTCCCCCACCCTTTCTCTCTCCCTCTCTAAAAAGAAATGTCAGAAGACTAGCTCTGTCTTCTGAAAAGGACTTCTGAAAAGCAATAATGACTAAAACAACAGAAATGAGACTCTGAGTGCTCTGGTTGAGGTCTCCAACCATATATAAGAGCTCTTTGGAAAAACGGATGGGTCCAGGTTTGGAGCAGGTATTGTCCAAGGTAAGTCTGGAATATCATATCATATCAGAAAGCAATAAAACTTTTAAAGACTACCAGGGTCATAGCAAAAGAAGCCAAGCTGAAGAGGCACTCAACAGCCAAAGATGAAAAAATCTGAGCACAGGAAGAATAAAAATTGCCACGGATGGAAATGAGCCAACCCATATGAACCCATAATGACACTAAAAAAATCCTTTAGGTAATGCTAGAGGATCAACCCATTATTTTGAAAGCTGGTACATAAAAGGAAATAATCAAATATTAATCTTGTCTTTCTTAAATAAACTGAATCTCAGGGTAATGAAATAGTTGAGGAGAGTGTTTTTCTTTACAGAAATATTCCACTTAGTGTGTGAAAATGGTACAATAGAAGTAGAAATTTGAAACTCTTAATGAAATAGTTATCTAGGTCATAAATTATGTCTGCTAAAATCACAAAAAGAAGATACTCGGATAGTATGCATCTCCCATTGGAAGTATGCAGTGTCAACTATGAAGTATTCTTGTCAAAAACTCAAGCCTCTAACGACCAATTTACAGGAAGTGCAAGCTATAGAAAATCATGTTAAATAATTTTACAAATATGTAATCAATATAATCCAAACTGTAGAACCCATAGGATGAACCATTTACTTTCTTCAATAAAAAATTTGCAAGGAAAAAGTAAGATACAAAGGAGAGAATGTGCAGAGTTCAAATAAATTTGAGACTTATCAACTAATTGCAATATGTGGACCTTATCTGAATTCTTATTTGAAAAAAATATATATATATGTATAAACACACACTTGTGGTTCTATTGAGATAATTTCAACCTTTCTATATAATTGATTTTTTTAAATTATGGAGTTATTTTAGTTTTTTTAGGTAAAGGAATCAAAAAGGAATCTTTGTATTTTATATATATACTGCATTTTTTCAAATGAAATTATATGATATCTGGGATAATTCAAAAATAACCCAGAGTGAGGGAGGAAAAAGATTCAATGTGTTGATAATTGTTGAGTCTGAATGATAGCTACATGGGGTTTCATTATCATATTCTCCCCATTGTTGTATGTATGCAAAATGTTTTATCACAAAAGGTTAAACAAGAAAATGACCAGGGTATTTTTAAAAGGTGAAGTTTTACTTCCAGCCACAAAAAGGAGCAGATTTGTCTTCCCATCTGAAAGAAGCAAAACCATACAAAATATATGAAACAATGGTTTTAAATACCTAACATAAACAGGAAACAAGTGAAGGTGCCCTGCAACTGCTCAGTTTACTGCCTTTAGAGAATTCCCAGGCCATTATGCAGGGAGGGGGAACTGACACAAAATCCAGAGGTCTCCCTGACTTCAGAATACAGACATGACAGTCTATAGAGACTAATCATCATATGCATTCAAACAAACTACTAGCAAATGAGCAATTGAACATATACATTTGAAGATACCATTCACAATAGCATCAAAATCATGAAATATTTAGGAATGCATCTTAGAGTATGTTAAGACCCTTACACCGAAAACTGCAAAACATTGCAGAGAGTAATCAAAGAATACCAAATTAACAAAGATTGAATAGTGGAGACACATACTATGTCCATAAGTCAGAAGATCCAAATTTATTAACATGTCAATTTTCCACAAATTAATCTATAGGTTCAACGCAATCCTTATCAAAATTTCATCATGTTTTTTCTTATTAGAAATTGACAGTTTGATTCTAAAAGTCAAAGGTCCCAATATCACCAAAATAACACTGACAAAGAACAATGCTAAAGGACTAGCATTATACTATTTAAAGACTAATTATAAAGCCAAATGGCGGCACTGGTATAAAGACAAGCAGATAGATCAGTAGACCAGAATAGGGAGTCCAGAAACAGATCCACCTGCGTATGAGCAATTTTTTTTTTTTTTTTTTTTTTTTTTTCACAGAGGGAGAGAGATCACAAGGAGGCAGAGAAGCAGGCAGAGAGAGAGGGGGAAGCAGGCTCCCCGCTGAGCAGGGAGCCCGATGCGGGCCTCGATCCCAGGACCCTGAGATCATGACCTGAGCCGAAAGCAGAGGCTTTAACCCACTGAGCCACCCAGGCGCCCTGTATGAGCAATTTTTGAGCAAGATGCAAAGACAACTCAGTGGAGAAAGGCTAGTCTTCTCAACAAATGGTATTGTAACATTTGAATATCTATTTGCAAAGAATGAACTTCAATTAAAAAGAACTCAAAACACAATATAGATTTAAATGTGAAACCTAAAACTGAATAGTCTAAAGAACAGTGTAGTTTTTGCTTTTTGTTCGTTGCTATTAATCTCTAAGGGAGACTGCCCATCTATCATGAATTTAACATTATCTGATAAGACCAACCATATAAATTATGGGTTTCCATTCAATTACTAAGTAGATGAGTTTTATACAAAATAAGATCTAAGCAGATTTTGAAAGTCCAAGCGAATCTCAAGAACAGTTTTCTCACCTCCCAACATGTGTTCCCAATACTGTCATTCTGTTGTCTCTCCCTCAGTGTACATCTAAGACCTCAGATGAAGTTTTTTATGGCCATTAATAGATAAGAAAGAATCCCAAACATTTCGTAGTATTAGATCCTGGCTTAAAAGAGTCCCAGAATGACAAAACCTTCTGAGAAGCTTTTCTTCTCATAAAACCTTCACAGCGGGGAGAACTCCACCTATTACATTAACTTTCCTATTGTGCCTAAAGGGAAAAATAACTAGAAGACCAGATCTATGCTAATTTATAGTAGGGAGCAAAGAATTGTTCTGAAAGATTGCAAGTATATTTGTCCATTAGAAGGCTCATTAATGATGTCTAATCTGAAGAAGGCCTTTTATACCTGGAGAAAACAAAATACACTCGTGGTTATCCGCTACCCACCAAGGACTTCACCAATAGTCTCATGAAATGAATAGGTGGCAGTGTTGCTGATTATCTCATGAAATGAATAGGTGGCAGTGTTTTGATTAAAATAATCAAAAACATGTTCCTCTATTCACCAAAGCTAACTTGGTTATAAACCCTACTAAGCACCCAATTTTCCAGTAGCAACCACAAACTTTTAGCCACCATAAGAAAATAAAGCTAAGCAAACAGCCTGGGTTTTGCTACCAACTGTTAAAACAAAAAGGCAACACTTGATTTGATCTGAATGTGTATTTCTCTCTCTCTCTCTCTCTCTCTCTCTCTCTCTCTCTCTCTCTCTCGGAGGACATTTCCCTTTTGTAAAGAACCCCATTTCTTGGATGTCTGAGATAAAGTGTGAGAGGGGATATCACTCTACATTTTATGTAACATTTTGATCCTAGAACCCAAATCACTACTGTTTGGGCTACAAATTTTATAGATTTTTTTTGCTTCTTTGTGTTACAGGAAAATGTCTGTTGCAGTTGTTAATTATAGCCCTCTCCCCTGGGAACCAGATAGATACGTTCATAGGTTTGGGTAAAGAAAGATTGGAATTATATCCACCAGGCCATACTCATAATTACTATCCCATTTTGAAAACTGTGGACCATTTCTTGACAAAATGCATTGTTCAGACTGTTCAATCCTTTTGGAAAATTTCCTACCCTCCTATGCAACAAAGTTGTTAAATACTATTAATTCTGTTCAATCTACCCTAACCTTTAACAAATTTCCCAGATGTGTAGGATTTCCAAGTAAGGCTCCAGTTTGTAACTCTTTATATTGAGAAGGGTTTGATGAACTCATTCTAGGAAGAAAATAACTAATTTATAAAAAATGTATAAATAATTAATTTATAAAAAGGCATTTTTGAATCTCAAAAGGTACTTCATCTCAATTTACTGAATCGATACTCATTAAGAACTTATGTATGAAGAACTTATTTACATTAGGACACCACAGAAGAGCTTAATAACCTTGAATTAGGCAAAGATATCTTGGATGTGACACAAAAAGCAAGATCCACAAAAGGAAAATTTGATAAATTGGACTTTAACAAAAGTAGAAATAACTACCTTTTGGGAGACACTGTAAAGAGAATGGAAATGACAAGTCATGGAGTTAGAGAAGATCTTTGCAAATCATATTTGTGATAAAGGATTTGCATTCAGAATATAGAAAGAACTTCTTCTCAAAAGTTAATAATTAGAAAACAACCTACTAAGCAAAATATTTGAACAGACACTTCACCAAGAAGATATATAAGTAGAAAATAAGCACTTGAAAAGATGGTCAGTGCCATTCGTCATTAGAGAAATGCAAATTAAAACTACAATGAGATACCACTACACATCTGTTAAAATGGCTAAAATTTTAAAAAACTGACCATACCAAGTGTAGACCAGAACGTGGAGCCACTGCAATTCTCATACACGGCTACTAAGAATGTAAAATGGTACAAACACTTTGGAAAACAGTTGGGCAGTTTCTTAAAAAGTTAAACATTTGCCTGCCCATATGACCCAGCCATTCCACAATTACGTATTTTCCCATACAAATGAAAGTGTATGTCCATGCAAAGACTTGAACCCAAATTTTCATTGAGGCATTATTTGTAATAGCCCAATACTAGGAACAGCCCAAATTTCCATCAGTAGGTGAATGGATGTACAAACTAGTCTTATCCATACACTGCAATTCTACTCAGGAATAAAAAGGAATAAACTATTGACATATTTAACAAAAGGAGACATTTTTAAATGATCAGGAATTTTGATCTCTGTACAATTAACCTAAAATATGTTATAAAAGACAAAAAATGCCTACTGCATAATACCATTTATATAAAATTCTAAAATGCAAAGTCATTGCCTGAGGATGGGGATGGGCAGAGAGAGAGAGGTTGAGAAGAAGGATTACAAACAGGCACAAGGCAACCTTTGGGGGTAATGGATAGTCATTGTCTTTATTGTGATGATAGTTTCATGGGTAGTTACATGGATGTACATAAGTGAAAATCTATCAAATTGCACATTTTAAATATGTTCGGTTAATTATATGCCAATTTTACCTCAATAAAGTTTTTTTTAAGGTGAAAATGTCTCAAGCACCTCATCCCTTTAAGTAAATGCAGAGGGGAAAAAATGCATGTGAAGATGAGAGTAGTAGAAACAGAAATAAAAATTTAAATCCTGTTTTGATTCCTATGAACAAACATAGATCTAAAATAATGAGACTTACCTTTTCTCCCACATACAGAGACTGTAATGCTATTATGTGACTCAACTAGATGGTGGAGTTTTACAGATTGCTGAAAAAGAAAAACGGAAAATAGGAAAAGGCTTATCTATTTGAGGATACATCCAAGGTATTAATTCAGTAAAGCATTAGACTCTTTAACGATAGAGCACTGTCTGGTTCCTGACCAAATACACTGGCTAAAAATGAAAGACTAAGTAGCCTATCAGTCAACTGAAAAGTCATCCAACTTGCTGTGCTGTTCACCAACAATAAGAAGTACGTGTTCTTTGGTAGAAAGGATTTCCCAGCGTGCTCAGTTCACTCAAGTCGTTTTTGATAACCATAAATTTGTGTTTAGTTCTTTCAGTAGAGAACATCAAGAACTTTAATCATTCAAGATATGTGTTTATACCCAAATAGCTTCAAGAACTAAGCATTATTTCAGGCTTGAGTTATCCCACGTCAGAGTTCCTAATCTATAACTTTATAAGGAGTGTGGTGGTACCTGCTATTTCCTCATAGTATATGTTGTTTTAATGTATGAAATACACAGGACATTGAAAGTAAATCAATAACAGGATAGAAAAGAAAGGTCCAATAAAATTATATTAGATTTCACATTTATTAAGAAACTGTTGTGTAAAAGAACTACCTGGTTCTAGGGGTTAAAACCGCTAATCATTTAGTGTATTCATTTTTTTATCCTGATTTTGCTATTTAAGACACCCCTTAAGTCTCCTGGCATCAAACCATTTACAGATCAGAGTAATATGTCTTAAGAATGATTAGCAGAATAATATAAGGTGAAAGATAGAGTGTTCTACTGTTAACTTATTCTTTTATTCATTTTTGCATTCACTCACCTTTTATTAAACAACATTTATGTGCCAGGGACTATGTTAAGAGGTGGAGATGGAATGGTAAAAAAAAGGGGGAAAAAAAGGGCGCCTGGGTGGCTCAGTGGGTTAAAGCCTCTGCCTTCGGCTCAGGTCACGATCTCAGGGTCCTGGGATCGAGGCCCGCATCAGGCTCCCTGCTCAGTGGGGAGCCTGCTTCCTCCTCTCTCTCTGCCTGCCTCTCTGCCTACTTGTGATCTCTCTCTCTGTGTCAAATAAATAAATAAAATCTTTTAAAAAAAGGGAAAAAAAGGATATGGTTCTTACTAGCAAGGAATTTACAACTCACTGGGAAAAATATATATAATCAAATAATCACAAATATAAAGGTACCATTACAATCAGTAATGGGGGGGGGGAAATGTGCTTTTGGAGCATATACAGCCAATGGAAGCAATAGAAATCTTCCCTAAAGAAGTGACTTTGAATCAAATAGATTGTTGAATCTATGAACCTCAAACTCAAAAGAAATATTTGGATTTGAAATATATATAAATTTAAAAGTCATTTTAGAATTCATTGGCATACAGCTGTAAGAATAAGGAAGAATCTCTTAATATACTCAATGAAAAGGCCAACAAGACATATTAGTAGCAGTAGTAACAATAAAACTAGGTAGGAAATAATATAATGATGCTATAGTTTGCATATTGTTTTGATGTTGAGACACCACTCCCTAAGGAAAAGCCAGGTAGAGGAGGATGAACTATAAAAAGAGATTGAAAAAGAACAACTAGAGAGGATGGAGAGTGTGTGTCTTTGAAGCCTAAGGGAAAGATGGCTTTGGAAAGAAGCAACAGAGCAGTTAACTGTCCAATGCAACTGAGAGGCTTAGTGAAAGCTACAATGTGAAAGGGGGGAAGGGGACTATAAAATCAGCAAACAAAAGACCGACAATCCAATAAAAATTAATGAAGGGCACGAATATGGTTCACCGTAAAAAAATACAAACAGCTTAGGACATGAGGAAGTGCTCAACTCGTAACGGAAAACATGCTGTTAAAGTTATGGGATTCTATTTTCACTTATATTGGCAAAGATAAGGCAAACCAACACTCATCTACTATTGGGAGGAGTGTAAATTAGTATTCCTTGTTTAAGAAGCATTTTGACCACATCTATTAAAATAATATACCTAGTTTATAACTGTAATTTCAAATATAGAAATTCTGCATCTCCATACTATTTATATGTAAGTAGACATATATACTTGTTACATACATATCTACACGCAATATAAATTATGCATGCTCATAATTTATATATATTTATAAACACACATATATGTGGAGGTGTGAACAGGTATGTGTGCAAGAATTGTCATTATTTTAGTAGCAAAAGACTAGAAACAACTTAAATATTCATCAACATAACATTGGTTTAAAAATCATCGCACATCGAGAGAAAATATATTTGTGCAGATATGGAAAGATATTTAAGATATATTAGGTGAAAATGCAAGTGCAAAACAGTGTACATAGTGTATTTCCATTTGTGTGAAACAAATTAGTGCACATGTGTTTAACACTGCTAAACATTATAGAACACTTGGACCCAACGGATGCCCTGAGAAAGGGGATCCGGATACTGGGAGAACCAAAGTGGGAGAAATATTTACTTTTTATTTACACTGTATTGTTCTATTTGAGCTTTTTAAAAATTGTGTTCATATATTACTCCTTCTACTAAGAAAAAAAAACTAGCTTAAAAAAGAAATTTTTTTTAAAGAAATTTAAAACTACCTATGGCCTCAGGATTATAGTGGTGACCTTAACAAGAGTTTTTGAATGGAATCACAAAAGTGAAAATCAGGTCAGCATAGCAGAGAGTGAGAGGGAGATGAGTAAGTGATGAGAGCATGCATAAAGAAGTTTTGCTGTAAAAGGAAGAAGAGAGGCTGAGTAGTAGCTAAAGGAAGAAACTTTATCAAGAGAAGGGATCGTTACCTCCCTTGAGTGTGTTTCATGCTGCTGGAAAGGCCTTTGGGGGAGGGATTGAGGAGGTCATTCAGTGACCACATAAGCACCCTGACCAGGTGGGAAAGGATGCTACTGCAAGCACTGGCAGAGGGCCCTTTCTCCTCTGTAATGAGAGGGCAGGGCAGAAGGGAGGCAAAGACAGTGTCATTTGGCAGTTGGAGAGTGAGGAGTTGAGCAAACTCCTGTCTCATAGTTTCTATCTTCTTTGTGGAACAAGTGGTGAGCTTATCTGTTGAATTAGAGGAGAATTGGAATAAGAGCAATTGGGCATCTCATAAAAAGTAAGGAGAGACTGGTTTGAAACCTTAATTTTGAGAATGGGAGAGTATGATCAACCAATCTGTTCTACATGACTTTTTCCCAAAAACACTCAGACCCCTTGGTGTGGGCATAAAGGAAGCCAAGTGTTGGACTCAGGCTTTAACAAATAAGTATCAACCAAACAAAAAGGGCAAAAGAGTCATTAAATGGACTCTTCCACCTTGCACCCTCTTCCACCATCTTCAAGATCCAACAGTGTTCTCTGCATATCTTTTTTCACTTATTCACGATTCATAGATATTTGTAATTCTTCTGGCTGATCAGCCTGAGTAAACTAAAGAGGGAAAAAAATAACTTGGAAGGTTAGGAATTAGGATGTGAGGAAAGGAAAAGGACTAACATTATTCAGCGTAAGTATTTGTGCTAGATATTCACAAACTTGGTCCCATTTATTGTAGAGTGAGCAATGACTATTTCCTGATTCTTCTTTCTAACAAAATTTCAGTGAAGTTCCTACTGATCCCTCTCTGTGGCCACAAGATTGATGGAAAAAACTCACCTCTCTGAGATCATATACCGTCAAAGCTATGGACATGATGGACATGATTATGATGGCAAAAGCATACTCCTTGTAGTCTTCACTAAACCACAAACAGACACTGAAGAGTTGAAATATGTAAAATGGATTTAAAACCTGTTGGCAGGAAAACAGGAAGACAAAGGGGATATTTAGTCTTCACATTTAGCTATTCATTGACTTGTTTGCTTTCATAAGCATCTCTGTGACACAAATCATCCCACACAATATTCTCATTCTTATTGTATTTATTCAGCAATTGTCATATACCAGACACTGCACTAAGCAACTTTACCTGAATTTTCTCTTTTAATTTCCATAATTACCTTATTACCTAGAAGCTATTTCTCATTACCACTGCAAGGATGGAGAAGCTGAGCCTCAGACCTTGACAAACTTGCTCAAGGTCACACAGCTGCAATAGTCACAGATTAGGGCTTGAACACAGACCATCTGGCCCTGGAGCACTTACTTTTAATCACTGTTGACCTTATCATTTACAAAGTAGTGTCTCATGGGTCCTCATGTTGACCATCATGAGGGTGTAGGGTGTGGGTATTACCAGGTCCAGTTTACATGTACTGGCCATAAGAAGGGTGAAGTTAAGACTTCAGGTTTACAAAGCTAATATGTTCTCGAGTCTGTTCTTTCCTATGACACACCATCTACCATCTTCGAAGCCATCAAAATACTTTAGAGTAATGGCTAAGTTGAAGACTGCAATTACTCATAAGTAGAGAGCCAAGCTGAAAGTGGGAAACTATCACTGGACATCTAGAACACTGTGGAGAAAGGAGAGGCTAACTCCAACAGTCGTTAGCCTGTTTCGGTTTAAGGCTTTTTGTGTCCTTACTCCAATACTCTCGAATTGATTTCCATTTGTCTGGGATGGAAACAGTATTCCTTGCCTCTGGTTAGGGAAGGAACACACAGAAACATTTCCTATCAGTTTCTTTTGCTTCCTTCCATTCCTGAAAGAAAAGTTGCTAGAAATATTCAGAAAGTAACTTGAGTTTAGTATGGTTTTCATGAAGGAAGTAGTGAAGTGCTGGAAAAGACCCAGAGTACAGCTGTATGGCTATAGTTTCGTATAATCATGGCAAAATGAAAAATAAGCCCAGTGGTAGAATCAAAGAGGGAAAATTCAACTCAGTAAATGCTGGTCAAGTCCTTTTCTTCCTCCCACATGCACACTGAGATCAAGAAAACTAATAAGTCCAAGTAGATGTTTTTCTCCCTATAATTTTAGATGCTGAGGAAATTTTATATTATTGCCCATAAGAAAAATTCTGAGTTTTTAAATTTTTAATTATTATTTTAGTCTCACAAATTTGAGACAGACTAAGAAACATAGAATTCAAAAGGAAAGAAAGAGAAGAAATGTATGTTTATCCAGTTATAAAAGGATAAGTAGATCCATGAGCATCATATCTTATATTGTATCAGGCAACATGTGCAAAAGATGGTCAACAAGAAAAAAAGCAGAAGAGAGATATGAAGAAACTATACTTTGTACTTTTTAAATATCCCCAATTACAGTTATGTATTAACAAGTAGCATTCTTGATCTTTTGACTAGAACTAAGCTCCTTTATTCTCTAGCCAGAACCAATAGAAAGTACTGATTACCTCCTTGATGAGTAGCTTCCAAATTGGTGTGATTTCAACATCAATAGTATTAGGCCCGCATATTAACCTCCTATAGGGAAAGATCATAGATCAGTCAGTTAATAATAAAAATGAAACCCATTTTTTACTCATTCACAAAAAGGTCTTTTCACCTTCTCACAATCAACAACGCCCCCCGCCTTGTTACATAATGCCCCCATCCTTTTCAAAATAACTGAGGAAGGGGAGAGTTTCCAAGGCCAAAAACAATAAACTTGATCATTTTGCATCTATTGCATTAGACTCTTCCTCAGGTCTAAATGTTTCCCTGATGGCAATTTGGGTATTTAATTTAGCCGTTGCCTCATTCAAGTAGTTTCAAGATTGGCACTCTCAACTCTGTCCCCAACTTTGGCTCTGTGTATGTGGGATGAAGGGATGATTACAAGAAAATCGTTTACCTTCCTACTCCTGTTCAGCTCTGGGAAGCTGCAGAATTTGTTTTAAGAAAAGATGCTGGGGGTCTCAAAAATAGCTCTCACACACAGTTGTACAGCCCTTTAATTGAAAACCTAGAGGTATATGTCTTTGATTACGCCGAGCGATGCCCCTTTGTGAATTATTTTGCTATTGGGAACACAACTCTGTGCCTTCTATATACAGTTTCAGATCAAAAGGCTTGGGCAAATATATTAGAGCAGTTCCTCCTGAACTTTAATGTTCATATAGATGATTTCATGATCTTGTTAATGTGAAGACTCTAATTCAATAGGATGATGCGTGGTCTAAGACTCTGCATTTCTCTCTCTCTTTTTTTAAAGATTTTATTTATTTATTTGACAGAGAGAGCACAAGCAAGGGGAGCAGCAGAGGGGAGTGAGAGAAGCAGGCTCCCCGCTGAGCAGGGAGCCCAAGGCGGGACTCGATCCCAGGACCCTGAGATCATGACCCAAGCCAAAAGAAGATGTTCAACGGACTGAACCTCCAGGTACCTCTAGATTCTGCATTTCTAAGAAGCTTCTAGGTGATGTTGGCACAGCAAGGCTCAGGTCCCTTCAATTACTAAGAATTGGTGTGGAGGAGAATGTGAGAATCATGGAAACATAGGACCAGAAAGGACTTTATAGATTCCTCCTCCCCTTGTTAATAATTAGGCAACCAAATCCCAGAGATGAGAGGTTACTTGCTCAAAACCACACAGTGAGATTTTTGAGAGACTCTTAACATTCCACACTGTGTCCCCTCTTCTTCTTTCACCTCCCATCTGTGTGACCTCGTTTGGGCCATCATACCGTGAACCTCAGATTTCCCATGTGTTATATTGGGAGGATAAGGACATTTGTTCTATCTCCCCCACAAGGTTTCACTAATGAAGTGAGATAATGTATGTGCATGCATTTAATTTAACGATACTGAATAGAGCGTTATAAGGTTTTCTGATATTGACAAGCTAACTATGTGCTGAACTCTCTATTGGCTAATGGTAACTGTCCTTTTGAGCTGATGTAGATAACAGTAAGCATGGTACCTTATCTCTTGTTCTTCTCTTGTTAGACCTGATCCAAATTTCAGATGTATCTTGGCAGAACTGAGCCAGTCTTCCAAACAGCTGAAATAATAATAACGAGAAAGACATATTTAGAAATAATATTTTCAAGATAAATTTCTCTCTTTTGGGTGAAACTGCCAAAATAACTCACCCAATTTTCTCGAACTGTCCTTCTAAGTTGTTCCAAACATATCTTATTTTCTGCACTTTTATGCATCTCACCTGCAAAAGAAAAGTACTAAGAAAGTCTCTAGTTTAAGGATTAGTAAATACATAGCAGTTCAGTGGCTAAAGAAGCATCTGTGGAAGAAGCAAAGATAGAGCCCTAATATACTTAAGATGATCCTTTCCTAACTTACCCCAACCTTCCCTAATACACAAATGGTCTTATTAGAAGTTATCATTCAGTCAATGTGTATCATGGGCCTACTATATGGATAAGCATGTGACTAAAACTTAGTCTCTGCATTCCACTATTTGATAACCCAACAAGGGAAGAAAATGTTACAAATGAGAAAACTAGGGACACGTGGGTGGTGTAGTCAGTTAAGGGGCCGACTCCTGGTTTTGGCTCAGGTTGTGATCTCAGGGCCCTGATCTCAGGATCGTGAGGTGGAGTCCCAGGTAGAGCTTTGCACTGAGCTTAGAGTCTGCTTGAGATTCTCTTTTCCTCTGCCTCTGACCCTCCTGCTCCTGCTTGTGCATTCCCTCTCTCTCTCTTTCTCTCCCTCAAATAAATAAATAAAAATCAATCTTAAAAAAAGAGAGAGAGAAAAACTGTATCATACAGTCAAACATATACTTGTCAAAGAAATAAAATATAATAAAGTAAAATTTATAGTAATGAAATGTAGAAATACAGAGCAGACAGATGACTGAAGTCATCATGGAGGAGATGACATTTGAGCTGCAGCTCTGAAGGGTTGGAAGACTTTTGGTCAGATGAGAAGGAAAGAGGACATTTCAAAGAGATTATGCACAAGTTAGTTGTGGGGAGGGGCAAATGAGTGGGCCTATTTGACTACAGACTGGAGAATGAGGCTAGAAAGATAAATAAAGATAAATAAACAAAGAACATATAGCCTTAAATGCTAGGATGAAGTATCTAGGACATTTTCTTGTAGTAAATGGACCTGCAGAGAAAACTATAGAGGAGACAATGACAAAGATTAGACAGACAGCATGTTCTAGAAGACAGTGAACAGGCTATTGCAAGAAAATGTGCTCCAGAAATTGAGGGTCTGATGATGTGGGCAGTAAAAAGGAAAGGTAAGGTCAATGCTGATGGCAACGAGACATTCTTGTTTCTGAATTTCTTTAAGCAACTTTATATGCAAATCTGAATCTCTGTCAACTGGCGTTGTAACAGCACAAAGAGACACAGTGAGACTGTCATACTGTTATGGAGCAATGCTTAGAACCTCATTTTGCCCATTGGAATTAAGTAGAAAGCTTTAAAAAATACTAATGTCTGCGTTCCACCCCCAGGAGATTCCTATTTCATTTGTCTGGGGTGCAACGTGGCCATAAATACTCTTAAATTTTCCTCAGATAGTTCTAATATGCGGACAAAGTTGAGAAACGGTGTTCTTCTTTTTATAGTTTCGCTGATAATTGTGTCCTTGAGAAATTCAAGTAAATTTTTCTACACCTTCGTTTCTCCATGAATAAATTGAGGCAATAGAGCAGATTATCCACTGCAGCTCTTCCGAGTACGTTCTATACCCACGAATAGTATAGTCTGTATGATGGTTAGATAAATTCTAGAACTGGGAAGAGCATACAGCTGAAACAAGCACGTGACAACTAGAAATAGTGGTTAAATCCCTAAGCTTCAAGACCTAGGTTACACTAAATGAATCTTAACACTGTTTGATAAATACATGTGTGTGCACATGGATGTACACACACACACACACACACACACACACACACACATTCATAGTTACCCGGTAAGAGTGTTAAATGCTGTATATTTTACAGAATGGATTTATTTTAGCAAGATTGGTTGCAAAATAACTTTAAAAAAATAAATCCTATTTTCCAATTGATTTTCAATGTATAAAGTTGGAGTGCACTGTCCCTGGGACCATATGTGGTAAGCCATATGTGGTAAATGAAGATAGCAAGCTTCCCAAGCTTCAAGCTGGAGTAAGGAAAACATGTGTGAAGGTGGTCATGGCCCACGTTGGGGCCTCACGCTTCCTGCCTTGCACCTGCCTTTCCTGTTTAGTCCCTGTAATTCTGTAAGCAGAGTTGACTAGACTCACAGGTACTGTGTGTTGAGCACTTGGGGGCCTTTCACACATTCTCTTTAGTCTTGTTCATCATCCTCTGGCACCACAGGCATTACTTTCACCTTCACTTCATCCTTCATCCCTGAAGTTCATTTTGATTAAGTCATTTGCTCAAGATCACACCTATTAACAAGCCGGGGTCGAATTTGAACTCAAACCCCTCTGGCTCCAAAGTCCAGTCTCTCAAAGGATATAATGTTCAAACAAGTCTCAGAAGGTCTGAAAAATCCCATTGGTGCCAGAATTCAAGCTGTAGAATATGAGGGTTGCCTCCTTTATTAATTCCATAGTTTCGAAAATCTGAGTTAGAACATATTTAAAGGGCAAGCTGTGGGAGACTGTGAGGCCCCTGCTCCATTAGGGAGCCTAAATCTACACTGAGATTGAGATGCTAATAAAACATAATGGACACAGAACATCAACAGGTGAAGGCAGCAATAACAGAGAATAAAGAGGTTGCTGGTAAATTTTACCTCAGGCCAGAAAGTAGAAAGTTCCATTATCTCCTGATAATTTCTTGAGGCCATTCCTCACAGAGTGAGAAGAATGATCCCATCATAGACCTTTCAAATATCTTTTACATTGCCCTAGAAGGAATCATCTCTGCCTGGAGTTTTTCTGCTTCCGTCATCCCCTTCAGAGGCTCTAGACACAAGAGGACGTGAAGTACAATATTTGCATGGGGTGGAGTTTATTTGCCCATTTCCCGGAACTTCAGACCAGGAATTAGTAATTAGGACATAAGGGGTATGCAGTGGGGTGATTGTCCTCTTTCTGCTCAGAACCAGGAAGCTTGCCCCTCCCCAGTCTTCCTGCTCCTCATTTCTTGCTGGAACACGTTGTGAGAGCATCCTGTTTAACAGGTTAAACACTGGGTTTTCCTCTTGCCTGTGATCCCACAATGATCCTTGGAGTCTCCTCTTAGCCTGCATTTGTAAACCTGACAGAACTCTTTCACTGCAGGTCTCCAAACTCTCCCTGGAGACCCTCCCTGAAGGGCCTGAATGGTTGTCATGTCAGTACTGTTGCTCTCCTCACTGTGACATCAGTATTGTCATGGTTGAGGCCGTGGAAACTCCTCCAATTTCCGTGAAAGTTTCTGTCCTTTATGAATGTAGTTCAGCACAGTTCACAAATTACTTTTATGTCTACCTTCTCATCTTAGGTTTACAACAGGCTGAGAAACAGGCACAGTAGGAATTATTGCTCTCATTTTATAAATAAGAAGCTGAAGGCTCAAAGAGGCAGTAATTAGCCAAATTCTCTAAGCCAAATGTGTTAAATGAAGATATCAAGCCTGGTGCCAGAGCTTTCTGTTTTAAGACCTTTCTTTACATTTTGTTTATTTGAGCATTTCTTCATCCTGTTGTCCACTTATTTGTTAAAAGCAATTAAAGAAGGAGGAGGTCAACAATAATCTCAGGTACATAAAATTGATTTGGGATGCCTACTTATCCAGATGAATAACCACCTGGATTATGTACCCTGTTAGTTGAAGGTGTTTGACCTCTTTTGTTTTCATCTGTTTGGGCATTTAAGACAATTGGATGATAACAATTAACAATAGAGAAACTGCTCAGCAATTGACTTTTATTATTTTTAAAAGTTGACCTTGAGCTCATAAAACTAAGCAGCTGTCTACACATACATAAATTTAAGAGAAAACAGTCTGTCTTATAAAATCCGTCTTTACTATGAATGTTAGCTAGTCATAATCCAAGTAGTATTAATTTAATATGGAGAACAGGGAATAACTCAAATACATTTGAATGACAGAACTGAAAATAGGGTGATTTTGAAGACCTAAGAAAAGCCCCTAGGATGTTTCTGGGTGATTACCTTTAAGTAAGAGAAACCTTGTTTCATACGTTATCATACAGGGTCTGATGGCACTGAGCTAATGTGTACTGAGCATCTACTATGTACCTGGCACCTTATTGATTTTTGTATTCCTTAACTTATCGAGTGTCATCAATGAACAGTAGAAGTAGGCATTATCATCATCATTTTATACATGAGGAAACAGGCTCCACAGAGTTTAGTAACAGATCCAAGGCTGTAGAGTTTAGAAAGATGAAGCTGAAATTTGAACTCAGCTCTGTCTAGCTCCAAAGTACATGTTGTTTATAATGTTCTATGTATACTGTAGAGGACTGGCACAGTGAAGGATCTAAACTTATATCTTGGGGGAGAAAAATTACATTTCTATAACATCAGCAGTTACCGTAATTTACTTACCTTTAGGTCCGGCTTTCTGATGGCTCTATTTATGATGTATTCCTCATCTGTAATGAGAGGGTGGTCAGGAGTGACACCAAACTCTCTGTTTAATGATGACAGGTGGATCCACATTACCTTTTTCCATGAGTAAGTTTGGAATTCATCCTGAGGAAATAGACACCAAAACCCCCGTGAAGTTGAGAGAAGTCGTCAGGCTAAAATTCAACCTCAGAAACATCATTTTAATATAATCCTGCAAGTTTATGGAGTTAATAAACATTCCACACAAAATTACATGCTCTTGAACACTAGTAGATATAAAGCCTTAAAGGAAAAACCCTGTCATCATTTATTGAGGAATTTGGATGTGAATATGAGGCAATGGCACATATAACAAAATTCAAGGGTAGGGAGGTAGATTCTCAGAAAAAGAGCTAGCTAGTTTTCCCTATTACCCTCCAAGCCACGAGGCCATAGCCAGATGCAAAATTTCACAGGGAAAAACAAAGCCAAACAAGCAAGTACTCCAGAGGGTTTCTGTAGGTCTCTGAGGATGGGGAAACCAGATCAATCAAACCAACCCAGGGTTTCCAGACTTAACTTCAATTCTACCTCTTCCAGGACAGCCCCTGTAACACCCTTTGGGGGGGGGGGGGGACGACGATCACTATTCTCACTTCCAAAGATCCTAACCACCCCCTCTTAAGCTTCTAATCACTTTCTTTCTTTTAAATTATTATTATTATGTTCAGTTAGCACTGTATAGTACTTCATTGGTTTCTGATGTAGAGTTCAACGATTCATTAGTTGCGTATAACCCCCAGTGCTCACCACAACACATGCCCTCCTTAATACCCATCACATGATTACCCCATCCTCCCCACCTCCCTCCATTCTGTAACCCTCAGTTTGTTTCCCAGAATCCCGAGTCTCTCATGGTTTACCTCCTGCACTGATTTCTTCCCATTCAGCTTCCCCTCCTTTCCCCTGTGGTCCTCTGTGCTATTCCTTATACTCCACATGTGAGTGAAACCATATGATAATTGTCTTTCTCTGCTTGACATATTTCACTTAGCATAATTTCCTCCAGTTCCATCCTAATCACTTTCTGCTTGTATTTTCTTAGTTCGTCTGGACCATCTGGAAGGTAGGAAATGTTTTATTGTCCCTTATATCCCCATCCACGTGGAGAACTGTGACCTGCCCAGTGAGAGTGAATGAATGGACGTTTGTCCATGACTGAATGTATGGATTGAAGGTACCCAGAAGTAATTGTCAAAAGGTTAGCACAGGTAAGATTCAAGGAGGTACCCTCCTGGATGAGCTTAATAGAAACCTCTTTCCCTTGAAGTTCACTGCTGACTTCATCACAGAATAAAACTAGAGTGAGCACCACTGGATTGAGTAACAGGTACCACAATGGTACCTCAGAGACAGACACAGTAATAACTGTGGTTATTATCTAGAATGGACTATGCATAAAATCCACTAGGATGACTGGGACACCTCAGGAGCTAGGCAGGATGGCAAGGGAAGTCCAGACTGAGAAATAGTTTGATGCCTAAGGAATATAGATCAGAGCTGGGAATTGTCTCCACCGATCCCACATTCACTGGGAAGAGTGTCCCAGCTGCTGCTGCAAAAGGACAGAGAGGAGAAGACACCTGCGTTGTTGGAGCTAATCTCTTACATTGATTCTCCTCAAGGGAAGCCCACCTCCATGGCTTTGCTCCTTTAGCTTCCTTAGCCTGGATTACACGTCCTTCTTTATTCTGTTTAAGCCTTCATAAGGCTAGGCCCTAACCATCCTATAGGGCCCAGCTCAAATTTCACATCATGGGGACCTCTCTAATTTCTCTTTCCCCTAAAATATTAGGGTACTTGAACCTTTACCTGTTACCATATCACTCCTCTTGGACTGTGGGTAGACTGCATCTCATGGGTATCTGTGCTCAGCCAGGCCTAACACAGGTTCTGAGAGACAGACAGAGACGAAGCCAGAGAGACAGAGAGTTAGGGTGGAGGCAGAAGAGGGGAAAGCAAAGCAAAGGGTGTGGGGAGGGAAGGGGGGACTAGGAGGGAAGAGAAGGAAAGGGAAGGAGAAGGGAGGGGAAGGAAGGGGGAAAACAGTAGAAATTTGAAAGTTAATGGATTAATTCTAAAAACCAGTAAATATATAACTAAATCAAATTAAACCAGATTTCTATGGAGTTACCTTCAGAGCCTAAAAATGATGGAAGATGGCTATATTTCTAATGACTGAGCCACTGAACTGGTGGACATGTTCTGGGTATTGTGGGATAGGCAACAACTCCATAGGAGACACCTTGACATTGATATAGTTCAGCATTATATGGCTTTGCCTTTGACCACTTCAAAGGGAGGGTTGTTGTGAGGGGGTTTGTTTGAGTATCTAATAAGAAGAAGAAATAGTTAACATTTACTTAGCATTTCTGTTCCAGGTACTCCGTCAGCAAAGCTCAGACCAGGCCAATCTTGTATGGGTAGCGAGGCCAGAACTGAGACCTGAAGCCAGGTCTTCCCACTCCAAATCTTGGCTCCTTTCTTTTTGTTTCAACAAGTTGTCCATGGTTTTTGGCTCATGTATGATAATTACCATGAAATCTGCATCATATAACAAATAGCGTCCATTTTTTCACAATCTCTGCTCTCTTGGCAGCAGAGAATCTAATTCCTAAAACCAAGCTGTCACCCTTTGGCCCTGTGTGACAGCAAACAGGCCTCTTGATTATAATGCCTAAAAAGGGAATGGCAAAGTGAAATACTGGAACTCCCAAGCACTCCCAGGCCAAAGTTAATCTAATGCACCAACTGCGTGCCTTAGTCTAGGTAAATATGAGACCAAAATTCATCTATATGCCTCTATCTTATTACATAAACTGTATCATAATTAAATCAAAGGTGTTTGGATATATTTGCCTTTAAGCTTATTTCTTACTATCCCTCTTACCCCCTAAGCCCTATAACCCATAATTCTATATAATGCAAAGTACAAATCCTCTTTTTTTTTTTTTTGAAAGACAGAGTGCATGGGTGCACATGGGATGTGGCGGGTGGGACCCCGACCCCAAGCTCAATCTCACCACCCTGAAATCATGACCTGAGCTGAAATCAAGTGTCAAATATTCAACACTTAACCGACTGAGCCACCCAGACCACAGATATAATGCAAACTCTAATTCTATACGTCGATTAAAGATACCATAGTGAGACAACTAGTTTTCTTAGAGTGGGGAATAATACTGATTTTTCTCTTGTTTACTGCCATGGTAAGCACTCTGTAAAATTATTTATATTTTTTAAGAAATTTACCCAACTTTTTAAGAAAAAAAGAGCAGACAAAGAAATGGAGGGAAAAGTGTGTCAGTGTGAGGTGGTGACTCTGGTTGACACCATCAGCTTCTCCCAGTTTTCGGTTTGGTGTCGTCCAACATGGAAAAGGCACAGGCCCCTTCCTGAGCAGTCTGAACCATCTTGAACATCACTGCCACTCTCTGAGCCTAATTTTCTGCATCCGGCAAGTAGGGATGAGAATACCACATTTCATGTATTCTTAAAGAATTAAATGCAGTAATACGTAATGCACCTGGTCCATGGTCTGGTCTGTAGCTGAGTGCAACAAATAACTCGTTGGCCTATGGCTCTGTGCCTTATTTTCTACGGCATGTTGTTCCTCAGAGCTTTCTGTAAATAGGACCTCATTTTCCCTTTGAGGAAATGTGAGAGTCACTGAGAGTCTTTGGATTTATTTTTCCTTTTGAAAAAGAAGCAGTTTTACCTGGAAATGGCTATTCCACTTCACTCTGTCTCCCAGCTCTCTGGAGCAGTTAATGATCCCTAAGAGACTTAAGTGCACCAGAGGAGCTACCGCTTTAAATAACTGCTTTGTAATGCAAATAATCCAAACTGTTTGCTTGGCAAGTCTAGACTTTTAACACCTCTAGTCTCCTCAGAGCAGGCTTTACCTTCTTTTTAGCAAGAAAATTAACCAGCTCAGTCCCTGAACTTTAAGAGTAGAATTTAAAATAATTCAAGAGTGCATTTCAAAGAACTGAATGTACACAGGGGAACTTTGTTTGACCTGGACGGGGGCGGGTGGGGCGGGGGGGAATCTGGGCATTTTTTATTTCCTGTGGTCTTGCAATTTCTGAACTTTGAAATGCCAGGCTAACTTTTATATTTGCACAAAGTGAGTGTCCTTGCTTATCTTCTTACAACTTTTTGTAATACACATCTGTTGGAATTTTAGAGTAGTGTAACGGTCACTTTAAGTTCATGCCAGTGCTGTGACTGACCTCTGCGTGTAGGAGTTTGCTACACAAAATGTGCTTCTCAGCTTGCCTTAAGGAGAAAATTGACCCAGGGCTTCTTGGTGCCTCAGTCGGTTAAATGCCTGCCTTTGGCTCAGGTCATGATCCCAGAGTCCCAGGGCTGAGCTCCATGGGCTCCCTGCTCGATGGGGAGTCTGCTTCTCCCTTTCCCTCTGCCCCTCCCCCTGCTTGTGCTCTCTCTCAAATAAATAAATAAAATCTTAAAAAAAAAAAGATGAAAAACAATTTTTAAAAAGATGAAGAAAAGTAACCCATTGCAAAGTTCCAAAGAGATATCAAAATGTCAGTACTTTTCACTTGGATGTGGATACATGGCAATGCTAAAAGCGTAAACTCTAGCTAAGATGAAATGCTTAGAGGATCATGGATAAAGTAATACTAACTTACATTTTTCAGGTTCTTTGTAAAACACTATGCTGCCTTTACAGACCCATGACTGGAAAAATGCTACTCTTTCTATATTTAATTATCACTTTTTTCTTTTCTTTCCCTCTCTTGGTCATACCGACTGATACTCTTAATAGCTTGACCTAATATTCTCAAAGTTGCTTAGCTGGAAAAAGTTGACATTGGCTAGAATGTAGGATTTAGTTATAAGATAGAGAAAGAAAGTTCTGTGCATTGACAAAATCTCACACTAATTATTGTCTCAGTACTCTTGGGACATGTTGACCAAAAAAAAAGGGAGGGGTGTAGTGGTACGGAGAGTAGACAAAGCAGGAAAGTTATATGACAAAACAAGGGCTATATCTATGTTTCTATGAAAAAAAAAAAGGAAATCCTGAACAATTCAGCATATACTTTTGGAAAGGTTAAGTATTTTGCCTGTTTTCATGATCATTTTCTGAGGGAAGAATGAGTAGTGAGTTAGCTGACTAATTGTCTGAAATATCTGGAGATGCAGTGCATAGTAAGAAGTAACAAATAAAAAGTCAAAATTGGTTTTACAAAGTGTGTAGTAACCAAGGCCCATGGAATGACTACATGCCAGGCACAGATTTCATCAAAGCACCTTACATGTACTATCTCATTTATTTCTCATGACAATGTGGCAGGTACTATTGTTAGCCCTGCTTAACACAAGAAGAGGAAGTAGAGGCAGAGTGGGGGGGGTGGAATAACTTGCCTGTTATGGATTGATTCCATATTTTGAAGCTCTTTCCCTCAGTGTGAGTGCATTTGGAGATAGGGCCTTCAGGAAGTAATTAAGACTAAGTGAGGTCATAAGGGTGAGTTCCTAATCCAATAGGACTGGTGCCCTTATAAGAAGAGAAAGAACCAGACCTCTCCCTCTACCACATGAGAACACAGAGAGAATGTAGCTGGCCATTTGCAAGACAGGAAGAAAAGTCTCACCAGGAGCTAATCCTGCCCACACCTTGATCTTGAACTTCTAGCTTCCAAAACTGTGAGAAAATAGGTTTTTATTATTTAAGGCACCCAGTCGATGGTATGCTATTATGGCAGCCTAAGCTAATACATTGCTCAGAGTAGGTCAAGAGCAACACCGGGAATGAAACCCAGGCAGTCAGGCTCCAGACTCTACTCTTCCACTATTTTACAGTATTGCCTCTGTGGAGCCTGCTTACTGGCCAGGGGTTAATAAGATCTTCAGTTCCAACTCCAGTTCAGCTCTGGCTAAAAGTTTTTCTTTTACTGCTTACAGCTATGGGACACTGAACTTTTCTTTAAAATTCTCTGTACTTCCATCTATAAAATGGGGAAAAATAATCTCTACCAGGAAAGACCAACTGATGCAACGTATTTGCAAATATACCTCACAAACTGGAAATCACAATACAAATGGCCCTGTGTTAGTAATCACAACAGTATGGTACTGGCACAGAAAGAAACACAGATTAGTGGAACAGAATAGAAAACCCAGAAATAAACCCACAATTATATGGCCAATGAATCTTTGATGAAGGAGGAAAGAAAATGCAATGACAAAGAGTCTCTTCAACAAATGGTGTTAAGAAAATGGACAGCTATGTGCAAAAGAATGAAACTGGATCAATTTCTCACACCGTACACAAAAATAAATTCAAAATGGATCAATGGCCTAAATGTAGGACCTAAGACCATAAAAATCCTATAACAAGGACTCCTGGGTAGCACAGTCAGTTAACTGTCTGCCTTCAGCTCAGGTCATGATCCCAGGGTCTTGGGATTGATTCCCGCATAGGCTCCTTGCTCAGCGGGAGGCCTGCTTCTATCTCTGCCTTTGCCTGCTACTCTACCTGCTTGTGCTCTCTCGCTCTGTCTCTCTCTGAAAAATAAAGAAAGAAAATCTTAAAAAAATATATCCTAGAAGAGAGCACAGGCAGAAATTTCTCCTACATCAGCCATAGCAACATTTTTACTAGATATGTCTCTCGAGGCAAGAGAAATAAAAGCAAAAATAAACTATTAGGACTACATCAAAATAAAAATCTTCTGCATAGTAAAGGAAACAATCAACAAAACTGAAAGGCAACCTAGTGGGTGAGAAAAGATATTTGCAAATGACATATCTGATAAAGGGTTAGTATCCAAAATATATAAAGAACTGATACAACTCAACACCCAAAAAACAAATAATCCAATTTAAAAATGGGTAGAAGACATGAACAGACACTTTTCCAAAGAGGACATACAGACGGCCAAAAGACACATGAAAAGATATTCAACATCACTCATCATCAGGGAAATTCAAATCAAAACTACAATGAGATATCACCTCACGCCTGTCAGAATGGCTAAAATAAAAAACACAAGAAAAATGTGTTGGTGAGGATGTGGAGAAAAAGAAACCCTCACACCTCATTTGCCTTGGTGGGAAAGCAAACTGATGCAGCCACTGTGGAAAACGGTATGGTGGTTCTTCAAAAAATAAAAATAAAACTACTCTATGATCCAGTAATTGCACCAACTGGATATTGACACAAAAAAATACAAAAATAAAAACACTAATTTGAAAGGATATATGCACCCTTATGTATATTCCAGTATTGTTTTCAAAAGCCAAATTACAGAAGCAGCTCAAGTGTCGATCAATAGATGAATGGATAAAAAAGAAGTGGTGTATACATACACATACACACACTAGAATATTATCCAGCCAAAAAAAAAAAGAATGAAATCTTGCTGCTTGCAAGCCATGGGTGGAGCTAGAGAGTATAATGCTTAGTGAAATAAGTTAGTCAAAGAAAGACAAATACCACATGATTTCACTCAGATGTGGAATTTAAGGAACAAAACAAAGAAGCAAAGGGAGGCAAAAGAGAGAGAGAGAGAGAGACAAACCAAGAAACAGACTTTTACGTAGAGACAACAAACTGATGGTTACTGGAAGGGAGGTGGGAGGGGGATGGGTAAAATAGGTGATTGGGATTAAAGTGTACACTAAAAAAAAAAAAAGTGAATAAATAAATAAATAAATAGCCCTGTGTTATGAAGGATAATAGTTTAAAAACTATTTTTCTTAACATAAGATCATTTCTGATAGGAGAGCCCACAGAATCCTAGGGCTCTCTGGTTGGATGTCCAAGGAAAAACCATGTTGAAATAAGGAGGGGCGAATGCGATTCAGAAGAGGGAATGTGTACGTACTTAAAAGAAATATAATACTATCTTCTCGTACTTTCTCAGCCTTGACCTTTCATTTTAACATCTTGGTAAGAAAGTGCTGGTAAAAACCATGAGACCATTTATTACAGATTAAATTCAATTTATTTAATTGTATTAAATAAATATTGAGCACCTGCTGTGGCCATGTACTAGATGATGTGGGGAGTGAAAAGTAAGCCATAGTTACTGTCTTCAAAAAGCCTATAGTTTAATAAAATAAAAAACTATAACAAAGGAATGTAGCTTAGTGGGGAAAAAAAACCTCTGGATTTAGAGGGACAGAAGACAGGTGCAAGGTCTTTGTCCACACTACTCCCTTTTCCTGGGCCATTTCCCATGTGCCCCTCCCCACCAGCCACCATCACCTTTTAACTCATCATCCTCTGGAGCTTGGAAAGGTTTTCTTGCCTTGGTCAAAGCCCTATCCTATCTTATAATCCTACCATAACCATGAATCTTTCCTAAGCAGCACTTTTAACAATTGGATAGTTATATTTATTTGTTTAGTGATTTAATAAACTTAATGAGGCCAAGAACGTTGATTTAACTAATTGTTATACCCCACTCCCTGTCCATGAGCTACTGTGGTTGGCACACAACCTGTGTTCATCAAATTCATGAAGGAGAGAAGGCGGAAAAGAGGGAGAGAAGGGTAGGGAGGGGGAAATCCTGGGTGACATTTACTAGGCTTACTAGACTGCAAAGCTGTTATCTGTATCCTCATCTGTAAAATAGAGACAGATGATAATGCCCATTTCCCAGGGTTGTTATGGAAATTATATGAAATAGTCAATGAAATGCTGTTTTATAAAATGTAAAATGAATAGCATTTTAATACAAGGCAGATTGCAGAAAGCATTATAGCAGTCAGAGGTGAAAATACGGATCTAAAAGAGAATCAAGGAAAGGTAATTAATTCCCCCCAGAATTGAGGCAGAGAATGGATCAGCAATGGAAAAGGAGGTCGATGACTGAGGGATGACTAGGTTTTCATAAATAGCGGTAGAACACCTACTTTCTATATTCACTCTATAAAAAACGTACAAGTGAGTGTGTGCATGTATGAGTTGACTCCTCACCAGAATGTCACTCTGCTGGACAGGGATTGCCATTTGTTTGGGCCATAGCTGTATTCCCAGTACCTATAGCAATGTCTGGTACATGATTGGTGCTCAGGAAGAATTTGGTGAATGACTAAATAATGTCATTCACCGAATGAATGAAGAGGATAGAGAAGAGCAGAAGAAATGTTATGAGTAAAAGTGTAGACAAAAAGTGTCTGGCTCCCTTAGGAAATGGTGTTGATGGGAGGCCCCCGGGCTTGAAGAGACCAGGCTACAGAGGAGGGAAAGATGAGTCCGGGGTCCGGAGTACGTGAATACGAACACTGGTGGCTGAAGAGCATCCTGGGGAGCTGGTGGACTTCGGAGGCCATTTGCATAGCTGATTGGCAGAATTCCTGAGTTTTCTAAGACCCCCAGCACTGACATCTTTAGGTGAAACTGAAGGAAAATGCTCCCCATTAAAACACTGAAATGAAACACCCTGACTCAGCCTGGTAACCAATCATCACATTCTCCTTTGTAGATCATGAGTCTTTGACAACGTGTGACATATGACAGGGAAGGAAAAAAAATGCATCTGTAATTATAATAAAGATGAAAACTATGGAAATCATCAGGAGCCTCTGAATTCAAAGCACCAATGAATGTAAATCATGGTATTTGCATAGAAATGTGGCAACCCTACAGATATCGGTTAAAATTCAGAGATAGATGAATAATGAATAAAATGCCATGTTTAAAATTACAAAATAAAACTGTAATTACTCTTCTATTTTTGAAAAATCTCACTCTTAGAGGGGCTTAATAAGAGATGGGGAACTGAAAATAAACAGAGTGCTAAAGACTTTTTTTAGTCAGTACCTCAGGCCCCCCGCCCACTTTTTTTTAATGTTAAGAAATGAAGACCTAATCAGTGTCTGTGATAATGATCCGTAATCTTGCCAGAGTGAGATTGATGATAAATACCAAGTACTGATTTTTTAATAACATGAAAAATAGACATACAACACATTTTCAGGTAGGAGTCTTCTTAGCCCTCCTTAATGGGAGATCTTTATAGTTCAGCTATCATAATATAATTCAAATAAACAAATTTTAAGGTGTAATTTAATGCAAATAACCTGGCCACAGACTTTTAAACTATTGGTGCCCAAAGCTTTTTATCTAAAGCTCAGATAGTAAGAATGTTTTATATAATTGAGTTCTTGTCTAATTACATAAAGACTAATTTAGAATCTCATTTATTTGGAGAGTCTCTGGCATAGCAAATCCATTTAAAATGACACATAAGAGGAGGTAATTAAAAATTAAAGTTGAAATCAAGATGAAAAAGGCAAGACTGAAGCTGGTTTAGACTGCTCTGGTTAGTTGTGGAGGGCAGTAAAATGGGAGAGGGGCTTAAAACACTTTGAGAGAAACAAAGAAAGAGGAAGAGGATGGAAGAGAGCACCCGGCCAAAAAGGGGGGGGCCCAACTTCCAGATAAGCAGCCCATTACGAGTGGTGCATCTAGTCTAAAGCAGGCCCTTTTGTATAGCAAGCTCTCAGAGCTGCTTCGGCAATAATACACACACACAACAATACACACACATAATAATACACACACACGCTCACAATTAAAATGGTCTTTGATCACGTATTTTACAGTTCGCAAAGGGCTTTTCATACATAACCTCATTTCATCCTCACACCAACACAAGCAAGAACAAGTACCTTTCCTCGGCCTATTTCCAAAGTGGAGAAACCAAGGTCCTGAAAGGTTAGGTTACACTCCCGAGTTGTAACACATCTGGAGACTGGGACCTCTTGACTCCCAATCCCAAACTCTACGTTCGTTCCTTGTTGGTTGACAATTTGTTTACTTCTCCTACTGGATGTTTCTTTCTCTTTTCTTCCTCTTCATTTTCCCTTCACACAGTTCCCCCTCAAGTTCTCTCCTTTTCCTCCCTTACCTTGCCATCTTCTTGCTTGTCTCCTCCTATTCCTATTTGTGCCCTTGACTCTGCCAGCAATCTCAGACGGTACCGCTTGACCAGCCAGTCATTCTCACATCCAAAGAGTCTGGTGGTACACTCTGAAAGGCAGGATGCTTTTCTGTTCCTGAGATTGTTTCTGCAGCAGCAAGAGCATTGCCCTCTGAGAACGACAGTAGAACTTGGGAGGTGCCTCTGGTATCATGGTTATAAGACTTGTTGCTATCCTTCCCTCTCGCTGCATTAAATAGTGTATTTATCTAGAGAGATTGGTATATATAAAAAGAAGCTAACAGCTCAGCGGGGGTTGATTTATCCATAGTTTGGTTGTCATTCTGGGTCATTTGGGCTGATGTGTTGTGAGAAACACTCACTAAAAGTCAGCCAGAGATGGATCATTCCGTGAGACTGTATCTTGACCCCCATCAATGGGAATAGCCACTTCAGCCTGTCAGCCACCACATATTTATGGAGCCCACCACATACAGGAACTAGGGATGTAACAATTAGCAAATTAGAAATAATCCCTTCCCTTGTGGAGCTGACATTGCAGCAGGAACAGGAACTACACACGTTGCCCAAGTGCAATGAGTGTTAGGAGGAAGGGTTAGCTGAGCAAATTCAGGGAAACTCACCTAACACCAGAACCTTGTATTAGAGAGAGAGACAATGAGTTCAGAACAAGACGGCTGCATTTTTTTTTTACCCTAGCTTATCTGCAGGATGCAACACACTCCCTCAAAGACTGTGGCTCTCTCAAATCAACAGAAGACAGCATCCTCCCCAGAGGGGTGCTCCCCATCTCCTCCCCCCTTCCTCCCATCCCTTCCTGCAGAGTTGCTTCAGGGATACTAGGATAGGTATGATACATCGGGACATGGGAGAAGCATCCATGTGAATTTTGTATCTTGTCGCCTGCCTTAACTACTTCACATCACCCATTACTTTCAGATGGTTATTCAGGCTCTAATATTCATAAGACTCACAAGTTTAAAAGGAATACCCTGTGAAGTAGGTCCTCTTAATGAAAGCCCATCATACACAAATTATTGAGTTCCTGGTAAATAAATGCAAGGCTGTGATGGAACTTTCCATATGCACATCTCCCACGGCCATACTGTAATGAGCTGTCCAAGAGAAAGGGCCACCAGGTACAAAGCCAGATGCACACTTACCGTTGTCTTCAGCAACACGACATCTGCCTCTTGTAAAGAACATGGGACACAATTTGCCCACACACGCCAAGCGGGTCTCCAGTAAAACACCAAGGGAAGAATCCCAAATGAGAAGATGGATCCAGCAAGACAGAGGGTTTTCCGGCAGCCTTGAGTCCGGTAGCCAAATATCTCCTGGGAAAGAACCAAAATGACCCCAAATATTGGTTAAGTACAGTAAATACCAAATTAACTAATTGGAATTTTGGTGGTAAAACTTGGGGCAGAGAGTGAAGAAGTCGAGGAGAGACTGAGAAAGTGGAGAAGAATCCCTAACAAAATACCAGTGATCTCAGGCCTTCAGGAAGTCTCAATCAAACTGGGAAACTCAGTTTCTATAATTCGAGCACCTGGCTTCCCTATGCCAAACACTGTGCTAGGTGACACGTTATCTTAAGTCTCTTGGACATTTCTTGAATAGGATAATATTACCCTCATTCGTAAATGATAAGGCTGAGTTCAGAAAGCCTGAATGGAAAGACCTGGCCAAGGCTACAAAACCAGGAAGTTCTGCTTCAAGATTCAAACCCAGGTTTGATC
The DNA here is from genome assembly GCA_002007465.1 of Ailurus styani. Classification (NCBI taxonomy): domain Eukaryota; kingdom Metazoa; phylum Chordata; class Mammalia; order Carnivora; family Ailuridae; genus Ailurus; species Ailurus styani. The sequence continues at coordinate 65,129 of LNAC01000294.1, read as the reverse complement.
CACAGCCTTCACAGACATGACCATGAGCTATGTGATGGGAGGACCAGATGACCAGCAGTCATATGAGCAGGACAGAACCAGGCCTTGAGTGTGGAGTCTGGATGTGATGAACGTGTTTGACCCACGAGAGGGTGAATAACTAATTGTGAACCTGCTATCAGGGGTTTAGGGTGGAGCCGTGCATTCCCACCCTCCACCCTTGTTCAGTTGCAAAAAGAATTTTACAGCATGGGGAAAATTCATAGAAACTATTTGGGTTATTGCGCCCTTGCTACGAGCTGGGAGGGGATTTGAGACCCTGGATGATACAAATATGGCAAGATAAGAGTCTTCTAATATATTTATAATCTGGACAACCTTCTTCCTTCCAAGTACAGCCTGAGACAGAATGGAAAAACAGCCCTAAAGTTCATGGCCTCTTTGTTCCGCAGTTATATCACACAAAGTCAAAAGTATACATTATACTGATCCTCACGGACAAAATTGAGAAGTCGAGTATCTTGGTTAAAAGCATATTCTCTGGACCAAGACATGTTGGATTCAAAGCCTAACTCTGCCACTTCCTGGGTGTGACCCTGTGCACATTGTTTAGTCTCTTTGTTCTTTGGTTTCTCATCCATAAGATGGGGGTGGTGATAGAACCCACTTCACAGGGTTATGGTAAAGATTAAATTAAAGATGTGTAAGTGCTACGCATGTGTTTATTGCCGCTGCTGCTCAAGCTGCTGGTTACTGCTACTTCTACTACCAACTAGCCTTTTCCCCTTAAGTAGACCTGAAATTCTACCCCTCAGTTCATTGGCATTTAGATCTAAGAATTCCTCATGTCAATCGTTCTGCTCCTGCTAGGATTGCCTGTTAGGATAACAAGGGAGCTGAAACATAAAACTTTAAATCAGCCGCCTTCCCAGTCTCACTTGGTAAAGATTACATTATCAGAGGGGTTTCTGTGATCCTTAGCTAAAGGCTGCTTTCCTGTGTAATTTTGGGGGGGCCTTCCTCATATTAGCAGTGCATATAGGTGCTGTCTGCCTTCAACATTGTCCACATTTGGCATGCCTTGGATAAAGTGTTCACATTAATTCAGAAACATAAGATCTTGGCCGATTTTGCAAATTCGAATGTCTATCTTGACATGAATCCTCTTTTGTGCCAAACTCAAGCTCGTGCTCTCCAGTTGCCAGGCCTGGAATGGTTCTTCCCCCTCATCATTCGTGAAGCAATGCTTTGTTGACCCCACATTGAGCAGGAATCCCAATCCTAAATACCTGAGCACCCGATCATCTTTTCCCATGTGCTTTTTAATGTTCCTACACTTTGGAACAGGTCGACTTCTACCTGACAACCCAGACGTTGTATCATATTTTTTAATGTTATATTTAAAAGTTTCTTTACAGTGTCCATCAGCTGAGCCCCCCCATGTAATATGTCTGAGTTATACCAACTCTAGAAGCACAAATCTCCCTGTTACCATGTATTCTTTTATGGGTTATGCAATGAGACCCTTCTATCGTTTCCAAATTTTCTTCATGTTCATTATCAAAATAATGTAAGCAGGAATTATTATCTTCAATTTCCAGCTAAGAAAACTGAAGTTTAAGGTTATTATATATAATAGATATGATTAGCAACTATTATTAGTAACAATGATAGCAGCTAAGATTTATTGAGCACTTCAAAGCCCTTCACCAAGCACTTTTCATCTGCTCTCCCATTTAGTTGAAAGAGATTAAATGCATTTTCCAAAGCATAAAGTTCATCAGTAACTCAAAACTAGACCTCTGGTCTAGACCTCTGCAGCACAGGGCAAACAATGTCAGCTGGTCATTTCCACTCTAAGGCTCTTCTTCATTCTGCCTTGGATTTCAGTTCAATTTAACAAACAATTTTTAAGCGTCCACCAAAGAGCAGACATGTGCTAGACACAGAGAAGAAAGAGACCATGCCTCTGGCCTCAGGGAGTTCGTTAGTTTAATGGAAAGAGAGACACATAAACAGATAAGAACAAACAAGCTTAGAGCAATATAAGGGTTATATAGAAGAATGACTATATAAATTGTCATCTGAATTGGGTGCTACTAATAAAAACACTGGTACAACAGTAGACCAGAAGTGTCACAGTCAGGCCAGGTGAATACCCCTAGTTACACCACAGTGTTGCTTTCAAAGCTTGCCTGCTTCCAGTTCTGTGGACACTACCTCAGTTAGTAGCTCATGACCAATAATCCATAGCCAAACTTTTAGAAGAAAGGCTGGAATAATGTGGACAAGGAGTATTCAATTATTACTTATTGAAGTGAGTTGAATTATACTGACTGGAAGCAAATTGCATTGCAAGGACTATTAATAGATACTGGATTTAAAATTGCAAAAATTAGCATGTTGTTTTTTGTTATGATCCTGTAGCAGTTTACTTCCTACATTATGGAGTGCCTCCCACATCCCTGAAAATTCTTGCGGGAGCCTTCTTGCTACTCTTCACTCCACCTACCCTTACCTCCCACGAAAAGGAATAAATCAGCCAAAAAAAAAAAGAGATTATTGAGAAAATGTCAAAAGAATATCACACTCATGGCAGTCTACATGCGTTATGAAATAGCACACTGTCCCTTTCTTTATCTCCCCTGCTACCCACAGATTCTTCTGTTCCCTGTGTCCCTGGAGATCTAGGTCCTTTTCATTCCTAAGGGCTTAATCTTTGGTGGCCAGATGGCCAGGTCTTCTCCTCTGTAGAGCCCCTATATGCAAGAAGTCAAATTTATGCTCACCAAAGCAATGGTTTCAACTACCTCAGCCAAAAGACCCCTTAAGTCTATAGACCCTATCACCAGAAAAAAATACACAGAGATACATACAAATAGACTTCTCCATAGAGATTTAAGGAGATCCCACAGTCTAGGTAGGACCCTTCCCTAGAAGGTACATAAGGCTGAATCAAGGCTGACCTTTCCAGAGGTTTTATTCTGTACTTGAACTTAGGGCCTGACACTAAGTGAGCATTTAATAAGTATAGAGGTATGAAGACAATGCTTCTGGAAATGCACATAAGAGGGTGATGAGGGCAGGACATTAGCTGACTCCAGGAAGCTTCTAGGGTAATGTCATCATCTGGGGATTCACCAAGTCCTGAGAGTGGCTCTCAGCATTCTAGTCCCAGAGCCTGCTAGCAGAACTCCTCTCACAGAGAAGATTCAAGGTCACCAGGTCCAAGAGACTGGTTGGAATGAGAGAGAGAGATGTATGTAACTGTCACACTCTTCCCAACAGCACTGTCTCTGGCCATATGCAAGCATAGTGCTTAAAATGGGCTCTCAACTCCTCTCTGACCATCTCCCACCCTGACTGACATGCCTTCTTTAATCATTGTAATTCATTCAATCAAATTACAGTCAAATCCCATTAGCGTGGAAGCCATTTATTCTTTAAGACAATTTTGCATTTCTTTACTGGCTCCATTAAATACTTGAAAATGCAAATGATTTTTTTTGTTAAGTCTATCTCCCTTGGGGCACCTGGGTGGCTCAGTGGGTTAAAGCCTCTGCCTCCGGCTCAGGTCATGATCTCAGGGTCCTGGGATGGAGCCCCGCATCGGGCTCCCTGCTCGGTGGGGAGCCTGCTTTCTCCTCTCTCTGCCTGCCTCTCTGCCTGCTTGTAATCTCTCTCTCTGTGTCAAATAAATAAAAATAAAAATAAAATTTTGAAAAAAAAGTTTATCTCCCTTAAGATAATCTTTTTTTCCTTATTTCAAAATTTTGGGTGTGAAGAGAGTGTTTCGCTGTACTAAATTGTACTAAATGAACGCAATTTATATCACTGTTTATCCCCACCACACACCCTATTCCAATTTCTACCTCAGTAGTTTCTTGCTCAAAACTTCAGTGCAGAAGGATGATTTCCCAAGGGTCCCCTAAGTTCATTGGGCTTCTAGATCAAAGTGATATAGATAGTCTCAACCTGAATGACCGAATCCAGAAATCTTAAACTGGAGGCTCAAGAAGAATGGCCTGCAGACAGGTTTCTTCTTGGCCTGGTAAGCATTTCTTAAAACTTTATATTGTCCCCTAGTTACTTTCACATAAACATTCTGATTTCTAGCTTTTCTTTAAAATAAATCAGAAATCATGATAGCACTGTACCCATATTCTTGTACCAGAAGAATCATCTAGAGAACACCCAATAACCCAGGAACTCTCCCAACACCATCCGGTGAGAGAGAGGATGAGGCCCTGCAGTAGTACATTCATACAATGGGATCTTATACAGCGCTTCAGACAAATCAGCTCCAGCAATACTCCACAACGTGGATGACTCACTTAGTAGCACACTAGTAAGTGATAAAAGTCAGTGCAGACAATTAAATAAGCATGGAAACACTTTTACAAAGTTAAAAACAACAAAAATTCAACATGTATTTTTGGGATAGACTTTAATAAAAGGAAGCTACATCAAAAGGAAAGCATTGATCAATGAAGGCAAGGAATTGATGAAGTCACGCTATAGGACAATGGTTACCCCCACTGAGGCAAGGCAGGACCACATTGTCAAAAGTAGACTATAATCAAGGTCCTAGCTTTTGCTGGGGGTGGTGGGGTCCTCACGTTATTATAAAAAACGGATTACAGAGCTAATTAAATTAATGCAACACAGCATTGCCAAGTAATGAGAGTGTCATGAACCAAGGATTATGGACAATCTAATTGTGAGCACCTGAAGGAAAAAAAGGAAGAAAGAATTGATCAGAGTAAGAGATGCCCCCCTTTAAATGAGCAGGTGCTCCCTTATTTCTCATGGTCCCTGCCATGCTTTCTCTTTTCCTTCACCCTGAGGCCATATGTCAGATTCATTTCTCATCGCATACTGGGCCTGCTCATCAGAGTTACAGCCTCATCCTGTAGGCCAGTGGTTCTCAATCAGGAGTGATTCTGCCACCAGGGGACATTGGGCAATAGCTGGAGACATTTCGGGTCACTCTCAACTAGCTGAGAGGTGATACTGACATAGCTTCTAGGTAGAGGCTAGCAATGCTAGTAAATATCCCCCAATGCTAGTAAATATCCCAATGCAGTTAAACATCTTACAGTGCAGAGGACAGCTGCCCTTCAACCTCCACAACAAAAACTGCTCTGGCCCCAAACAATGCTGAGGTTGAGAAACCTGAGGTATTGAGTTTCCCCCACCTAACCTAAGCAAGTCTCTAGGTTCCAATGCCTATGATGTCCTCCTCAGTACTCAGAGGAGACCCAGAGAATTTTGATACTGAAGTCTATGGTAGAAAAGGATTCACACTTGACAAGTGCCCACTAAGATCAGTAGTGGGTGCAGCCCCTCATTTTGCAGATGAGGAAAATTAAAGTGTTAAGAGAGAAAGCAAATTGCCCTTGTGGTCTGCACCTGCCTCCCTCGCCAAATTAAACCACTCTCGCATCACCTTGTTCTGCCCTGGCCACGCCAGCCACAGTTCTGGAGCCCTTTCCTACCTCGGGGTCTTCCCATGGCTGGCTATCTCTCATTTGTAGAAGCCTCCTTTAAGTGTGTTCTCAGAGTGGTCTTAGCTGGTCTCCTATATAATGATAAGCCCCTGATCTCACCCACCTTTTATAATACCTTTTTAGCATTTACACAATTCATGCTTAGTATTTTTTGCTTGCTGCTCTAACTCCCACCTTTCCACCCCCACAAGACTTTAAGTTCTATCAGTTCAGAATCTTTCAAGTTTGTTTCCTCCAGTATGCTTACCTGGCACCTGGCACATTATCTGCATGTAGCAGGCACTCAGCAGATAAGTGCTGAGAGGATGAATAAATCAGTGAGTGACAGTACCAAAGGAAAGAGAGAAGGGAGGGAGGAAGGAAGGAAGGAAGGAAGGAAGGAAGGAAGGAAGGAAGGAAAGAAAGTCTGGAAAGTAATGAACCCTTACTCTTCTTGTTCCTAGCCCTAATTTAACTGTATCCATTTCTTGGATTCTCTAAAAATTAAGTCATTCCAAGGTATGGGGAAAATGAAACATAAACAACCTTGAGATGCTGCTCCACTTTGGTCATTAGGAAATGTATTTGCATTACACTCAAGTTAATCTTTAAGGCTAGGTTTCTTAACCAAGCACTTTCATTTTTCTTTTTCTTCCTCCTTATTATCTGTCTCTGGGAGCTGAAAAGATGCTAAAGGTAAGACTGAATCTCACAAACTCCTTACCTTCAACAGAGGCAAAACAAGGGCCTGGGCTGCAAGGAACAAACTGATTTGGACATCTGCTGCCCAGGCTCCTGCTCTGGACCGAAAGGTGTGTTCACAAAGCCTGTGAGTGAACTATACTAATTTCCTAGTTTTGAAAATTCCGCTACAAAAAAACCAAATTCTTTTAGAAATGGATAAAGAAATATCACTACTCCAACTAAAAAATGATTTTGGAAATAAGGAAATATATCTCTAATTAACAGCTGAGTACCATGTTCCATTAACAATGTTGACATCCACTAACTCGTGGCAAGCTTGTGCCTTGAGGGGATCCTTAGGAGTCTGACCTGGCCACCATTCACTGTCCCTTGACAAATAGTTGGAATGTCACTTAATTTCATCCCCGCCTCTGGATTTGCATTTCTTTCTCATTCTTAGCTTTGGAATGTCATATTTTTGGGCATGGACTCTTGGTTCTCTTGCTAAAGTCTTACTTTACACAATTACTATGGGAAACAATGGAATGACCCCTGTGTCAGGTGTCAGGCCCCAGAACTGCAGAACTCATCATAAAAATGTTTAGGTGCTACCTCCCAGCATAAAGTCTTCAGGTGTCTTAAGTTCAACTCAACTTGCCCACTGTATCTAAGGCCATGGGTAAAGTAGGTCTGCTAGAGATACGTTTCCTACTCTCCAGCGACTAACAAGGGAGATAATGAATTAAATAAATTAGTAATTAATTAATTAAAATATGATTCTGGGGCGCCTGGGTGGCTCAGTGGGTTAAAGCCTCTGCCTTCGGCTCAGGTCATGATCTCAGGGTCCTGGGATCAAGGCCCGCATCGGGCTCCCTGCTCAGCAGGGAGCCTGCTTCCCCCTCTCTCTCTCTGCCTGCCTCTCTGCCTCCTTGTGATTTCTCTCCCTCTGTGAAAAAAATAAATAAAATCTTTAAAAAAATAAAAAAATAAGAAAAAAAACATGATTCTGGGCAGAAAACATTAAGTGTCATCTGAAAAACACTGGGAGAAAAATGCTATTAGGTTCAAAGAGATGAGGATGTCCAACTGAGATGATAATTAGGAAGTGCTTTCCAGGAGCATTGTTCTTCAGGTGAACTTGGAGAGGTTTGGAATTTCAACAGTGAGGAAAGGAGTGGAGAATAAAAGTCGCTCCAATCAGGAGGAACTAGCCCGCAGCAAAGGTGTGGAGTCTGAAAACATGGAAGTGTATTTTAGGACAAAATGCCAGCTTAAGGTAGAAGGCCAGTGGACTGTGGTTTTACAGTTAAACCAGTCCTGCCAGGCCAGTTACTGCACTTTGGGGAGGGATTTTTGGATTCAGGGATGTGTATTCTACTGCAGCTAGCCAGGGGCCAAAAGTTGCTGAACCCTTAAAATCAACACATCCATCTTCCCCCCTCCATACCCAGCAACTGGACCTTTCATGGCTTCCCTAAAATTCGTGTCCTCAGGTGAAGTCAGGGGAAGAGGCGGCTGCCTACAGTCCTTCTAGCTGGACAGAAGTCCAACTGTGGGAACAGGAAGAAGAGATATGTGTGGGACTTTAGTGTCCTTTGATGAAGCAAGATTTCTTCTCTGCTCAGGATACTGCCAGCCTGGGCTATGGAAACTCCTCTTTGTCACATCAGTTGGAAGGCTGAAAAACAAACTGTCCCACCCATCAGTGGCAGACAGGGTGGTAATACCTTGCCCTGTGAATAATTGTCCATCTAGCTTGGCTGAAGCTCATGAAAAATCAGTTCATGTAAAAAAAATTCTAGTATGTCCTTGTCACCCTAAATATTTATTTTTTTCACATTCTGATTTAACCCTCACAACTCTATAAGGAAGTTAATATCAGCCATGGGCAAGAAATAAGGAACGTAGGGTTCAAAGAAGTTCAAGAATATACCCTTAACTACCCTGCTGCTAGATAACAGAGCCAGGTCCTTCTTACTTAAAACTGTTTCCTTCCCCACCCCAGTCTGCCTTTCCTGAAGACATTCCATCCTCAGCTCTCTGACATCCTCATCTGACAGGTGTCATGGTGGGGGACACAGTTTGAACTCTTGCTAATTGCTCACATCTGAGTTAGTGGAGGTGCTGCCCAGACAAGTTCTTAGGTTTCCCTTAAACAGGTTTTCACAAGTTCAAACTGCAGAGGGAGAGGAAATAGGCAAGAGGGACTCCACCCAGCAACCAGACGGTGGTTTCTGCCAGCGACATCCTAATCTTCTGGTCTTGTGATCTTGGGCAAGAGACATTTTCTAGGTTCTCATGTGGTACCGAAATTAAAACTTCTCTTCTAATGATGTCTGAGTGACGTAAAACAAAGTACAGACAGGTCAGTATGTGGGACTACTCACTGCACAGGATAAAGACCCAAGACTGGGCAGGGAGGGGAAAGGTCACATTTAAAGGCCAAACACTTGGGCTCAAGGCTGGTTTTCATTTTGCCACTTACTAATTTCATCATCCAGAAGTCAGTACTCCATCTAAAAGTTAAGAACACTAATGTCCACAAAACTGTTAGGACAATGAAATGGAATAATAGTGGTAAAAGCATTAATCAAATATAGGCTGTTGTTATTATGAGGGCAATTAGACTTAAGGTTAATTATTAAACCCTGAGGGATGCCCTGACCCTCCTTATCATTGAGATCTTAGCTTCCTGACCACAAGGTCTCAGGAAGCCACCCAATGACTCTTTAGCACATCAACCTATTTTAAATCTCTACAAGTCCTTATCTCCATCTAATATTTTTGTTTATTCTTTTGTGATCTGTTCCTAGCATGTAAGTTCCACAAGAGCAGAGTTTTGGTCTATCTTGTTCATTGCTGGATCCCTGGCACAGAGTAGAAAAGTTCCCAGCACACAACAGGCCCACAGATATTGTTTGAGTGCACCAATGGCTCTAATTATATGGTAATTCCTTAGATTGGAATATTATTAGACTGGTAAACAGAGAGGCCAAAAATGGTAATCATCGACTATTAACCACCTGATGAATCACAGCAAACATTCAGCCAAACATCATTTTTCAGGGAAGAAAGCTGAGACTTTTTTTTAAGATTTATTTATTTATTTGAGAGAGAGAGTGAGTCAGTGGGAAGAGGGCCAGAGAGATAGAATCTTCAAGCAGACTCCCTGCTGAGCATGGAGCTTAACACAGGGCTTAGTCTCATGACCCACGAGATCATGACCCATGAGATCATGACCTAAGCCGAAACCAAGAGTCAGATACTTCATCAACTGAGCCACCAACCACCCCAAAAGCTGAGATCTTAAGGGAATTCTCAGATAAAAGCACAGAGAGAGAAAGCAATGATCTCCTTCCAAAGTCAGTCTCCTACTCTTTGACCAATAGAGAATTTATCCCAACAATAAATTGTATGCCTAAGTATTATTATTATTTGTCTTTCTCCCCAGGTATGATTATTTGTCACTTACCATACAATTTTAGAAAATGAAAGAGGGAGAAATATGTTGTCATGAACTCTGAGAGAGAGAAAGATCAGAGATGACCTGATCCTGTATTTCTTTCATAATGTGAAACTCCTACACCTAGAATGAAGCAAACTCTACTTCCTGGGGAAGGCTGTTCCATTTCAGACAACTCTACTAATAATTACACCGCGTGCCAGACATTAGGCTGGGGTCCCAGTATACTCTAAACTCCCTCCCACTTAGCACACAAGCATGCACCAAACACTGCCCTTTCTACCAGAACAACTCCATTTCTACCCGTTCAAACAACATAAAATCAATATAAGTATACTGATTTCCATTACAAGTTTATGCCTAAACAGGGCCTATGTAGATAAAAATCATTTTGAGAAGCTCTATATTACCAAGCTCTCTCATTGAGAAGGCCGGAAATCTTTTCCGCTGTGTGGAAGTGAGTTGAAAGCATGCGCTAGAACAATGGTCACCAACCATTCTTAGAATTAGGAATCCTTTCTGAGCATTGCTGGTGAGAGATGAATTGTCAAGACCACTTTGGAAAGCACTCTGGCATCACACAGTGAAGTTAAAGACATACACATTGTGCAATTCAGCTGTTCTACTTGTATCTTCTCTACAGAAACTTGTGTACCTGGGTACCAGGAGACACAAACAAGAAAAATCCAAAGCTGGAAACACTCCAAAAGTCCATCAACAATAGAACTGATTTTTCAGAAAGTATACTCTTACAATGATATATTCTGACAAGATGCAAATAAACTATAATTTTGTGTAGTAATGTACATCTCACCAATCTAATAAGCAAAAGCTGCAAAACACAAAAGAATATAATCAGTGTGATTTCAATCACAGAAACTTCAAAAATATTGTTATAGTATGCATACATAGTTAGAAAAATATTTTTTAAAGATTTTATTTATTTATTTGATACAGAGAGGGAGAAAGATCACAAGTAGGCAGAGAGGCAGGCAGAGAGAGAGAGGAGGAAGCAGGCTCCCCACTGAGCAGGGAGCCTGAAGCGGGCCTTGATCCCAGGACCCTGAGATCATGACCTGAGCTGAAGGCAGAGGCTTTACCACTGAGCCACCCAGGCACCCAGAAAAATATTTTTAAAGGCAAGAAAATTATAATTATACAAACAAGGTGAGAGGTCACTTCTGCATGGAGTGGTGACAGATAGCAGAGATGGGTCGTAGTTAGGGCAGGCCCCAGGAGAACCTCTGGACTGCCAGCAGTGTTCTCTCTTCTGATTCAGGCAATGATTATATGGGTTTTGAATGATTATTAAATTGGCTGTATATATTTTTTTGCACATGTATATGCCATTTCAAAAACTGCCACACACTCTCAAATGACTGAGTTCTACTTTTGCTTCTGAAGGTTCTACCAATGCTTGTTGGGCATGCATGCCCTTGAACCCAAAGCAATAACATTAACACTTATCAAGAATCATACTCCACAATTTTGCAACCACTGGGGTAGGGAAAAATATTGGTTTGGAGATGGGGTTCAAGTCTGAACTGTGGTCTAATGAAACAATCCTTTCCCCTCTCTGGCCTCCATTTCTCCATCTATCAGAAAGGGGGTTGGATTGAATGACCTCTTGAATCTCTCTAAATTTTGATACCTGTAATTATTGTAATAAGAACTTCCCTAACACCAACTCTGTGACAGCTTGCAGTCTCCTCAGAGGTACACATCATAAATCCTTTCCATGGAGGTGTCTGCTTTCACTTCAAAGCTGCCCACGTGACCCTCATTCAAGCTTCGGATGGTTTCTGTTGCACCATTTGTGCAAAGTATTGCCAACAGACTGTGCAGAGCACCTGCTGGAGAACTATCAGACAGGCCTTTGGAAGAGGAAGCATGAGACATGCAGGAAGCCCCATGCTTGACCCCGAGAATGGGAGCTACCATGCCACAGTGTGACTCCTGGGCCACTGTGCCATATTCATCAATGGAGCTTCAGAATTCCCCAGTGTGATAAGACAACTTGATTCATTTCCATAACTGACATGCAGAATTGAGCACAGCCTTGGGGACAGGTTTCTCACTGTTCACTTTCTCCCATCACTGTCAGGCTGTGATGCATGATTCTGGCTGTGGCAGATGAAAGAGGAACCTCCTAATCTGCTGAAGAATTTCAAGCAAATGGACAGATGTGGCAAAAGTAAAACTAAGATAGGTAATAGGGAAATGAGTAACTTGATAAGAATGGAAAAGTGGGAGAAGAGTGAGGGCATAAGGGAGACCAGAATTTCTACATTTTTCAAATATCCTGGGCTGCCACACCCAATTGGTACAAGGTAATTCAGAGCATTTAATGCTGGGCCAGATATTTATGACGTCATCTGGGAGGAGGTGTTATGTTTTTATCATTACAGAGCAACACATACATATTTTAAAGATTAGAAGATAAATAAAAAGTTGACATTCCCACAACCCAGAAATCACCACAACTTCCTGTGTATCAATCACAACTTCCTGCATATATGTTGTTTCTTTTACCAAAAAGAAACCATACTGTAAATGTTCTTTCACAGTGTGCTTTTTCATTCATTGGCCTCCATTTTTTCCAGGTCAGCAAGTTTTTATCGCAACCTATACCCAAACCATATTCAAATTTCACAACATCACATTAATGTCCCCTACAACTGGTTTTCCAAACTGGTTAGGTATTATTCTATTTCTTAATCTAGACAAGAGTTAATAAATGTTCACCTTGTAATTATCCATTGATTTGTACAAAATATTTGTGCACTTTTATATAGGTATATAAGAATATGTTTTACAATAAAAAAGAGGAAATGTCACACACTCTTATATGAGCATCAGTGTACTTTTGCTGGTTCTTTTTAAATCAAACTCTTTCCCTATTTCATAATAATAACTTATTAAAGGGCCAGTCATTCTGCAAGAGTTCAAATGCTAATAGCTACATTCCCACTAATTTCAAAGACAGCAGACAAATGACTAATCTTCAGCTGCTTGTGTTTTAATGGGTGTAAATTTTTTTAGAAAGAGTAACATTTGTCCCACAAGGGAATGGTGAAAAAAATCCAAAGTTTTTGTTTTTAAAGAACTTAATCATTTCACAATATCTATGCATATCAAATCATGGCACCTTAATGTTACACAATGTTACATGTAGTTACATCTCAGTAAAGCTGGGAAAAAATAAAGTCTATGAGGCAGAAAGAAATGAAAGCTTAATTTTTGCTTTGTTATTTTGCATTCTAATAAAAACTGAGGTGTATCTCTCAATTTAAGTTTAACTCTAAACCCAACAAAAGAAGGGATTTCCTCAGCACAGTGCTTCCACATGTTTTCCATATAATGGCACCCATAGTAAAATGACAATATTTGCACAGTGCAGATCACATAAATAGATGAGGCTGCCTAAAACTAGAGGAGATCAATATCTCAACATTCCTGTAAGAACCTCTGTAATCCGTCTCTAGCACCCCAGTGTCATTCATGGTACATGAGTTGGGTAGTCTTGCCTTATCCTATATGTATAGCAAAACAATGCCTTTGACTTTTCTTATTTCCCTCAGTCAAATCAGAGCCATATCAGGCAAAACTGCACCTAAACTGAGTATATATTATAACTATCACCATTCCTAGAAATATCTTATCTTACTCACCAGTTACCTTAATTCAAGCAGGTTTTTTGCTTGTCTTTGTTTTGCAAATGCCTGCCCCAACCTCATTGTTCCCTCTCACCCACAAAAAACTACTAGCAATCTTTAAAACACCATTCATATAAAACTCTCTATGATGCCTCCTCAGTCAGAATTAATCACAAGTTTAAAATTGAACTCATTAATTAAATCACACACCCTCTCCCCCTGCCTTAGCACCACCACCATCACTACACACCCAGTTATACAACTCAGAAATCTAGGAATTCCCTTTAATATTTTTCTTCTTCTCCCTCAACTTCTAATTAGTCTATATGCTAGTGATCTTGTCTCCTAGATATTTCTCAAATTGGTCTCCTCTTCATCCCTGATACTCCTGCCTTATTAGTTCAACCAGTGATCACACTAGAATCACTGCAAGAGCCATCATGTCCCAGTTTCACTTCTCTCTACACTGTTGTCCACATTGCTACAGTTACCTTTCTAAAGCAGACATCTGATTTCAATTCCTTATTAGAGTGACCAACCATTCCAGTTTGTCCAACACTGAAGGATTTCTCAGGATGTGACCTTTAGTGCTAATGTCCAGAAAGTCCAGGCAAACCAGTGTGGTTGGTTACCTACTTACAACCCTTACATCCATTTAGAACAGCAGGTAGAGTTCTTCCTAATCTTCCCCACACTATCTTTTCAGCCTCAACACTCTGTTCCCCCAGTCCCACTCGGCCACACACACATACACCCTGCACACCAGCTTTGCCAAGCTACATTCAGTTCTCCGAATGGAATGTGCTTTGTTCCTTTTACATCTCACTACCTTTGTACATTGTGTTTCCTTGACGTGGAATGTCCTTCACCCTGACTCTGCTTGTTGGTAAACTCCTATTCATGCACCTAGATTCTTTTCAATTGGCACTTTCCCACTGAAGTCATCCAGGAATTGGCTGTAGCTTCTTCTGTGCTCTCACAGAAACTTGTATATTCTGCTGTCAGAGCACTACCCACAGAAGTCTATCCTCCACCACATATTGAGCCCTAGGGCTTTTCATTGTATACCTAATAGCTTGCATAGGGACTCACACATATTAAGTGTTTAAAAAATGAGGGAGGAACGAAGGGAGGGACATAGAAAGGGAGGGAGAAAGGAAGTGAAGGAAGGAAGGAGAGAAGGAAGGAAGGAAGGAAAGGGAGAGAAAAAAAAGGAACTGTAGACCAATTTTCAGGAACATAGAAGCAAAAATCTTCAACAAAATATTAACAAATAGAATTCAGCAATTATAAACCATTACAAAGTAGGATTTATTCCAAGGATAGGAAGCTACTTTAACACTCAAAAATCAATCAACCAATGTAATCCACCATGTTGGAAGATGAAAAAAAAGTTTTTTAATTTAAAAACCACATGATCATATCAGTTGACACAGAAAAAAACTGTTAACAAAATTGCACACATATTCATGATAAAAATTCTTAGGGAACTAGGAACGAAAATGAACTTCTTCAACTTGATAAAGAGCATTTTTAAAACCATACAGGTAACATTATATTTAATGATGAAACATTGAATATTTTCCCAGTGAGATTAGGAACAAGATGAGGATGTCTGCTCTCATTGCTCTTATTCAACATAAGAGCTGTAGCTAGACAAGAAAAAGAAACAAACAGCATACAAATTTAAAGCTGTTCCTATTTGCTTATAATATATTTTTATATAGAAAATCCCAAGAAATCTAAAAAAAAAAAGAAAACCCTCCTAGAACTAATAAGTATGTTAATCATGGTCATAAGATACAAAATAAACATATAAAAATAAATTAATTGTATTTCTATAACCCAGTAATGAACATTGAATACCAAAATATGAAATACAAGACCATTTATAATCTCAAAAAATGACATACTTAGGTGAAAATCTAACAAAATACATACAGGACTTGCATTTTGAAAACTATATAATGTTGATAAAAGAAGTCAAAGAAGATTCTAAATAAATGGTGAAATATACCACATTCATGGTGTGGAAAACTTAACATAGCAAAGATTTTAATTCTCCCAAATTTAATATATACATTAAACACAATTCCTATCAAAATCTCAGTAATATTTTTGTACATATAAACAAAATTATTCAAAAATTTATATGGAAAGCAAATGAACTATATCAGCTAAAACAATTTTGAAAAAATGAGAATGAAGTGAAAGCAGCAAGTCTACCTGATTCCAGGAATTCCTTTTTTTTTTTTAAGTTTTCCTTTTTTTTAAACATCTTAATTTTATTTTTTTCAGTGTTCCAAGACTCATTGTTTATGCACCACAGCCAGTGCTTCATGCAATATGTGCCTTCCTTAATACCCACCACCAGGCTTACCCATCCCCCCACCTCCCTCCCCTCCATAACCCTCAGTTTGTTTCTCAGAATCCAGTCTCTCATCTTTCGTCTCCCCCTCCAATTTACCCCAATTCACTTTTACTTTCCTTCTCATAATGTCCTCCATTTTATTCGTTATGTTCCACAAGTAAGTGAAACCATACGATAATTAATTTTCTCTGCTTGACTTATTTCACTCAGCTCCTTAATCAAAACTGTGTAGCAGGGCGCCTGGGTGGCTCAGTGGGTTAAAGCCTCTGCTTTCAGCTCGGGTCATGATCTCAGGGTCCTGAGATCGAGGCCCACATCGGGCTCTCTGTTCAGCGGGGAGCCTGCTTCCCCCTCTCTCTCTGCCTGCCTCTCTGCCTCCTTGTGATCTCTCTCCCGCTATGAAATAAATAAATAAATAAAGGTATTCAAAATCATTAGCTATTAAGAAAATTCAAATTGAAACCACAATGAGATATTACTCTACAGCTATATAGAGAATGGTTAGAGATAAATGGTCAGAATGGTTAAGATAAAAAAAATAGTGAAAATAGCAAGTGCTGGTGAGGATTTGGAGAACCAGGGTAACTCATACATGGCTAATAGGAGTATAAATAATACAACCACAATGGAAAACAGTTGGAAGGTTCCTTAAGAACTGAACATGTAACTACCATCCAACCCAGAAATTGCTCTCCTGAACATTTATCCCAAAAAAATAAAAACCTGTGTTCACATAAAAACCTATTCACTGGGGTGCCTGGGTGACTCAGTGGGTTAATCCTCTGCCTTCAGCTCTGGTCGTGATCTCAGTGTCCTGGGATTGAGCCCTGCATCGGGCTCTCTGCTCAGTGGAGAGCTTGCTTTCCCCTCTCTCTCTGCCTGCCTCTCTGCCTACTTGTGATCTTTCTCTTTGTTAAATAAAGAGATAAAAATATTTGAAAAAAAAACACAAAAACCTATTCGCAAATGTTCATAGCAATTTTATTCATAATAGCCAAACACTGGAAACAACTATGGTGTCTTTCAATGGATGAATGGTTTAAATAAACCATGGCACCATGAAATATCATGGAAAACTACTCAGCAATAAAAAGGAATGAACTACTGATACATACAACAACTTAGATCAATCTCCAGGGAATTATTCTGGGTTAAAAAAAGTCAATCTCAAAGTTCATATACTGTATGATCTTATTTATATAATGTTCTTGAATTGAGAAAATTATAGAAACAGAAAGTAAAATAGTGGTTGCTAGGACTTAAGGAGTAGGGATGGTTGGGAAAAAATGGATGTGGCTATAAAAAGGCAAAACAGAGGATACTTATAATGATGGAAATGTTGTGTACCTTGACCTATCAGTGTGAATTCCCTAATTGTAATATTTTATTATAGTTTTGCAAGATATTACCAATGGAGAAAAATGGGTAAAGCATACACAGAATCTCTGTGTATT
Source organism: Ailurus styani (assembly GCA_002007465.1). Lineage (NCBI taxonomy): Eukaryota > Metazoa > Chordata > Mammalia > Carnivora > Ailuridae > Ailurus > Ailurus styani. Next base: position 48,033 of record LNAC01000294.1, on the reverse strand, counting down.
ATTTCTTGCAACTGAATGTGAATCTGATTATCTTTAAAAACAAAACAAAAAAACTTTTAAAAAACTGAATGTGTTGGACTAGATTATCTTTGAGCGATTTTCTCTATCTGAAATTCCATGATCTGGGGAATCTAAGGATCCACTGGCTCTTGGTTATACATGACTGTACTATGTCCAACAGATGAAACTTCTTGTACATCAGGACACCAACGTTCATGCTGGTAAGTAAGGGTCTGGGCAACCTCAAAATAAACATAGGTATGCAACTACATCAGACAGATCCTATAGATCTAAATTCTTTTAGTGATGGAAAAAAACAGAGGCCCAGCAAGGGGAAACTCCCCACACAAAATGAACGGTTAGTGGAAGAATCCAGATTAGAAAGAACCCAGGCTTCCAAACAGGGCACTTTCTACCACAGTTTGTAAATATCTACTGACCATGCTGACAACCATTGAGATCCTTAAACACACCCAGCCCAAGCCTTTCCAGAGCTCTCCTAAACCATCACTGGTGGACGCAAAACTTGGACAACCCTAACAAGTAATATTTTACCGTGGCAATAAAGAAAAAGGTTTTTTTTTTTAAATAAGATCAGAAGGAAAAGAGTAGGATCAGCAAACTTCTTCTGTAAGGTGCCAGATAGAAAATACTTTCAGCTTTGTGATCTACATGGTTTCTGTAAAAACCATTCAGTTCTGCCTTCAAAGGACAACAGCAACCAGAGACAATCTGTAAACAAATGCAGGAGGCTATTCTCCAATAAAATTTTATTTTCAGATAAGTCAGTGAACCACATATCACCCACAGTCAATAGTTTGTGGAACTCTGCCACAGAGAAACAATGGAAACATTTGGTCTTTGCACTTATGGTGATAGTATCTACCCAGCGAGGTTTCTGTGAATAAAGTAGCACATGGAAGTGCTTCGCAATGGGCCCAGGACATTGTAAGTAGGCAATAAATACTAATTATGCCACATGAAAAGTGGTTGAAGAAACTGAGTGTGTTTAGATTGAAGAAGAGATGGCAGGAGGGATGAAAATGGGGGATGTGTAGGAAACAATTTTTAAATGCCTAAGAAAAGGAAGTTGATTTTTGACAGGTGGCCCCACAAGACAAAAGAAGTAGGACTAAAGAATTCAGGTTAACAGAACCATATTTCAATTCTACATGGGAAGAGTGTGTTAATAGTCATTCTGTCTCACAAGGAAATGACCTGCCTTATGGTAAGTTTTCTTTTCTGAAGGCATTTAAGGAAAACTTGGATGGGCAAGGTAATAAGCAGGAGAAAGTCAGACAAAGTTTGGTTTGCTGGAAAGTTGATTCTATGGAGTAGGTGAAATGAAGTATAGTAAATCAATCCTCTACTTTTTAAAATTCTAATCCTTATTTACTTTTAGATCTGTATGCTATTTCATACAGTTTTAGAATGTAACTGTAACTAGCTATATTTATCCACCATTCATTCATTTACCCCAAAAATATATATTGCATATTTATAATTTTTCTAAGCATTAGAGATACAGTACTGAAGAGTTGATCAATAAGTCATTAAAAATTAAATAGAAAAATATATCCTCCCTTGGGGTAATGAAATATTCCACTTTTATTTGTATACTATTTGGCTCTTTTTTAATTGGGATACTCTGTAGGCAATTATTTCAGTAATGTTAAAACTCAGAAATAAAATTGTTTTCCTGCTCTGGGAGCTTGTGTAAAAGTTCAGAGGGAAGATGATTAGATTTTTCTCCCCATAAGGTTAAAGGCCCCCACAATCAGGACTTTATTAAAAAACAGATACTCTAACTGTGACCACAGGGGATAGAATTTGCTACAAAAATAATAGGAATTCTAGCTTTTACTTATTACTCCTACAGTAGAAACAGCAGGAGGAAGCTATATGGGACATTCTCTGAAATGAAATATGAAGGCCCCACAGTTTGTTAGTAGAGCCTCATCGTCTGCTCTGGTCAGATCTGACCCTTTATATGCACATGATGCTTTCTGCCTGCAAAGCCACTAAGTAAATAGGAGCTTCGTAACTTCCTAGCACATACTCTCTCCTCATAGTTCTCTGGGATAGACAATGGCAAACACAGTCTTTCAGAAGCAGATCCCATCCTGGAAATTCCTTATTAGCCTAGATCTCTACTGCTGAGAGGGATTTTGAAAAAATGTGCACACCTCCAAACGGTATGATTTTAGGCCACTGAGAAAGACTCCTGGTCTTAAAATAAAAGCAATCCCTCTAACTTATGCAAAACACAGAAAAAAGACTTGTATGCAGAGACATTCACTGCAATATTAGTAGTAGTAGTAGTAAATAGAAAACAAACTTTGAATAAAAGAATAGGGTAATTACTAAATATTATATAGACATTAAAATAATGTTTATTAAGTATGTTAATAAGAGGAAAAATATACATAATAATATTAAGTGAAGAGAGAACATGAAAGTATACAGTACAATTTCAAATTTAATTGAAAAAAGGTGAGGTACAAACAAAAAAGACTGGAAGTTAAATATATCAGATAAAATACTAAAGACATTTGCCTTGGGTGATGGAATTATTGTGATTCTTCTTTTATATTTGTGTTGTTATAAATATTGTTTTATAAGATTTATTTATTTACTTACTTATTTGACAGAGTGAGAGCACCTTCATGTGCACGCACACAAGAGGCAGGGGAGGGTCAGAGAGAAACCCCAAGCAGACTAGCCACTGAGTGGGGAGCCTCACCAGAGGCTCAATCCCAGGACCGTGAGATCATTACCTGAGTCCAAATCAAGAATTGGCCGCTTAGCCAACTGAGCCACCGATGCGCCCCTGTATCATGCATGTTTTAGTCACTGAATAACATCTGAATAATAAATATGTATGTTTTAAAGGCCCTTTTCTACTTCTTCACAGCTATCTAAAATATCAGTAGGAAAACTCTAAATTTTATATTCTCTCTAGCAAAAAAATCATGTGGGGGACCTGATCACTTTAAACACTACCTGTTCAGTTCGATTAAATTACTATTTATTGACTATCAAACTGGAGATTCTGTTTATCCATTTATATTTTTTGTTGAGAATACTCAGTCCCCATTTATTTCACTCACTTTTTTCTGTCACACCAGCCACTTCCTCACTGTCAACCATGCTTCATGTAGAGCTGAATTTGACCCCAACTCCAGATGTGGACATATAACTTGGTATTCTTTTGGCTGCACTAATAAGTTTGAAAAGGGAAATGATCAGGGTGCTTGGGTGACTCACTCAGCTAAACATCTGCCTTCAGCTCAGGTCATGATCTCACCTGTGCTCTCTCTCTCTGTCAAATAAATAAAATCTTTTTAAAAATGGGGGGGAGGGGAGATGATCTAATTAGAGCCAGTTAGAAAACAAAATGAGTATTTTGCTGAGACTCTTGAAAGAAGGGCAATTTTTTCCACCACTCGTATTGTACCTGAGAATATGTAATATCCTCAGTTACCAGAGGGCCCCTTGTAAAGTTTGAAAATGCAACGATTATGGCCCAGTGAACACAGGTCAATTACTTTTAAGTAGGAAATCCTCTGACAGGATGAAAGCAAAAATCAATTGATGCTGGATAAAGGATAGAAGCAAATACCTTCTACAGCTTTCCATTCTGAAGTCAAGATTCTTCAAAATCAAGCCCAGGTAACTGCTAGGGGAGGGCAGGAAACTCCTACCTGAAGCCAACTTCAGATAAAAGACAGAGGTAGCTGCCATGTGGAGGACGAACAGGCATATAAATAAAGCACCAGTCCCCCTCCTCTAAGCCCAGACACAAAGAGACTGCCCAAGACTAGGTAGAATGAGGGCAGCAGATGACCTTCTCTACCCCTACTAGAAGCTTAGCACTGAGTGACAAGCCAAGGAAGCTACCACACGGGGAGGAGCGAGAGCACGAGGAGAGACCAGTCATGCAGGCACGCACTGATGGCTGGTCTGGTTCCAGCACCTGCGCCCTTCTTTCCTTCTGTGCCCAAAAGATCAGAGAGCTGTGACTTTTGTAAAAACAGAACTGGAGGTTTTATCTCTCACAAGCTTAAAATGAGTCCAAAGTATAAAATAGCGGCTATCTGCCTTTGGCCTCAGGTCATGATCTCAGGGTCCTGGGATCGAGGCCTGCATCGCGCTCTCTGCTCAGCAGGAAACCTGCTTCCCCCTCTTCCTCTGCCTGCCTCTCTGCCTACTTGTGATCTGATCTCTCTCTCTCTCTGTGTCAAATACATAAATAAAATCTTTAATAAATAAATAAATAAATAAATAAAAATAAAATAAAATAGCGGCTAAACTGTTATGGTCTTGGGCTTATTTAGCAGTTGTTGAAGCGGTCACAGTAGTGGAACTAGTGATGGTAGGAGTGGTGGGGTAATAGCAGTAAGAGCAGTGGTGGTGGGAGTAGTAGCACAAGGCCATGTCAAAGACCTAAGACAGAGTAGAAGCTTTGGAGTCCAGCTGCCTGGGTGTTCCAGATCTGTTTTTGCTCCTTCTTAGCTTCCAGAAGGAATTTGGACAAATTATATCATTTCTCAATGCATCCTTTTGTAAAGTTGGCATTGACCACTCACGAGTCCGTAAAGAAGATTGAAACTCTTGTTAAGATGTGCATGAACATTACAAGTTCACCTTTTCAGAAATATGTTAAGTAACCTCAGTGTCGCATGTAAGATGCAGACATGACACAAGACCCCGTGTCTGCTGATAACAACTCACAAACGGTTGGGGCAAGAAGGATAAACACATGACTCTACTATTAAACCCAGTGAAAATTGCCGAGATAGGCATTCAAATCTACTCCAGACAAGGAAGTGATGAAGTGTGATCCAGGGGCTCCCCGATGGCTTTAAGGAAGGGAATCAAATTTGAGATGGGTCCTGGTGAATGTACAGGACTTGGATGGCCAGATATCAAGGTGGAGACATGTCCCTGGCAGAGAAAGCCCAAAATGTATTCTGGGAAAACAAGCAGACCACATTTGGGTAAGCAGAGAAAATGGCAGGTAAGTAATTGCCTGTTGAAACGGGCTAAAGGAAAAACCTACACAGGATAGCTTGGTCTCCAAGCCGAAGATCTTTAATTTGCTTAGTGATTCCAAGTTGAAAGAGAGCAAAATTGCAGGTAAATGTGTGCCATAAAAATCGAGCTTATTTTTCCCTTAAAAATCAACTAGAAGTTATCTAGTCAAACTCATGGCTTGGATTCTTTTCTTTTTGAACTGGCCTCAAATCATCGATCTCACAGTATCACCTCTACTGATTCTGCGACTCGAGTACCAGAGCTTCAAAATCCTCCATCCATGGCTCCAAGATGTTAATAGATTCTGGAAATGCTAAAATCTTACAATTCCAGCCAGAGCCCTGTGTGTGCAACCACCAAAATCAGAAAGTGTCCTAGCCTGAGGGACATATTTCTCTGGAAAGTATGCAGCACACTGGGCCTCCCCTCTGTTCTGATTTCTGAGGGGGCATCTAGGGCATAGCTGTGCTCATTGTCCAGAAGAGTAGCCTTAGGCTGAGGACAGCATTGAGGAGACAGTGTTCTGAGCTGCTTTCCATCTCTACCAGGCTGTGGTTTCAGACAATTCATTGAGGTTTAAACGACAGGCATCCAGAAATAGCTGTAGGCCATGGAGGTAGGTGATCCCACTTTGGTTAGTATTCACAAAGCTTTAAAATAGTGACAAGGACTTGAAAATGGCATCCAGGAATGAATCACCTCTGGACACATCAACAATGCACCAATGCTTTTGAAGATCAAGTTCCTTTGCTCTATGTCTTCTGTAGGCCTGAGGACCCTATAGGTTTCAGCATTGGTTAATCATTCACAAAATGGATTTACTCTTTACCCATAACTAATTCACTGCCATAAATTTCCAGTTCTCACTTGATATATCCAGAATGTTCTACTTTCCTTGACTAAAACTCATAGTGCTTTGAAAAAAATCAAAAGTGTCACTTAAACTTCTTAAGACATATGAAATGTCTTAAGATGATTTTATCCATCTGTTTTAAAACTTTTGAAATCACATCCTTGTATGTGTTGGAGAGGACCTCAATAAGCCACCTGCATTGGTCGGCCCTGATTCAAACTAGTAAGGTATTATTATTTCCACTTTATAAATGAGACAAAGCAAAAGAGATGTGAACATGATTTGCTTTAAGACTCTAAGAATAAATAATGGCAGACCAACACAGCAATGTTGGTCTCCAGTCTCCTAATGTGTTTCTCTCGATTATGCCCTGCCATTTTTTCCACCATTAACAACTAAGTGAGTGCATCCAGAATTTGACAAAAGTAAGAGGCAGTAAACCAGGGTGCTTGGGTGGCTCAGTTAAGTGATAGTCTCTTGATTTTGGCTCAGGTCAGAATCCTGGAGTCGTGGGATTGGCTGTGTCCAGCTCACACTCAGCAGGGAGTCCACTTGAGATTCTCTCTCTCTTTTTCCCTCTTCCCCTCCCCACCTGAAATAAATAAATAAATCTTAAAAAAAAAAAAAAAGAGGCAGCAACCTGTTGTATTTAAAGTGGGGTCTTAAGCCATAGCCTTCCATGTACTTAACCAAAGGAACCTAGTCATGTTACTTAACCTCTTTACACCTCACTTTCTACATGTGCAGAAGAGACATGATAATTCCTCTTAGGGCTTCTGAGAGAATTAAATACATTACTATATGTAAAGTGCCTAGTCCATATCAATCACCGTCTAAGTATCTGCTACTACTATCGTTGTTTCCACTCCCAGCTTGTTCCTAATTTTACCTGTGGGATTCAGCGCTTGCATCATCTTCTCCCACTGTACAGATTAGGAACCTTAAAGATGTTCTTAATCCCACTCATCTCGTACACCTCTTCTCCCTTGACCCACGGTCTATGGATTGTGAAGTCTTTTCAATTCTAATTTCCAAGTATCTTTCAAATTCCTTCTCTACTCCACATCCTCTATGTCAAGGCTGCCATTGTGTACCTAATCTCTTCTTTATATACTCCCCAACTTGATTCTGGTACAGTTTTTTTTTGTTTGTTTGCCAGTGTTTGGGAATCTTGGAAAGGATAAAATGTGCACTCGTGAGGGTGTCTTATGAAGTTTTTCACGTTTGGGCCCTCGCCTACCCCTCCAGGGAAATTAAGTGCCCTCTCCCCCCTTGACTGTGCTGCTCCTTCTTCTTTACCCCCACAGCTCTGTGTGCATGACTCCCACAGTGACACCTGTTTTATCAATTTCATTGCATTTGTGCTGGCTCCCCCATTCGTAGGGCCAGCTCCGTGGCCACGTGTCTGTGTAATCCCACAGGGCCCTGCCCTCAAAAAGGCCCTGAACTTGTTTTAATGCTCCACTAGAGCCATCCTGAAGTTCTTAATAATTGCTGAACAAGGGGCAACTCATTTTCATTTTGCACTAGGCCCCACAAATTATGTACTCAGTCCTGCCCGCTCGACTGTGAACTCCTTAAAAACAAAAGCTTTTTGCTATTCGCTCAAAATCCTCCTTGGTTAGCACAGAGAAGTCCTGGCACAGAGTAAGCCTTTGGTAAATATTTGTTGAGTTTCTACATGAACAGATGAAAGGATAGCATAAAGTATCTCATACAAAAACAGTGTAGTATGGCTAATTAACTCCAAAGAATAAGCTTTGTTTTTGCTTGGGGGAAAGAGGAGTCAATTGATAAATTCACAAAATGACTGACCATTCCAAATAAATAACACAAAATCTCCTAAGTTTCTTTTTTGATTATTCAAACTGTTTCTCCCTTTAAGCCCTGCTGCCTCCCTATTCTTCTCAGAATGCAAAACTACAGGTTAATGGAGCTTGGAATTATGCTATCAAATATGCCCTGACTGTTTGTGCCAAGCACTATTCTGGGAAGAGTGAGAAAGGGAAGGGAGAGGCCATAGAAAGGTGAACTAAGCAGGGTCCCTGTCCTCAAGAAGCAATTAAATCTTACTCCTCAAGAGCTTATATCAAAGATGAGTTGACTTCATGGGAGTTCTTCAGCAATGAATCAAGAATAAAGACACTAGACTTGGCCAGTGGCCCAGCTTCCTGAACATTTCAACTGACAAAATGTCTCAGTCTGAACACAATTCCCCCACTATGAGATCTGTGGGTTCACTAGTTAACATTGGCAACCAACTCGGAGGTGCTCATGGAGCATAATAAATAAGTAGCTATTGAGGTGGGGGGAGGTGCTTTTGCTTCCCGGTATTAGAGAAGAAAAGGCAAACATCAGCTGTGAAAGTGAGCCAAATAATTGGTGAGGACAGATGTCCCTTGCTCACGCTGAAGGCACGATGGGGCTTCCAGTGTGGCAAAGACCACACACCACCCTGCCGCCTTATTATGCACTCATTGCAGTACTAACTTCTTACTGTTCTCGGATACAACGTGAAAGTTCCAAGAGAGTTTCTCTTGCTTTTCCTGATTCAACAGGTTTTACTTAACCACTCTGCTAGTTGATGCAACATGAGTGAGAACACTGAGAGAGTCTAGTCAAAAAAACATAAATGCTAATAAACATATAGAGATGTGCTCAATTTCAAATCAAGGAAATGCAGAAATAATAGAGTCATAAAGTATCATTTTCACATAGCAGGTGAGCCCAAGTTAAGAAGATTGATAATGCTCAACATTGACAAGTATGGTAGAGAAAGCAAGTGTTCTCAAAAATGATTGCTAGTCAAAGTGTAAATTGGTACAAGCACAATCTTCTGAAAGGCAATTTAGCATTATGTATCAGTCAAAATTTAAAACACACATCCCCTTTTAGGCACCAATGTTATTTTTAAGACTTTATCCTAAGGAAAAAAAATCTGACAAATATGTGTGAAATTACATGTACAAAGTTGTCCATCACAGCCAAAAAATTTAGAATTACCTTAAGCGTGCAACATGACAGATTTGCTTAATATAGCATAGTTTATCCAAATATAATTTAAATGTTAAAATAGTTATGTGGAGCTACAAGTCTCAAAAGAAAAATATAGCCATGATATATTTTTAGGTGTACTGAAGAGGACAGCTTAAAAAATATATAGATGGAATGACTCCTTTTTTGTTTAAAAAATATATTTATGAATATGTGTATACACGCTTTTTAGAATAGATTATGATTCTTTTATTGTGTTTTGGCATGATACATAGTACAAATAAACAGATGATATCCATGTATCAGAGGAAAATGGAAGTTTTAAAGAAATAATACGTTCAGCGGTATGCTGGTAAATATTTAACAACTGATCTTCAGGTGGGACAAGACGCAAGTCCTGTGTAGCATTACAGATTTCCATGGCATAAATACTCCCAATGTTATCCATTTCAGGCTACTGAATATGGAGCTGAAAGAGTTGAACAGTAGCACACCACTATATAGTATTTCCATAAAATAGATACACAGATGTAAATAAACACAACGGTACAGAGAATATTAAAATGCAGTAAAAAATTAGAAAGTTTTGTATGTTAGATGAGTTAGATGAAATTTGTGGATTCGTCTTTTGTAAGTCTTTAGAAGGAGGGTCAACAACACTGATCATGTCTGAGTGGAAGATTTATGAATCATATTTACTTCATTTTTTAGATTTTTATATGTCATTTCAATATTTTTATAGTAAACATGTTTTCTTTATAATCAGAAAAATCAAGGGTTTTTTTTTCTTTCTTATTCACCAGAAACTAGGAAAGAAAAAAAAAATCAGAAAACAATTACTTTTAAAAACAATTCTCACTAGAATAAAAATAAAACACTTCCCCAAAAGGAGTATGATTTCATTACGGTGTAATGAAGGATAATGGTGAGCAATGTTCTAAACAATTAAACCACAATATTAATCAATTAACCACTTTGTTAAGTCATGGTATAAGGAAATAAGCCCTTGTATTTCTTTTTAAAAATTTTTTTAAAAATTTATTTGACAGATGGAGAAAGAGCAGAGGGAGAGTGGAGAAGCAGACTCCCCACTGAGAAGGGAGCCCAATGCTGGACTCAATCCCAGGACCCTGAGATCATGACCTGAGCGAAGGCAGCCGCTTAACTGACTGAGCCACCCAGACATCAAAACACTTAATATTTCTAAGGCATTTCAAAACAGAAATATGTATTCATAGAATTCAAAGGAATTCAAGCTCCCAGGAGTTCTGATACTCCCCTTCTACAAATAAGGAAACTTAGTTCCAAGAAGAGTTGAGGTTTTCCCAAAGTAAGCACTACAGGGCTGGGTATAAGGTAACTTAGCTCCTCTCCATTTATAAATGGACTCTGTAGCTTGTGAATAAAAGTATACAGTCCTTACTTACAGTTACTTAATGAGAAGAGATGACCTCACTTTGGGGTTAGTAGTCATTCAACTGGTTAATTTCTGAAATCCTGACTCTTCCTATCTTCATTTAGATAATAGCAGCTTACACTCACCTAAAATTTTATATTTCTCAAAACACTTCCCCATGGATTATTTCAGCTGATCCCCATAAGAGCCCTGTGAGACAGGTAGAGTAGGAAGGACCACTCCTATTGGACAGAATTGCAAACAGGGTAAAGCAGCAAGTGACTAGCCTAAGGCTAGTGAGAGCCGAGCCTCTGGTCCACTCGCAGCACTGGCTGGGAAACAGTCTGCTCTTTGAGGCTATGAGGAAGTCATCTGGGTGAACCTGCTCTGAAGGTTACTTTCTCCCCTTTTCTTCCTTGTCAAATTTCAAACAAATTCTTTCTTCTCTTGACTCCTGTCTTGCTCTGCACTTAAGATTATTACTTTCCTATCACCTAGAGTTGCTCTTTAATTCCTCTTTCTTTTATTCTGGAATGAAAGACAGTCCCAAGCATCTTTAGGCCCGGAAATATTCCTGTTCTTCTTCATTTGACATGAGGGCTAAACTCTGTAATATTATTTTTTCTTGAAATTTGAAGTCATTTCTATCATTGGAGGAATGTCTTCTGCAAAGGTGTCAATGGTGTATATTTAAAGCAAGAAACTATGAACACTTTGATGTGACACATTTCTAGACAATTCCTTGGCTTTCTAAAAGGGATTAAAATTCAAGTCAGAGGAGACAGACTTATTCAGAAAATACAAATCTACAAATTATATACAACAAAACAGATCTGGGGGAATCTAAGATTAGACATTCTCCTAAGCTTTGTTATCTTAAGAGAGAAAGTGTGTTCTGTTAACAGTACAATGTCCTGGGGAAGTACTAAAGAAGGGTTCACTGGGCTATGTTTAGATCCAGAGACAAACAAGGTGCTAACTTAATTAATCTGATGCCTCAGCCCCTGGACTGACTGGCTGATGCCACCTTAGACAAACAAATTCCCAGTCCGTCAATTTCTTCATCTTTAAAGTGGGAAACATAGCATGTATCCTACAAAGTACAGTAAAAACCAAATTAGCTATTGGCCAAGAAAATATTTAGTAAACTAAAACCCACTCTAAAAATACGTGGACTATCTTGAAGCTATCTTGATAATTTTTGTGAGATCTTCCCATTTACAACACCATGGATGGTCCTAGAAGGTATTATGCTAAGTGAAGTCAGACAGAGAAAGACAAATACCACATGATTTCACTCATATGTGGAATCTAAAAAACAAAATAAAACAAACAAACAAACAAAAACAGGCTCGTAAACACAGAGAACAAACTGGTGGTTGCCAGAGGGGAGGGCACTGAGAGAATGGACAAAATAGGTGAAGGGGACAAAGAGTTATCCAGTTATGCAGGGATGAAAGGTACAGCATAGGGAATATAGTCACGAATATTGTAATAACATTGTCTGGTGACAGATGGTAACCACACTTATTGTGGTGAATACTTCATAATGTAGAGAATTGTCAAATCACTATCCTGTACACCTGAAACTAACATGACATTGTATGTCGATTGTACTCTATCAAAACCAAACAAATAAAAAGATATCTTCAGAATTTTGAGAGTTTACCACTCTGGATGAAGGGGGCATGGGGAATGGAGTAGTGAGTTACAAAGGGACAGAGTCAGACACAGCAACAGGCAGGTGGCCAGGTTCCTCCAGCCGGAACAAGATGGAGAGCTCAAGACTGCATACTAATGGCCTCACCTCCGCTGAGACCGCTGGCCCAGTGACTCTGGGCCAGAAAGCACAGACGCCCTTTTCCATACCAAAGGCCCTCTCCTAACCGGACTTCCAGCTGCACACAACATGAAATGGACACCCTGATGCACTGGACAGTGCCATTATGAAAATGAATTCTGAACAAAATCGCCACACTGCAGTGTGTAGGCTAGAGAAGGAGTCTTTTCCCTGGCACTAGGAATGTCTGCTAGCAAGTGGATGACTCTTAATGACTATTGAGTGGCAAATTGTCAAAGAGCAGAAATGAGTGTATGAGAAAAGAGTGGGTGTGTTTGCATCTGAGGATGTGAGGGAGGCGCCCCTGCCTTCTGGTGAAGAGCATTCCAGATGAGGGTCAAGTTTTCAACTTAATATAGAGAATAATAGAAAATTGACTCTCCAAAGAAAAGATTTTGGAGAAGCAAAGACGATAGCCAACATAGCATTAGATAGTCATTTCTGGTGATGTTTGCATAGGGCCTAAAGATAATGATCATTCGGCAGTCCAGTCTGAAAGAAGTAAGGAGATGGTTCAAAAGCCCATGCCCATTTGGGTGCTTTTTATTCCCTTATAATTTTTTCAGCTTTGATAGCAGAAGGGATCTACTCTTGAAGGTCCAAAAAATGTTGTTGCTATAGGAACAGGTAAGCAGATTAAACTTGAAAGACCAGTTCAGGAACAAAGAATTTAATAGTCAGGGCTAAAGCAATTAACCAAGAAAAAAATTTAAATAAATATCTTTTGGGTTTGTTATTTCTATATTAATTCCAGGAAGATAAAATGCTATTATAGAATGGGAGTATCGCATTTTAATTACACCATTACTGGCATAAAAGACTATACTTACACAATTAACAGAAAAGCCTTATTAACCGAAAGTATGCATTTCTAACTCTCTCTTGATTACATTGTAATTGAGAAACACAGCTTTAAATTCAGCAAGAACATAAGAATCAACTCTGATTTTCCTATAGTTCCCCAGAGGAGAGCACATCTAAAAGAAGAGACAGTGAACTACCTTAAGTTGTCTGTAAAAAATCTCCATAACTAGAGACCTATGAGCAAAATTTGAGAAGTAAACAGAAAAGTTGTGTAGGCTGATAATTGTTAATATTCTACGCTTTCCCCATCCAAAGTTCTTTGTGAACACAGATATGTGAGGAGAGAAGAGAATCAGAGACTCAGCTGCACTCCTACCTCACAGTGGCTGTTCGGCTTCTTCCTATCAAGGAATACACTGCTCCCAACTTTAGGGGTTTGCTAAAATTATTAAAGTTCTGAACAGAACTTGCTAGACTCATGAGTCTCAAAAAGGCGTCATAAAGTGGCATTGTACTTCTCTCCCTTTCTTGATAAAACAAATACAATGCTTTCATTCTAGCAAATTTCTGCCGTCAGAGATTACACTTACAGGACAGAGAGATTTCTTGGACACTATCTTTTCTCACATAATACCAGTGTCAAATTGTAGAGAAGCATGTGAGTGTGTCTGAGAGTGTGCGTACCCGTGTGTGTGTGTGTGTGTGTGTGTGTGTGTGTGTGTGTGTGTGGCAGAGGGACAGTATTGGAGGCTGGGGAGTGGGAATAGGAAGAGGGGAGTGTGGCTAGAATCTTACCATCTCATTCTCTTTGCCTTCATTGAGCAGAGCATGCTGGCCCTCAAAGTGGTCCCCCATGAAAAAGTGATTCCACTCCTCCTCCCTGGCCTTCCTGAGCAGGAGCCTCCAGGACCAGCTTGCCAAGCCACCGCAGCTCTCCAGCCGACAGAAAGAGTTAATGATCCTCCAGGTTAAGACTCCTTCTTGAGCACACACCTACTCTTAGCAAATGACAATACTTAACAAACTGAACTCCTCCCACGAGTCACCCTCTGCTCTGAGGAATTTCTGCCTTGCTTTACTGCGTTGTCTCAGAGCAGCTGCCCCAAAACAGGCTGCTCCCATGCCGATCTTTTTGTGCCCAACTTCCAGGGAAAGAACTCATTGCCTGCCCAGTGCCTGCCAGCATAAGACATCTGACTGCAAATCCAACAGGACAATGCAGAGTTGGCAGGACCTTTCCAAGGAGTGGGGGAGCGGGCTCAAGAACTCCCAGGTCACTGCTTTTCATAGAGGCTAAGGAATTGGGGGTGGGGAGGCCCAACAGAGCTGCAGATTTTATTCGATTAATGAAAACCCCAATCCACCAGCTTTTAATAGTATCCTCATTCATTTTGCTTACAAAAGGTACAAATTATGACTAATCCTCTTCCAAAGTTATTTGTGGCTACATTTCTTTGTGTATGCAAAAAGCATTCTACTGAACGTGTATGTGGAATTAAGTTTACTTTGGGAAAAATATAGAGAACAAAGTTGTGATCAAACTATTTTAAGTGGTCTCCTTTCACTAAAATGTGGTGGTTAAACTCTTAAGGAGGTCTAGAAACTGCATATTCAAGTGACATTGTGGCAAGACTTGTTTTTTAATTTATCCACACATCCATCCAATATACACTATTTGAGCACAGGGACTACACATATAAATCAAGTCATATCTGCTACCCTCAGACTGAGGCAGGCATTCAAACATGCAAATAAATGCAATAGAAGGCGTTTTGTTACTATGAAAGCTGGAACAGGAGTCTAAGATAACTGTCAGGAGTCTCAACTTGGTGTAGGGGTCACCCAGCCACGTTGGCTCTGGAGAGAACCCTGGATTCCAGCTACTTGCCCACGTCGTTTGACCTGTGTGATTATTTCACCTACGGGAGCTGTCTCTTCTCATCCAGTAATCCGAGGCACTGCACGAGGACTTGTGAAAGCATACCGCGCAGCGCTGATCAAGAGCTGTTGGTGTAATTAAACCGAATGCCCAAGGTAACCGCAGGAAGCAGAGCAGGGTAGTTAAGGGTGTGTGCTCAGAATTTGGAGAGCCTCAGTTCGAACTTGGACTGTGAACCAAGGTAGGCTAGTTTGCCATCTTAGGATAATAAGTTTCATAAACTTTGTAAGCCTCCATTTGCCCACAGAAGTGAGGGATAGTACATGGGAAACAGTATTTATTCAATAAAGGAGAATTATTTTTACCTTCACTGTGTCCACTCACTCCTTCAAGCTACAACTCTTGGCACTAATATCCCCAACCTGGCCCTAGTAGCCCTAACAAGACCAAGACTAAAGAGAGAGAGAGAGAGAGAGTGTGTGTGCGTGTGTGTGTGCACGCGCACGTGTGTGCACACATGAGCACACATGTAAAACCGTGATCGATGGTAAAGTATAAGTGAGATAAACATTAAAAATTCTAAGCTATTATAATATTAATTACTATATATATGTTGTTCATGGAAATTCTAAAAATTATCAGCACAATTTAATCAAATAAATAAGTGAAATTCACATTTGATCACAAGATCAAAATACAAGGAATATGGGATTTTTTTTAGGGGGATGAAAACGTTCTGGAAGCAGATAGTGGTTGTGGCTGCAAAACTTAATGAATATACTAAAATTCACTGAATGGTATACTTTTAAAGAGTGAATTTTATGAATGTGAGTTATGTCTCAATAAAAAATTATACCTACAAAAAGTTAAGTGAACCTGTTAGAACTCTAGCAGGCAGTCATTCCCATATTAAGCAGAGAAAGAAACAAAACAAGAAGATTTCAAACTTTATCTCGACTGATGGGGGTTGAGGAGTGTTACCATATGACGTGATGAAACCATACCTGCGCTGGTGTGTAGTTAAGAGGGTTTCATTCTAGTGCCCATAATTGGTAATCCCCGCACTGTGGCCTTCTGGATGGGTTCCTGGATACCTTTGGCAAGGCAGGCACCATTGTGGGTGAAAATGAGTGTATAACTGATTAAGAGTTAAAGGAAAACCCTCACACAAACTTACTTCATTCAAGGAATCTGGTTATGCAATAACAATATTTAAGCCACACTCGAATAGCAAAATCAGTCTCTAAAAAACTTTTTTGAAAACCAAGAAAATCATTTCCAGCAACATGGCCCAGTAGGACTGAGGACTTTGAAACAGTGGCAGTTTCTTCACATTCCTCGGGGAGTTCTAATAGTAAAACATCCCAGGGCCTCTCTGGCAGTATGACTTACGGGCGGTGCCCTTCCAGATTATATGCATGTTTATTTAGTATATCCAAAGTGTTCTGCAAGGGATGTTGCCTTTATTTGGCTAGGAAAGCCTTTGTGTGGAGAGGAAGCATTTGAGAAGGGCCTTGAAAACAGACAGGGAAGGCCTTAATAGGTGGAGATGCTACAGCCCAGACTGGAAGTGGGGCCACAGGAAAAAGTATTTGAAGCTGAGATGCCATCAGAAGGAGAAACACAGGTTTATCCAGAGGGAGCCCATCACCTTTGCTGTAACCAGGGTGTGTGTGTGACGGGAAAAGAGAGGAGTGGAATGTGGTAGAAAATACAGATGAAGGCATTCCAGGGAGGTCTGGACTTAATGCAATCAGCAATGACACCAGTGGGGGCAAAGTGATGTCATAAACACTCACATTTTTGGTGATCAGTCTGTGTGTAAATATGATAGGAATCATTGCATAAGCAGGTTCTAAAGTGACTCAATCTTTCTAAATAGTATATGTCTTTGGGGAGTTTCCTTAAGCACTGTAAGTTACATCTTTAATTTCTCTGTTGGAAAGTGAATTCTTTTCACTAAAAACACTAATTAGTAGGCTGTTTTTGGAGGGCTTTTAGGTTCACAACAAAACTGAGCAGAAGATCACCATATACTTCTTGCCTATACTCAACCTCCCCTGCTATCAGCAACCTCCACCAGAGTGATACATTCGTTACCATCAATGAACCAACCTCAACTCATCATTTTCACCCAAAGTCCATCATTGAGGTGAGGGTTTACTCTTAGTGTCATACGTCCTTTGAGTTTTGACAGATGTGTAATGACATATGTATCCACCATCACAGGATCCTATAGAGTAGTTCCACTATCCTCAAAATTCCCTCTGCTCCCTTTATTCATCCCTATCTCTCCTAACCTCTAGCAACCCTTGATTCTTTTACTATCCCTGTTGTTTTGCTTTTTCCAGAATGTTACACAGTTGGAATCATACAATACGTTGACGCCTCAAAGTGATTTCTTTCACTTAGCCATATGCATATAAGTTACCTCCGTGTCTCATTCCCTTTTAGAGTTGAATAATATTTCATTACCTGGATGTACCACAGTTTATTTATCCATTCACTTCCCAATGGACCTCTTGGTTGCTTCAAAGTTTTGGCAATTAGAGATAAAGCTGCATACATTCATGTGAAGACTTTTGTGTGGATGTATGTTTTCAACACATTTGATAATGCCATCAGGGAAATGCAAATTAAAGCAACAGTGAGAAACAAAAGCACACCTATTAAAATGGCCAAAATTGAAAGCAGCGACAACACCAAATGCTGACAAGGATGTGGAGCAACAGGAACTCTCCTCGTTCATTGATGGTGGGAATGTAAAAGGGCACAGTCATGTTGGAAGACAGTTTGGAGGTTTCTCACAAAATTAGACATGTTATCATATGATCCAACAATCATTTTCCTTGGTATTTACCTGAAGGGGTGGAAAGTTTCAATCAGGCTGTCTCTCCCCAATTTTTCTTGTTTAATATTTCTATCCTCTACTATATGTGCCTCACAGGTAAGATATGGCACGGTGAGAATAGCAGTTGTGGATTTGGTGTGGTCTGAATTGGAATCTTGACATTTTGTGGACAGATTGCACTTATTCATTTATTTAATACTTATTTGATTAACTTCAGTGTGCCAAGACCTGTACTAGGTAAAAAATAGAGATGAATAGAATATGTCCTTGAAGAATTAAGTCTACTGGAAAGCAACACCAACATCAAAATATACATTCAGAGACATGTACTAAATATAAAGAAGCGTCAGAGGGAGTTCAGGTAGAGTGAAGCCAGGAAGTTTCCACGGAAGTAGGGAGCTCTATGCCAGCCTCGGTAAATGGAGATGAATAGGGAAGACATTATTGAAAAAGGAGACAGAAGGCAAAGGCACAGAGGAGGATTTGCCCATGATCTCATTCAGAGATTGTGAATCATGCACAGATGTTGATGACTTAGAATTGAGAAGAATGTCCGAAGAAAAGTTGCTTCAGCCATTCCCTGATTCTCTCTCTGCACTCATTTCCTCTTAATCACTCCATCACAAATAAGAATGAAAAAGGAAAAGAAGAAGAAGAAAATAAATAATTAGCTACCTCTTTGTTGATCTGGTGACTCAGCTTGCTTTCATTTATCCGAGGAGCAAACTTGCTGCTCTGAGCAATTCTCAACCTCATTGGGTGTATATAATAGATAGTAAGTGGAAATAATGGCAGTACTAGTCTCTGCCAGGACTGTGGGGATGCTGATACTTCACTAGCCTAACCCATTTAGATGGTGTGAAGATAAGTGACAATAATGTTTCATCATATATTAATTTCCACCTTTCATCTGAGAACTCCACAGCATATTACAAACATTATTCCTTGCAACATCTCTGTGAAGTATGGAGATGAGTAATGTCATTGCCCCCACTTGAGAGCAGTAAGAACTGAGTCACAAAGGGGTCACAAAGAACTGTTCAAGGTCATGTGTCCTTGGCATGGAGTGGAACCTGAAACACGTGTAACGTTGCTACCTTGTCATTGGCAATGAGCTGCTTCAAGCTTCCTCTTTGGTCCTCATTACTCAGATTTGCTCTTTGTAGAGTACTTGAGATCTTTAGTTATAGAACTTTATCTAAACTTAAGGTTTTACTGTTATTATGCGTTATTCTAATCTGCACCAATGCATAATGTGTGGATGATGCTGGAGCAAGCAAAGATGTGATGTCCCAAAGAGGAATTACCTGCCTCAAGGTGGTGAGGTGAAGTTTAATTGAATTAATTAATGTTTGTAAAACATTTAGCAACCCTTAGATTAAAGGGTCTAATACAAAGATACAGGACTTCCCCCATTAATTACAGAATGAAAGAGCTGGCTAATGGCTGTTTCTACTACTCAGAAGCATTGTTCCCTCTTCTCCCCTCTCAGCACTGGGGTCTGACCTTCTTTAAGGTGGCTTGCAGTGGCCCATATATTCACACACAGAATAACCGCATCCCCTTGCATTCTGTTCTTTTCCAAAAGTAAAATAAAAAACTCCTCTCTAGAGGAAAGGCTGCTTCCCTTCTGTGAAGCTTCCTCACCTGGCAACTAATACGGTAATTCCAGGTCATGAAGGACAGTCTGCTAAAAATAATAATAATAATAAAAAGCCAAAGAGTACATCTTCAGGCAGAAACTTCATGCCAGTGTACTGATTTTGAGAACTTTTAAGCTAGAAATTTGAATATAGAAATAATACATGTTAAAGAGCAACTATTAAGAATCACTGGGATGGGGTGGGGGGTCACCTGGGTGGCTCAATGGGTTTAGCCTCTGCCTTCGGCTCAGGTCATGATCTCAGGGTCCTGGGATCGAGACCCACATCCAGCTCTCTGCTCAGCAGGGAGCCTGCTTCCCCCTCTCTCTGCCTGTCTCTCTGCCTACTTGTGATCTCTCTCTCTTTGTCAAATAAATAAGTAAAATCTTAAAAAAAAATAAAAAAAATAAAGAATCACCAGGGGTGCCTGGGTAGCTCAGTTGGTTAAGCGGTCAAGCGGATGACTCTTGGAACCAGCTCAGGTCATGAACTCAGTGTCCGGGGATCGAGACCTGTATCAGTTGCATGATCAGCACAGAGGCTATTTGAGGATTTTCTCTCTCTCTCTCTCTCCCTCTCCCTCTACCCCTGTCCCTGTTCTCTTTCTCAAATAAATAAATCTTAAAAAAAAAAAAAGAAAAAGAATCACAGACGTTACAAAGTCAACCTTAGAAATTAATAAATGACCTCATTGTTTCTCAGGTAAAGAAAACATTCCAGGAAGACTGTACAATGATTTGCCCAAGGTTACAATCTGTGAGAGATGGGACTCAAATCAGGGACTCAAGTATTCATGTCGCACCATATTGCCGTCCACCTTTGTAAAAGAATCAGAGTTAGATATTTGAAACATTCTCTCCAGAATATTTAAAAGAGAATTTCATTTGAAAAGTCTGATTTAAATAAAAAATTCCTAGAACCCACCCATCGTGTAGACTATGGCCAGAATTGTAGGATGTATCCAATAATTTGATCAAGATAGAGAGGTTTTGGGACACAGCATTGGACACACCCACTGGGGTAAAAAAAAAAAAAAGGCTCTTGGGGAACTGATGAAATTGCAGGGACTAACAAAGGAAATTCAATCTAGCAAGCAACTGAAATTTACAGCAATCTTTGCTTATAGCTCAAGAGAGCATTGGCCAAGGAGGTTGGGGGAGGGACATCAAACAGAAGTGACATATTCCCAACAAGCAGTTAGAGGCTAGCCATGAGGCAGGTAATACCTGGAAATCCAGAGAGGAAGCTGGTTCCAGGAGTCTATTTTCCAGTGACCAATCCCAACCAAAGAGTTCGGGCCTGGGGTGAGGTTCCAATTCCAGGTCAGAGCCTGCCAAGAGAATGATTAGTCCTTAATTCTAGGAAGGATCTGGGCTCAAGATGGGCCTCCAGACAGTAACGTGGGACCGAGACTAAGGAAATGAAGCAGGAGTCCAATTAGAAGAATCAAGGCATCACCTCAAGTCAAACTGGCAGGGAGTGTGACATCACTGAGGAATGGAGAACTGGACTGGGCTGGCTTCAGGACCTCCACTATGCACCCAGAATGACCCAGGCACAGGGAGCCACCCAGTGGGAATCAAGAACAGATTCCTGATGGAGATGGAAAGAGAGGCAAAGTGGGACTGCTATTGGGCCTCTCTGTTTACCTCCTTCCTGGTGTCCACTTTATGCTAGTTATTGCTTTCATCAACAAGAAAACCTCACTGAAGGTAGGACACTCTCAAGGGAATCAATCAATGATATTTTGGGAGAAGACTGAAATGAACAACTAATGAAGTTCAGAGGTTTTATTTGTCCATATTACACATATCTTTCAAGGCCCTAAGCAAATGGGCAATGGAGTATGTTATTTCCTGAAGGAAAAAAGAGTGGGAAGTGAAACGAAGGCACTCCTAGTACCCAGACCCTCCCCCAGGTAGCGTGGCATCAGAGGGGGACTCTCTGAAGTTTTTCAGCTCTCCCCCCAAACCTCCATGAACTCTGCCAAAGCGCCTCAAATCAACAGTTAAGTAAACAGAGTGTTGGCCACTCAAATGCAACTTTTAAGTTATCCTCCAGCCTCCAGCCTAGTCTCTGTTCTTCCAGAGTGTTCCGGGGGCTGTGGTGGTGTTGGCACTTCCTTCCTTTACAAGTCTCTGTGAAATCCACGCCTCTCTTCCTGTATCTGCCACAGGAGTATCACTACTTCTTCCCCCACTGGGACGAGAGTCCAGTCTTCTCCCCATTCCTCTCTGTCTTGCTCTGGCTCAAGATCCCTTGTAGTTGGTTAGTAGTGTGCCTTGTTGCTACTCCGTTTATTTCTCCTTCATCCTGCAAGAGGTGGCATTGAATGGCACAAGTTCTTTACCAGTGGTGGGTGTCAGTCACCTCAGGAGCTCTTCTAATCCACAAGTCCTGGTCTAAACCCAGACCTACCAAATCAGAGTCCCTGGGAAAGGAAACATAAGATCTACATTTTTGGCAAGTATAGATAATCTTGTTATGCTTGAATTCCTTAAAAAAAAAAAAAGTAAATATACATGCCTGGTAGCTCAGTCAGTTGAGCATCATCTGCCTTTGGCTCAGGTCATGATCTCCAGGTCCTGGGATCGGGCCCCATATCTGGCTTCCTGCTCAGTGGGAAGTCGGCTTCTCGCTCTCCCTCTGCTCTGCCTCCCAGCTCGTGCTCTCTCTAGCTCTCTCTCTCTTGAACAAATAAAGAAAATCTTTTTTTAAAAAGGTAAATAAAAGAATAAGGTAGGTCTATTGTCATGGCAAACTATGATACATACCTGCAAAGTTAAGTAACAGAGCACTGTGTGGAATATAATCCAATTTTTGTAACAACAGAAAATGTACGTGTCTGGGGCTGATGTGGTATATTTGAGGGTATTTAATCAAAAGAAGTCCTTGGACTTAGGATTTTAGTCACTGATCCCTGTTTCCCTCTGCCATCCACCTCCCATACTCTTGATGTGCTCAAAGCAGACACAGCCTTAGAGCAGAAACTGTATATTATGGCTCTACCGTTTAATAGTAGTGGAAAATTTGCCAGGTCACTTAATTACCCAAAGCTTCAGTTTTTCACCTGTGAAATGGAATACTACTACTCTATTCTATAGGATGTAATAAGGATATATAAGATAATGCATACATGCCCAGCCTAGTGTCAGAAAACATAAGAATGTTTTTAAAGAAAAGATATTAAATATAAACATTTTAAACATATATATTTAGTAGCAGAAGTTAAAGATAAGCTGTACTTGGAAATTTTGTCTTCTGTATATATATTTTTAAAATGGGGGAAAGATTAAAAAAATAAAAAGTAAATTAAAAAAATAAAATAAATAAGTAAAATTTAAAAAATAAAAATAAATTTTAAAAATGGGGGAAAGGACAATTCAAATGTTTTTATTGCTTTTTCTAAAATAAGTGCACATATAATTGATGGCTTACTCTCAGGGCGTCAGCCTATTTGCACAAGAGCATTCAGAGCAGGACCTGCTAACCTGGAGGCCTCCCAGCCCTGGTCTGCCCGCCTACCCCGGCCTTGCAGTGGGCATTGTTGGCTGCCACCTGCAGACCTGGTCCCTGCCTATGGGCTTCGTGACAAAACCTCGAATGGCTTTTGACAGATTGGAGAATCATCCAAATATCCAATGACCTGGGCAAAAATCCCTATGGGAGGGTTAATTAACAAGCTGGTAAAAGAAACTCAGCTGTGTACTATGAAATGAATTTTCAGAAACTTACGAAGGTGCCTGTCTTGAGGAATGGGAGATCTAGAAAGCACAAGTTGGTCATCATCAAAAATCTGACTTCTCATCACATGGAAGGATAGGGTTGATACTATGGGCGGAAGTTGCTGCCTAGTGGTTAAGAGCAAGGGCTTCAGTCCTCTTGACTGCGGAGATGGCATCACAGGTGTGCACCTGACTTATTTTGCACTTTATATATGTCCAGTGTATTGTAATTTAATTATACTTCAATAAGGTAGAAAAGGGTATTCGCCCTAATGTCAGAGAGCTCGGGTTCCAATGATTGCCTTGTCCCTTCTGGTCAGTGTGATCAAGAACAAATTCCTTGACCTCTCATCTCTTGGAGTTGACGAGATGCTTAGGAGAAAAGAGGCACGTGAAGTGTCTGGCACTGAGTCGGTATGAGGCAACCATTGCTGCTACTGTTGCGTGCTCAGACTTCTGTGAAGCTCTTCATATTGGAAGGGGTGGTTTAATATAAGGGAGGGCAGTTTTAGGGTCTTGAGTTTCTGACAGGCTCTTTGAAAGGCCATCAGAGAGCACAGAAAAGGGCAAGAATCTTAGCCAACCTCTGCCAGTTTCACTATCTAACGAGGGCAACCCCAGCCCTTTAAATGAGAGAAATTCAGAGCCAGATTATCTTGGCATGGGAAGAAGCGTCAGAGGTTGACTGTCCAAGTCCCACTCAGAAGTCCCACTCTGTCAGGAGATGTCCTGGCCTTCTTCTTCTCCCCCTGCTGTGCTCCCCCTCCCCCACCACCACACAGGGCACCTTCCCCAGCCAGCATGTGGGCTGGGAGCTTGCACACCAAACACTATAAGATAGTCACTTATTGTGGAATAGGAGGTGGGAAATACATCTACTTCCTGTCTCTCGTTCTTTTGTCATGTGCCCTTCAACAATTCTCTTCACTGTTCTGAGCCTCAGTTGCCTCATATGTACAAAAGAACTGATACTATCTGTCCCATCCTCCTGACATTGGACTGCCCAGGACAGAGTGCATCATGGGTGGCAGGTCACAAGGCCATCATCTTTGAGCATCTGTGAGGTAAGGGAGGTGAGGGCAACAGAGAGGGAACATTTGCGTCCTCAAATCACAAGCCCGTGCAGTTGCTGACTGGAACAAGTCAAAGACTTTCTTCCCCTCTGGGTAATACAGATGCATTTTAGACCTTGGTTCTCTGGAACCTGCCTTTTGTTTGTTTCCTTCCCCCCCCCCCTTTTTTTTTAAGATTTTATTGATTTATTTGAGAGAGAGAGAGCAAGCTCACAAGCGGGGGTGGGGGGCAGAGGGAGAAGGAGATGTAGGCTCCCTGCTGAGCAGAGAGGCCAACACAGGGCTTGATCCCAGGACCCTGAGACCATGACCTGAGCTAAAGGCAGACGCTTATCTGACTGAGCCACCCAGATACCCG
The DNA here is from genome assembly GCA_002007465.1 of Ailurus styani. Taxonomy (NCBI): domain Eukaryota; kingdom Metazoa; phylum Chordata; class Mammalia; order Carnivora; family Ailuridae; genus Ailurus; species Ailurus styani. The sequence goes on along the minus strand of LNAC01000294.1, from coordinate 23,580 downwards.
TCTTTTGTTTCTTAACCTACTCTTCTTGTCACTGCCTGAAATTCCAGTTTCATTTATTAGAATTTACTACCTCAGTGAATATCTTTAATTTTGAATCCCCAGGCTTTTCTTTCCTTTGATCTTTATAACTCCTATGATAGAACAGATGGTCCCCAGCTTATCCATTCTCCACAATTGAACATTCCATGTATCTGGACAGCAGCTGGCCTGCCTCCCTCCTCAGACCTCACTTAGCTTGTATTCTTCCCTCGAGAATCTGTGACTGCTCTTGGGTATGCAGCCCAAAACTTATGTCACAATGTCACATACACACATACACACATATGTATGCACACACATACATGTACACACCCAGTATCCCATTATATGCCCTGGTCACACTCCCATTAGATCCATGACAATGGGTCTCTCCACTCCTTTCCAGGATTTTTCTCACCCCTTCACTCTCTGGGAGGTCTACTCCTAATTTCATCAGTCACTTTGGTCAAGACCCCATCTTTTATCCCAGATGGCACTCACAAAGCCTAGTGTTACGGTTCACAGTAGTTTCAATTACTATTAAATTATCTGATAACATGTTCAGATTAAGAATGAAAAGGAGCTTTCTGGAAGAGTATTTGTTAGTATTTATCAAGTAGAATTTATTTATAATAATCAATCCCAACATTCATTGAATGCTTGCCTGTACCAAATACTGGTGTAAGTTAACTCACCTCACCTCATTTTTCCAATCATCAACGCAATGATGTAGACATTTTTATTATTATTACTTCATTCCTCTTCTAGACATTTTTTTAAAAGATTTTATTTATTTATTTGACACACAGAGAGAGGTCACAAGTAGGCAGAGAGGCAGACAGAGAGAAAGGAGGAAGCAGGCTCCCCACTGAGCAGAGAGCCCGATGCAGAACTCGATCCCAGGACCCTGAGATCATGACCTCAGCTGAAGGCAGAGGCTTTAACCCACTAAGCCACCCAGGCGCCCTAGAAATTTTTCTACAGGGAATAATTTTGGCTAAATTTGAAATGAATGTATACAGAAATTTATGACAGCATCGTTCAAACTGAATATATCCAAGTTGATGGAGTATTATACATCTATCAGATATCAAATTTTTAGGAATATTTAGTAATGTGGAAAAGGTAATTGAATATTAAGCAAAGAGCAACATGCAAAGTTTAACATGCAACATAAGCCCAATGTTACCCATGGATGCACATACAAGAAAAAAAAAAAGAAAGAAAGAAAAATGAAAAGAAGAAATAGAGCAAAGCCCTAACAGTGACTATTTCTGAGTGAGATAATTCTTTGCTCTGTTCATTTGTCTATATCATCTATTATTCCATAATAAACATACTTTAATGTCATAATCAGAAAAATATGTTATTAACCATGGTTTTTGCTATAGCATAATTTCTTTAAGTTCTTTTAACTTTTATTATAGCCCAAGTTTCTGGCTTGCCCCCATTGGGAGCTTCAGAAGATCATTCCATTTGAAAGCAACCATGAGCTGGAAGTTAATAGTATTCCCAAGAATATGGAGTTGGAAATAGAATGCAAGTTTATCCCAATTGCACAGAAAATGCCGAAATAAAGAAGTTGTGCACCACATTTTGTAGCAGGAGATGAATCCTCATTAAGGATACACCAAACTCCCTGAACTGCCCAAGAAATAGAAATTTAGCTCCCGTGCAGTTGTCCCTCTGTTTTTCCCAAGGATGTTTACTTTTTCCAGAAATTTTCGTCTCGGTAGTCCCCTTGTTTCTTTTCATGCCTCCAGTCCCTGCCTCTCCCAAACCTGACTGCCCCTGGTCCTGTTCACAGCCTGCCCAGGGTCCCCCACACAGACTCCCCTTCCTCTGCTCGCATGAGGGCACAGCAGCCTCCCCGAGATGCAAGGTCCCCAGTGGTGCCCTTCTGTAAACTGGGAGCCCTGGCAGCTCCATCCCTTGCCTTTGACTACCAGAGAGCTTCGGCAAGCAATTGATTCAAAAACAAAAGCTGCTTCATTCTCCGGGGAGAAAAAGTAAAAGGCAAAATCATTCATCCTATTTTACGCAATGATGGACACTCCTCTTCGCTTTAGCCATTATTTCTGGGCACACTGAAAGGAACATGGGTCTGTAGTCACCCCAAGTCCAGATGGGAGGCCAGAGTCTACAACTAAATGTGCAAGACCGCAAGATTGCCCATCTATAAAATAGGACTAATAACTTTACAGCTGTTAGGAGAAGAAAAGTGTGCAAAGTGTGTTTCATGAGAGAACATACACCTAGCACTCAGATCTTTGTTTCCAATACCATTTTGCAATAAAAATTGGAAAAATGGCTGATTCCAGGACTAGAGCAACAAATATACAAGATGAGCCTAGAGCCTCTGATAGTGCCAGGAAGTAAAGAAGTGCTCAAAAAACCCCACAATACAATGGTGAGGATTTATCACGAAGGTACTAGAGCAACTAAAGAGCTCCCCGTGGGCAAAACTCAAACAATCCGAGCAACAGAATTTAAAAACTGATGGGGCTCCTGGGTGGCTCAGTGGGTTAAGCCTCTGCCTTCGGCTCAGGTCATGATCTCATGGTCCTGGGATCGAGCCCCACATCTCGGCTCTCTGCTNGGTTAAGCCTCTGCCTTCGGCTCAGGTCATGATCTCACGGTCCTGGGATCGAGCCCCACATCTCGGCTCTCTGCTCTCTCTCTCAGCCTCTCAGGAAGCCTGCTTCCTCCTCTCTCTCTGCCTGTCTCTCTGCCTACTTGTGATCTCTCTCTGTCAAATAAATAAATGAAATCTTAAAAAAAAAATTAAAAATTGGATTTGGGTTATAACCCAAAGTATAAATAGCTATCCATGAGTCCACACTGATGTAAATACAGGATAGAGTAAATAAATAAATCACAGAGAAGAGCTCAATCTCCTATGTGGAAGAATCCAAATAATTTATGTGGGTCATACTTCACCCCAGGAGAATAATATAGCTCTCCACACATGTGTGGGCTGCACACAGTGACTTCCTTCCCCAAGAGTACAGTATAGAAAGAGAAAAAAAAAAAGAGTAACTTTGTGGTGGAGAAACCTGACAAGCTCCACCTCAGCCAAGCGACGGAGATCAACATCAACAATGATCAATCATGTTGACGGTACGCGCCTTTACCATGATGAGATGGGAATGGCACTTTGCCTCTGTTACGTTCCCTTTCCCAGAAAACTCATAATTCTGGTCTAATAATGAGAAAAACATTGGACAAATCCCAGTAGAGGGACATTCCACAAAACACCCCCCAGTACTCCTCAAAACTGTCAAGGTCATCAAAAGCAAGGAAAGTCTGATAAACTGTCACAGCCAAGAGGAGCCTAAGGAGACATGACTACTAAATGTAATGTGGTTTCCTGGAACAAATAAAGAACATTAGGTTAAAACTGAGAAAATCTGAATAAATTATAGACTTTACTTAATAGCAATATATCGATATTGGTCCATTAGTTGTAATAAATAGGAAATACTAAAGCAAGATGTTAACAATAGGGGAAACTGGATTTGGAGCACAGGGGCAGTCTGTACGATGTTCACAATTTTTCTCTAAATGGAAAACTATTCGGATATTAATAGTCAGTCATTAAAAAGCAGTGTGAATGCAATGTGTTTATTATAGTCATTGAGAACTGCCTGGTTTAAATTTATAGCATTCCTGCTTTTGTTTATCACCTTGTTAAAATAACTGAAGCCACTTTGATGGCAATGTCAGGATTTTGATCTGGATTGATGCTATAAACTGGCTTGGGCTTTACAAAAACCAACCAACAACAAAAACCTCTTGGTTTAGTGAGATAACTCTGCCCTCTAGTGGCTTAATATTTTGTATACATTTAGTGGCACAAGACAGTCTACCTGTACCAGTCACTTTTGAAGTTTCAAAGTCCATACAAGAGCCAAAACATACTCAAGGGCCTTTGCTGGAACCATCCCCCACTCTGTTCACTTACAAGAATGTTACCTTCCTGAATGGTCTCAGAGGAGAGACACATTTATGCGACGGAACTGGCTGGTGTGAATGTAAAAGGCATTTTTAGAGGCTCGGGGGCAGTTTGACAGTGAGAATGGGAAGATTTAAAAAAATGTTTATGCATCTTTACCCAGTAATTTCACTTTTGGAAACTGTTCCCCAGGTAATAATGCAAGTTACAGAAAAAGATTTAAAATATTTTTTAAAAATGTGGGTGCCTGGGTGGCTCAGTTGGTAAAGCGTCTGCCTTCAGCTCAGGTCATGATCTCAGGGTCCAGGGATCGAGCCCCGCACTGGGTTCCCTGCTCAGTGGCAAGTCTGCTTCTCCCTCTGCCTCTGTGGTCCCTCTCTCTCAAATAAATAAATAAATAAAATCTTTAAAAAATAAAATATTTTTTAAAAATTTTTATGTAACAGTGAAAAATATGAAACAAAGTAAATGTTTGACAATCAGGAAATTGTGGAGGAAAGAAAGGAAGAAAGGGGGAAAAAAGGAAAACGGTACCTATACACTGGACTACTGTGCAGTGGATAAAGGCATTCCTAAAAATATTTAGTGAGGTGGTTAAACTGTTCATGACACAATGTTCAGTAAAACTCTGTCAATACTGTGATCAGGGTGCCTGGGTGGCTCAGTGGGTTAAAGCCTCTGCCTTCGGCTCAGGTCATGATCTCAGGGTCCTGGGATCGAGGCCCGCATCAGGCTCCGTGCTCGGCAAGGAGCCTGCTTCCTCCTCTCTCTCTGCCTGCCTCTCAACCTCAAGCCTACTTGTGATCTCTCTCTCTCTCTCTCTCTGTCAAATAAATAAATAAATAAATAAATAAATAAATAAATAAATAAATAAATAAATAATACTGTGATCAAAACTTTAGGGAATAATGCTGATGACCATATATACACATACACAAAAAAAACAATGACACATAGTTCTCAGGTCACAGTGTGCAGAAAACGTAACTATTTTTTTTTAATAACTCAACTTGATTTAGTTTTAATCCCTCATTTTGCCTGATGACAGAAAAAGCTCAGTCACCCCGAGAGTATTCCTCAGCACTCTGTGTTTAAATAATCATTTAAGGATTTACCCTTTCCCTCCTCCTTCCATTACATTGGCACTTATATTTACAGGATTTTGGAGTGAGGAAAGGCTGGTCTTTCCCCATCCTCTGCCCTCTGTTGGCATAAGTCACACCACCACTTGTCTTTGTTTATCTGATCATTTGCCTGTGCTAGGCTTGCCTCCGCTGCGACACATGTGGTTTCATCATGAGTTTTATCTCTGCCTTCTCTATCCCTTTAGAGGAAATGAAATTCTAGGGCACTTGTCCTGCTGGGCTACAGGCAATGTGGGGTGTGGTCTCCAGCTAGACTTGCCCGGTTTTGTCCATTTCTGCTACTACTGTTGTGACATGTGAGCATGAGGGACTTCTGTGCCATCATCACTACCCCCTCAGATTTCCCCAGGAATCAGGACACGGTTCTCTGGCTCAGGTCCCAGCCCCATCTCTCTAGGACTTCTATCATTCCACAAAGTATCTAAGTGTCCCTGAGACCGACACCAGCACCAAACCCAATCATACCTCCCAAATCTCTCCTCCCTCAAGCTGTGACATTTCTGCCAAATTCACCCCAGGAAAATTGGCTCTTACTTCACTCATGCTTCCAAAGCTTATTATTTATAAAAATAAAATTAAGTTTTTGTCCCCTAAGGCAAACTTGGAGACTCAGAAATCCTTTTTCTCTAAGTAATGTCTCATCCAAGAATTTCAAGTCTATTTAGAAAGTGTAAATGCTAATAATTATCTCTTTCCTTTCTCCTCGCATTCCTGTTGTAACCTTTCTCTAAGTGCACACAAAAAGGTTTTGCTGATGATTGAACAATCAGAGGAAGGATGGGAGTAAAAAGGAACAAATATATACACACACGCTCATATACATGCCTATGTAAGTATACATGTTCATAAAAAGAATAGAGAAATCAATTCAATGAAAGGTTTCAGAGGTCATCTATGCATTATACTTTCTTTTGAGTGATTTTCCATGTTTTCTCAATTTCTAGAAGAAACATATTCTATATCATCTGAAAAAAAATTATATACATGAAGGGAAATAAATAAGGTCTCTGGCTCCCAGCATCTCCACCACAGTGAAGGAGGGAGGAATGGAGGAGCTAAGTCTTCCACTGGCCATGGTCAAAGCTCTCCTCTCCTCAGTCTCTGGGTTACCTGATCTTTAACCCCACTGAGCACTCTCCTTGAGATCCACTTGTTCCTCAGCTTTCAGAGCACCAAGCTCTCTTAACTCTTTTTTTTTTCCCTAGCTCTCTAATGCATCAAAAACCTAGACCTCATGTCTGAGTCTGATGCTATAATGGAATGAAACTTTGGGGGGTCCTAGGAGGGGAAGAGGGTAATTTGCATGAAGGAGTAATGTCAAAATTTATGGCCAGAGGGTACTGTAGTAAAATAGAGATACCACATATTGACTTGAAGCTGACAGGCTTGGGACTACGTTGGGGCTACATATGGCAAAAGTAACATTAAGGCTCAAAACTTACGAGACTGGTGTGGCTCTCTCTTCCTGTCACATAAAAGCTTTCCTCTGGGAGCCCTGAGCCACCATGTAAAAAATGAACTAGTCCAAGAGTACCCTGCTGGAGGAGCCCAAGCTAAACATGTGGATATGCCATTTGAAGAGAAATACGATGTAATGGTTGTTGTTTTAAGCCACTATGTTTTGGTCAGTTGTTATGCTGCAACCAATAATTAGAACAGCTTCCTTCTTACAAAAGGGGGTTAATACTACTGTAGCTACACAAAGAGAGCTTGTAGTGAGAATTGCAACAAGATTCTATTTTAGCTATCTCCATAATAGGTTCCAGAATTACTATGGGAGAAGAGCCTTTTCTGTTGAGAAAAATACCTCGACTTGCCAGTTAGGAGTGGAAGGCAAGACCCTAAGGGGATGAGTTGGCACAGAGAAGTAAAACCATATAACTAAACCACTCTAAATTGAAAATGGACAGAAATTTGGAAGTAGAGAAGAACAGAGAATAGAGGAGGTAAAGAGAGATAAGGGAGGAGAAACCAAAGAGGGACAAGCAACGTGGCCAGAGGCTAGAGCTCAAGCCACAAAAATGACCAAGCGAAGTTTTTAAGAACATGGGCATCTAACAAATTTGACTTGGTTGAATAATCATGATAAAAATCTCTGAATTGCTCCAGAACTTCCACCAAATTTGCTACCAGTATAGATACCTTTTATGACTTTAAAAAAAAAAAGTGGAAATTAAGAAAAATGTTTAAGAAGGGGAGGAGCAAGATGGTGGAGGAGTAGGAGCCTGAAATATCAGCAGGTCCCAGGAGTTCAGCCAGATAGCTATCAAACCATTCTAAACACCTATAAACTCAACAGGAAATAGAAGAGGAGCAGCAATTCTAGGAACAGAAAATTGACCACTTCCCAGAAGATAGAACTTTGCAGAGAAGTGAATCCGAAGCAACGAGAAGATAGACCACGGGGGTAGGGGCTGACTCCCGGTAAACAGTAAAGCAAGGGAGCACAAAATTGGAGCTTTTAGAAATCAGCTCCACTGAGGGAGGTCACTCCAGAAACTAAGCAGGGGAGGGGGGGAGCGGTGGAGCCCTCGCAGGGACAGTGTGGTCTCAGGACCTGGGGGGACACAAAAAGACTAGGGGTGTCTGAGCTTAGCTGAGCTCCCAAGTATGGGAGTGGGCAAGCCGACTGCAGAGACAGAGCCGAGGAGTGGGCTCTCAGCTTGGGGTTACCTTAAACCGTCATCCAAGGCACAGTTGGGCCACTGCTCTTGAGCAGGGACCCCACAAGTGCCAAATCTGGAGAGACCCCCTCCTTCCTTCTCTTGGAGGAGTGGCTCCAAGACTCCTCTTTGGAGTCTCCAAACCGGGGCCGTGCGCCAGAGAGAGAAACACTTGGTCACAGGCCGGGTGAGCTTGGAGTGCAGCCAGAGACCAGGGAGATGGGAGGGACTGACTGCTTTTCTCTGAGGGTGCACTGAGGAGTGGGGCCCCCAAGCTCTCCACTCCTCGGGTCAGAGACTGGGAGGCTTCCGTTTTCATTCCCATCCTCCAAAGCTGTACTGAAAGTGTTCAGGGAACAAAAGCTCCCGAGAGTGAACCCGAGCTGATTACTTAGCCTGGCCCCTGGCAAGGGAGGTGCAATTCCGCCTCGGGCAAAGACACTTGAGAATCACAGCAACAGTCCCTTCCCCAAGAAAAAGAGCAAGAACATCCAGCCAAGACCAAGTTCAGCGACCAATAAGAACTGCGGAACTCCAGAGATAGGGGAAAGCAACACATGGAATTCATGGCTTTCTTATTCCTTTTTAAAATTTTCCTCTTGGGCGCCTGGGTGGCTCAGTGGGTTAAAATTTTCCTCTTTCCTATTTTAACATTTTTTAACTATTTTATCTTATCAATACCTTTTTAAAAATCTTTTTTACTTTTCATTGGTATAGTCATATTTTATCCCTTGATTGTATTTAACCTTATTGTTTTGTATACATATAGGTTTTTTTTTTCTTTAAAATTTTGAAATACAATTTATTCTAATAGATCAACATATACCCTAAATCTAGTGCATGGTTTTGTTCTAGTCTCCAGCCTGATCGCATTCTTTCCTCTTTTTTTTCTTTTTTCAATGAACTTCTTATCAATTCCTTTTTTAGAATTGGTTTTAATTTTCATCTTTACAGTCATATTCCATCCCTTCATTGTGTTTACCCTTATTTGTGTATATATAGAAGTTTCTCTTTCTTTAAAATTTTGGGAGGCAGTTTCTTCTAACAGACTAAAATACACCCAAAATCAAGTGTGTGGCTCTGTCCTATTCACCAGTCTAATATATATATGTACTTTTTTCTTTTTCTCCCCCCAGTTTTGGGTCTCTTCTGATTTTATTAGTGTATATTTTTCTGGGGTTGTTGCTACCCTTTTAGTATTTTGTTCTCTCATTCATCTATTCTTATCTGGATAAAATGACAAGGTGGAAAAACTCACCACCAAAAAAAAAGGGGGGGGGAGCAGTACCAATGGCTAGGGACCTAATCAATACAGACATTAGTAATATGTCAGAACTAGCATTAAGAATGACAATTATCAAGGTGCTAGCTGGGCTCAAAAAAAGCATGGAAGATAATAGAGAATCCCTTTCTGGAGAAATAAAAGAACAAAAACCTAATCAAGTTGAAATAAAAAAAAGCTATTAATGAGGTGCAATAAAAAAATGGAAGCTCTTACTGCTAGGATAAATGAAGCAGAATAGAGAATTAGTGATATAGAAGACCAAATGATGGAGAATAAAGAAGCTGAGCAAAAGAGAGACAAACAACTACTGGACAACGAGGGGAGAATTCAAGAGATAAGTGATACCAAAAGATGAAACAATATTAGAATAATTGGGATCCCAGAAAAGAAAGAGACAGAGGGGCAGAAGGTATATTGGAGCAAATTATAGTAGAGAATTTGCCTAATTTGGCAAAGGGAATAAGCATCAAAATCCAGGAGGCACAGAGAACCCCCTCAAAATCAATAAAAATAGGTCCACATCGTGACATCTAATAGTAAAACTTACAAGTCTTAGTGACAAAGAGAAAATCCTGAAAGCAGCTTGGGACAAGAAATCTGTAACATACAATGGTAGAAATATTAGATTGGCAGCAGACCTATCCACAGAGAGCTGGCAGGCCAGAAAGGACTGGCATGATATATTCAGAGCACTAAACAAGAAAAATATGCAGCCAAGAATACTATATCCAGCTAGGCTGTCATTGAAAATAGAAGAAGAGATAACAAGCTTCTGGAACAAACAAAAATTAGGAGAATTTTCAAACACCAAACCAGCCCTACAGGAAATATTGAAAGGGGTCCTTTAAGCAAAGAGAGAGCCTAAAAGTAACAGACCAGAAAGGAACAGAGACAATATACAGTAACAGTCACCTTACAGGCAATACAATGGCACTAAATTCATATCTTTCAATAGTTACCCTGAATGTACATAGGCTAAATGCCCCAAAAGATACGGGGTATCAGAATGAATAAAAAAACAAGACCCATCGATATGCTGTCTACAAGAAACTCATTTTAGACCCAAAGACACCTCCAGAATTAATGTGAGGGGGTGGAAAACAATTTACCATGCTAATGGACATCAAAAGAAAGGTGGGGTGGCAATCCTTACATCAGATAAATTAGATTTTAAGCCAAAGACTATATTAAGAGATGAGGAAGGACACTATATTATTCTTAAAGGGTCTGTCCAACAAGAAAATCTAACAATTTTAAATAACTATGCCCCTAACATGGGAGCAGTCAATTATATAAATCAATTAATAACAAAATCAAAGAAACACATCAACAATAATACAATTGTTGTATTATACAACAATACAACAATTTTTTTCCAGGTAATATAAAGCTGACAATTGTAGTCCTGTCTTTATGGGATGAAAACAGTCCCTTTACAATAAGATTCCTGAAAGGGAGAGCAAATAGATAATAACTCTTCTGGTAACATATTATGGTACACTGGCCAGTGTGTTTTTGGCGTTTTAACATAATCTTGTGAATCAGATTAATTCACTTGCTGAGTGTTCATTTGCGGCATTCCTCTGATGGGTCTTGGGGGCCCTCCATGACCTCGTGGGGCTCCCCGTGGTCCACTCTTCCCAGAGCCTCACTTGAAATTCTGCTGATATCCATCCCGCTGATAGCCAGTGTAGTCCCAGGGAGCACTGAAGTGAGACTTCGTATAACCACTGTTTGGAGTGTTAGAGAATGAAGGGTGGTAACCATCATATCCTCCTCTGAATCCATTGGCAGGGCCCTTGTATCCATTCATCAAGCCTCTAGCACCACAGGAACCACCACGAGACACCCCATGACTGTTGTAATATGGCTGACTGCTACATGGAAATCCAGTGTTCTGCTGGGGAGGCTGCTGGTGGTTACCAGTCACTTGATGGAGCTGGTCCTGGGAACCATGGTAGGTGACAACCACTGTTTGAAGTTGTTCTTGTTGAAGGTCTGTTTGTTCTACTTGGTGAGGCTGACGAGAAAAGCTCTGGTTATAACTGGCCTGGTACTGATTTTGATGTTTCAAAGTTTCTGGTTCATTAACTGGAGGAAATGGGGCATTCATATTGAACACCTTTTGCATGGATTGGAATAGAGCTGCATTTACATTGATTCCACTGCTATGTAACGGTTTGCTTGTCCCAGCCTTGAACACCTGAGGCTGAGAAGCAGCTGAAAGGGATGATGATGCTGTAGTCTGGTCTGTATTTAAGGAGATTGTTGCCTGAATCTGGTCAATTGGTTCTTTTTGTGATCGCTGCTCTGCAGCATGAGAAGGCTGGTACAAGGGTTGAGATGCTGTATACCCCTCACTTGTGGATGAAACCAAAGGAAACTGTGTAGCTTCTGGTTGTACCAGAACTTGATTAGGCTGAGCAAATATAGATTCAGAATGAACTGGAGGGCAAGCCAGCTGGGGCATGTCCATGTTTTGTGTTGGATTCATAGGCTGTGCAGATACAATGGCAGGATCAAGTGTCTGGTTTTCAAAATCCAACATTGAATCCTGTATGAAATTATAGGGCCCCGGCATTTGCCCCATAAGGTCCTGGACTCGCTGTCTTCTCACAAGGGGATCTGTGTGAGCCACTGGAGTCAAAGAGTGGGGCTCTGGTACTGAAGGAGATGCAGCCTGAGGTTGCTGCTGGAGTGAATTTACCACCTCAACTGTTTCAACTGTCCACTCATCTACCCGCTTCTTTTCACCACTGCTGAACTGTGTTTCTGCCATAAATTGTCTATTTACATACTCTTGTTGATTCAACTTCACTTTGTTCAGTGTATTCTTCTGCTAGCTCAGGTTCAGTTTCAGCTACCTGGTCTTCAACTGTAGGTGCTGAGGCTGCCCCTTCTTCCTCGCACAGCCCATTCTGGTGGTTGTGAGTGCTGTCAAAGTAATTTGACTGGAAAACATGCTCAACAATTTCCTTTAGAGCTTTATAGGTTGTTCCACATACAGATTTTTCCTTTCCCTCCAGCAAATCCCATAGGTGAATCGAAGCATTTTCATACTGCTCATTCAACTTCAAGCTCATGTCCCGTTCAGGGTCTGCTAATTTGTAGAATTCATCCAACAATGACAATTCCTCTTCAGACAATATTGGCACTCCATTCAAACCTTGCTTCAGGTCAGTTCTCACCTCATCAACTCCTAATTTGTCCAAAACATACTGGAGCTCAAGTACAGTTTTTAAACATTTTTGTTCCACTTCTTCCATAAGCTGCTCCCAATGTGCTGTCTTCTTTATTGTTTTCTGAACATCTTGACTTAATGCCATGAAACTCCTCTGTAATTCTTTTGCAAACTCCAAGTTATTTGTGACTTCCTGGTACTTAGATACGACTTCCAAAAGATCTTGATTAAGCCTTTCCCCTTTGTTCATTTGTTCCTGGTAATCACCAAGCTTACCCTTTTTCTTCCCCAGGTTCTGAAGTTTCTTGTCGATCACCTCAAGGATCTGCTTCATGGCCTCAGTCTGGACAGCACCAGTGCTGGTTGGGGGGTGCTAGGAAGCCACTGCAGCTGCCCCAGCCACTGCCTCACTCCCAGAGGAACCCGACAGGGGTGGTGGTCCGGACGACTTGCTGCCGCTTCCACTGTGGCTGGTGGCCGAGGGCATCTTTAGACCATGAGAGGAGAGGAGAACAAAGCAATAATTATACAACAATAATACAGTAATAGTAGGGGACTTTAACACTCCCTTACTGAAATGGACAGATCATTGAAGCAAAAGATCAACAAGGAAATAAAGGCTTTAAATGACACACTGAACCAGATGGACATCACAGATATATTTAGAACATTCCATCCCAAAACAACAGAATACACGTTCTTCTCTAGTGCACATGGAACATTCTCCAGAATAGATCACATCCTGGGTCACAAATCAGGTCTCAACCAGTACCAAAAGATTGGGATCATTCCCTGCCTATTTTCAGACCACAATGCTCTGAATGTAGAACTCAATCACAAGAGGAAAGTTGGAAAGAACTCAAATACATGGAGGCTAAACAACATCCTAATAAAGAATGAATGGGTCAAACAGGAAATTAAAGAAGAATTTTAAAAAATCATGGAAACAAATAAAAATGAAAACACAACTGTTCAAAATCTATGGGCACAGCAAAGGTGGTCCTGAGAGGAAAATATATACCAATACAAGCCTTTCTCAAGAAACAAGAAAGGTCTCAAGTACACAACCTAACCCTACACCTAAAGGAGATGGAGAAAGAACAGCAAAGAAAGCCTAAACCCAGCAAGAAAAGAGAAATAATAAAGATCAGAGCATAAATCATTGAAATAGAAACCAAAAGAACAATAGAACAAATCAACGAAACTAGGAGCTTGTTCTTTGAAAGAATTAATAAGATCGATAAATGCCAGGCCAGACTTATCAAAAAGAAAAGAGAAAGGACTCAAATTAATAAAATAATGAATGAAAGGGGAGAGACCACAACCAACACCAAAGAAATACAAACAATTATAAGAACATATTATGAGCAACTCTACATCAGCAAATTTGACAATCTGGAAGAAACAGATGCATTCCTAGAGACATAAAAACTATCAAAACTGAACCAGGAATAAATAGAAAGCCTGAAAAGACCCACAACCAGTAAGGAGATTGAAGCAGTCATCAAAAATCTCCAAAGAAACTCCACGGCCAGTTGGCTTCCCAGGGCAATTCTACCAAACATTTAAAGAATTAATACCTATTCTCCTGAAATTGTTCCAAAAAATAGAAATGGAGGGAAAGCTTCCAAATTCATTTTATGAGGCCAGCATTACCTTGATCCCAAAACCAAAGATCCCATCAAAAAGGAAAATTATAAACCAATATACTTGATGAAAATGGATGCAAAAATTCTCACTGAAATACTAGCCAATAGGATCCAACAGTACATTAAAAGGATTATTCATCACGACCAAGTGGGATTTATTCCTGGGCTGCAAGTTTGGTTCAACATCCACAAATTAATCAATGTGATACAATACATTAATAAAAGAGAGAACAAGAACCATATGACACTTTCAATAGATGCTGAAAAAACATTTGACAAAGTACAGCATCCTTTCTTGATCAAAACTCTCCACAGTGTAGGGATAGAGGGAACATACCTCAATATCATCAAAGCCATCTATGAAAAACCCACAGTGAATATCATTCTCAATGGGGAAAAACCGAGAGCTTTGCCCTTAAGGTCAGGAACACGGCAGGGATGTCCACTATCACCACTGCTATTCAACATAGTACTAGAAGTCCTAGCCTCAGCAATCAGGCAACAAAAAGAAATAAAAGGCATCTGAATCAGCAAAGAAGAAGTCAAACTCTCATCCTTTACAGATGATATGATACTTTATGTGGAAAACCCAAAAGATTTCACTCCAAAATTGCTAGAACTCATACAGGAATTCAGTAAAATGTGAGGATATAAAATCCATGCACAGAAACCAGTTGCATTTCTATATACCAACAGCAAGACAGAAGAAGGAGAAATTAAGGAGTCCATCCCATTTACAATTGCACCCAAAACCGTAAGATACCTAGGAATAAACCTAACCAAAGTGCCAAAGAATCTGTACTCAGAAAACTATAAAGTACTCATGAAATAAATTGAGGAAGACACAAAGAAATGGAAAAACATTCCATGCTCATAGACTGGGAGAACAAATATTGTGAAAATGTCTATGCTACCTAAAGCAATCTACACATTTAATGCAATCCCTATAAAAATACCACCATTTTTTAAGATTTTATTTTATTTATTCATCAGAGAAAGAGACACAGAGAGAGAGAGCATAAGCAGGGGGAGAGATGGACAGAGGCGGACTACCCACTGAGCAGGGAGCCCAATGTGGAACTCGATCCGAGGACCCTGGGATCATGACCTGAGCTGAAGGCAGACACTTAATGGACTAAGCCACCCAGGTGCCCCCATCAATTTTTTTTCAAAGAAATGGAGCAAATAATCCTAAAATTTATATGGAACCAGAAAAGACTCCGAATAGCCAGAGGAATGTTGAAAAAGAAAACCAGGGGTGCCTGGGTGGTGCAGTCGTTAAGCATCTGCCTTCAGCTCAGGTCATGATTCCAGGATCCTGGGATCGAACCCCACATTGGGCTTCCCACTCTGAGGGAGGCCTGCTTCTCCCTCTCCTACTCCCCCTGCTTGTGTTCCCTCTCTCACTATGTCTCTATCTGTCAAAAAAGAAAGAAAGAAAGAAAGAAAGAAAGAAAGAAAGAAAGAAAGAAAGGAAAGGAAAATCAAAGTTGGTGGCATCACAATTCCAGAATTCAAACTCTATTACAAAGCTGTAATCATCAAGACAGTACGGTGCTGGCACAAAAACATACACATAGGTCAATAGAACAGAATAGAGAGCCCAGAAATGGACCCTAAACTCTATGGTCAACTAATCTTCGACAAAGCAGGAAAGAATGTCCAGTGGAAAAAAGACAGTCTCAAAAAAATAAATAAATAAATAAATAAATAAAAAATAAAAAAAAAAACAAAAAACAAAAAACAAAACAAAACAAAAGACAGTCTCTTCAACAAACGGTGTTGGAAAAATCGGACAGCCACATGCAGAAGAATGAAACTGGATCATTTCCTTACATCACACACAAAAATAGACTGAAAATGAATGAAAGACCTCAGTGTGAGACAGGAATCCATTAAAATCCTTGAGAACACAGGCAGCAACCTCTTTGACCTCAGCCACAGGAACTTCTTCCTAGATACATCACCAAAGGCAAGGGAAACAAGGGCAAAAATGCACTATTGGGACTTCATCAAGATCAAAAGCTTTTGCAGAGCAAAGGAAATAGTCAACAAAACCAAAAGACAACTGACAGAATGGGAGAAGATATTTGCAAATGACATTTCAGATAAAGGGCTAGATCCAAAATCTATAAGGAACTTATCAAACTCAACACCCAAAGAACAAATAATCCAGTCAAGAAATGGGCAGAAGACATGAGTAGACATTTCAGCAAAGAAGACATCCAAATGGCCAACAGACACATGAGAAAGTGCTCAACATCACTTGGCATCAGGGAAATACAAATCAAAACCACAGTGAGATACCACCTCACACCAGTCAGAATGACTAAAATTAACAAGGCAGGAAATGACAGGTGTTGGTGAGGATGTGGAGAAAGTGGAACCCTCCTACACTGTTGGCGGGAATGCAAGCTGGTGCAGCCACCCTGGAAAACAGTATGGAGATTCCTCAAAAAGTTGAAAATAGAGCTACTCTACAGCCCAGCAATCGCACTACTTGGTATTTACCCTAAAGATACAAATGTAGTGATCTGAAGGGCCACGTGCACCCTAATGTTTATAGAAGCAATGTCCACAATAGTCAAATTATGGAAAGAACCTAGATGTCCATCAACAGATGAATGGATAAAGAAGATGTGGTATATAAATATATATATATGATGGAATACTATGCAGCCATCAAAAGAAACGAAATCTTGCCATTTGTAACGACATGGATGGAACTAGAGGGTATTATGGTAAGTGAAATAAGTCAATCAGAGAAAGACAATTATCATATGATCTCTCTGACATGAGGAATTTGAGAGGCAGGATGGGGGTTGTGGGGCATAGGGAGGGGAAAAAATGAAACAAGACAGGATTGGAAGGGAGACAAACCATAAGAGACTCTTAAACTCATGAAACAAACTGAGGGTTGCTGGGGGGTGGGGAGGTAGGGTGACTAGGTTATGGACATTAGGGAGGGTATGTGCTATGGTGAGTACTGTGAAAGGTGTAAGCCTGATGATTCACAGACCTATACCCCTGGGGCAAATAATACATTATATGTTAATTTAAAGAAAAGAAAAATTTTTGAGTATCACACCTCTGTTGACTTGGTGACAATAGGAACAACAGGTGTCAATTCCAACTCTGAACTAATTTAAGATAGTGGTTCCCAATTAGGAGTGATTTTGCTCCCCCCAGGCAACATTTAGAAATATCTGGAGACACTGCCAATTGTCATAACTGGGCCAGGGCAGCATCAAGTGGGCAGAAGCCAGGAATGCTGCCAAAATTCCTCCAATGTGCAAGACAGCCACCCACAATAAAGAATTGTCCAGCCTAAAATGTCAAGGTTGAGAAATCTTGATTTAGAGGACGCAAAAGATCTGAATCAGACATGTCCATGAAAACCTAAATCTCCAACAGAATTTATAGAAATCTTGGAGAAGACATTGGACTTTCTATGATTCATTGAATATACTTTGAATCAATCTTATCTAAATCATCAGGGCAGGGTGGTCCTAGTTAACATCTGGGTTATGGCATCAAAGTTACCGAATGAACCAATTATGGTTCTTATTTGGAAATAACAGAAACAGCCTCTAGGAAAGTTGAGCAAAAAAGGAATGTATTAATAATGGGAAGCTCAGAGAATCATTAGAAAGTCTGGAGAAAGGGGCCTGGAGACCACACAGAAAAGAACAACTCATAGAAGCAAACTCCAAAACGGGACCATGAAGATGTCAGTGCTCCCACAGCTGGCAGAGACACTGCTGGAAGGAAGGAAGGATAGAATAGCCATCAGGTAGAATGGATACTTGAAAAGAGGAAAGGAAAGGAGCTTCCTGGTTGGTGAAGATGTGGAGATGCAGGGAGAGTGAGTCCTGGAGAAGACATAGAAGCTTGCGCCCTTTCTCCACACCTAGCCCTATGCATCTCTTCATCTGGCTGCAGATTTGTACCTTTTACCACATCCTTTAACATACTGGGTAATGTCTGTTAGTCAATCTAGATGCCCTGGTGGAGGCTCTTCAGACCTTTAAACTTAGTAAAGCAGAAGCACTGTATGCGATACTCCCAGGGCCCTAGCCCAGAGATCAATCTTTGTTGAAGACCACCACCCTGACACCCCACACTGGAAGTGCTACTCATCAAGCCAGATGACAGGTGATGGAAATTTTGGTTGAAAGCATCCTGGCTTCTCCCAATGGCCTTCTCATTCCTAATGAAGCACTACTGAAATGATCTTATGTGGGCTGACAATTCAGTGGGATGAAACATGGCAGATTAAATGGGGGGGGGGATCACATCAAAATAGTTCATTTTACCAGCATATAAATGTCATTCAGCCTTAAAATAGAAAATCTAAATTCAACCACTTATGCTTAAAATTTTATTGCTATCTTTGACCCCTTAACCATAATCGAGATTAGCCCACATTGGGATAATTACGATATCTTCCTAACTAGGCTCTCTGCTTGTAGCTTCTGACCTTTAACCACCACACCCCAACACACACTGGTATATTAACCTCCACGGAATACCATTTGGATCATGGTGCTTCCTTGCAAAGAAACTGCACATAAGTCCTTTTGCCAAAAATATATACGTTTGTGTGTGTGTGTGTGTGTACATACACACACACGTGTATATATATATATATATATATATCTAAAAATAACTGGACATGTTCAAACCACTTTATGATCTGTTCTGAACTCACTTTCCAGTTTTCCCTGCCAAAATTCTTCCAGGGAAATGGTTTGCATTTTGAGCCTAAAAATACCAAATACATCCAAATGACTGTATGCCCTTGAGAAAAATTAATATATTTCTCTGAACTCATAAGAATACAAAATGGAAATCCTATTATCTGCGCTGCTCATTGGCAGAACTGGTAGCCCTAAACCCTGTGTCCTGATGAAACTGGAGGGTAAGCACTAGAGCACAGTCTTTCTCATGCTTTTTTGCTGATGCAATAAGACTACCAAGTCTAACCCTTTCTCAATCAGATCTCTAAGCTGCAGTCTAACATATGGAAGGCTGTAGCTCATGATAACCTTTTCTTCCAGTTCTCTTAAAGTAGCTAGGCCTTCCTGACAGGCCCATGGAATGGTCCTGAAAGTTGAAAATACTTCAATCTCTTTCAATCTCTCTGTATAGGGTGTATATTTTAATGCAGTAGGAATCAGTCTCAGACTGCAAACTCAGGTGTGCAATAAATATTGCATTTCTTTACATCAACTGAATTTTAACTTTGAGCCCATGTTTAGTTGGTTTCTAGGAAATTCAATGGCTGTCAATATGGTGGCTCTCCTATTATGAGAGTAAAATAAAATTAGGTCACTTTACCGTTACAGACAATAAAGTAAAAGTAGGTTTCATGGTGTATTAGACATTGATGGACATAGGTAACAAAGTCATCTAAAACTCTAAGTTCAATGGAAATATAGATAGAAAACAACCAGAAGGCAATATTCCATTCTTGGAGAATAACAACACTACCATTGGAGAATAATACGATTGTTGTTGTTGTTGTTGTTATAGCTGATGCTCATAATGGCAGAGCTAGGGAGTCTGCACAGCTTTCATGTGCTTCTCTGTAGTTCCCAGCTTTGTTTGTGGTTAAGTTGGCCATATGATGAGGTTCTGGCCAATAAAATGTGGGCAGAAGTGATCTTTGACATCTCGACCCTTCTCAGAGTGGTCATTTTCAAGTTTCAAGTTATTTCTATTCTAGTCCTTAACAATCATCCCAGACAACCCTCTGGGCTCTCCAAAGTGACCTTGAAAGACCAGATGTTTCAGATGGTATAGGCTCAAGCAGGAAGCAACCTGCAGGTCTGAGTCTCCAGCTTTCAAGAACTACCCCCATCCCCTTGCACATTAGATTGTCATTTGAGAAGGAAATAGCTCTGTTTGTGATTAAGTCCTTGAGATTTGGGAATCTATTTTCTAGAGCAACATATCCCATTCTACCTCAGCTAATACAACTAGTAAGTGCTTACTATATACCAGGCACAGCTCTAAATGCCTCAACAGCTATTAGGTTTTTTTATAATGAGATAGACACATTAGCCCATAGTATAATATCATGGTAACAGAATGAAGTACAAACCTAGAACAGAAGTACAAACCTAAAACAGTCATTGAACCCCAAATTCACCACACACATCCTTACAGTATTTCTTCCCCCCATCCTTTCCACTTTTCTAAATCTCACCCATCCCCAAGAAAGAAACAAGATGGCAAACAAAGGAAACAAAGGAAGAAGGGGTTCTAATTTGTGTCTGTTTTATGTAAGTGTGTACATCCAATCCTGCTTGTTAAGAATTCTTTGGGTATTGTGCACTCCTATCATTTCTCCTACTGGAATAAACAGGTAAATGCATCACTTTGTCTTCTCTAAATGCTGGCATCATTGCTGTGTAGGTGGGTCTCCAGACCAGGAGACGGTAGATTTCACTTTTCTGATGGTGTTTGTGAGTTATATTAGGATTATAGCACTTGTAACAAGCTACTGCCTCACCTGCTCATCTTGGCCCTTCCTGCTGCAGAAGAAACCCAAGACCACCCAAAGGATAAGAAAGTAAAGAGGCTGTCAACAGCTTACAACAATGAGCAGCAAGGATATGGGATTCTGTCCCTCTGCAGGCACATAGTCCCAACTCCTCTTGCTAAAGAAGACACTAGCAAGCCGGTAAGGAGTTTGTACAGGTAATCCTAGAATAGACTGCCATGCAAAATTACTTCAGGACTAATATGTATTTCACTTCTTGCACAGGCCAAGTTTGGGAACTTTGGAAGTAGAGGATATATTTTTAGTCTAAAAAGGAAGCAAAAAGCAAATGTTCCAAAGTGTGAGCAAAAATACCTCCAAGCCAGAGGGAGAAAGCCTCAGAACCTGGAGTAGGGAAGAAAGTAATACTTCTGCCAGCTTTGGTCATGGCATTGGCCCTCCAAAATGAGACAGCATATAAGTGGTCAGAGATATAGGAAACTTTGAAACAAATTAAGAACTAAATTGCAAAAGTTTTCAATGACAGAAAGATGGAAATAAATCAAAGGAAAGAATGGGTGCATTGCTCAAGCATACATATACATACCAGTGGTATGCTGCTAAATATTCAGCAACCAGGTCTACAAAAAAAAATTATGCATATATGCATGTTTATTATACATTTTACTAGGAATAAATGCTTAACTATTTTTATTGCTAGCTATTCAGCAGAGAAGCTGCTCACATCATTGACCTATGAGTCTAAATCTGACATGAATTAGTTGCTATTTGCCTATACATTAACAAGTGAGAAGAAAGTGAAACAACAAAGACATATGTGAGAAATTATATAATTCATGAAAACACGCATGACTTCTTTACTGAATTAGATAAAAGATTTTAAATACTGAAAGAATATTTCCTCAGTTTTCCATGCTCTTCTCAATGAAATAGCCACAGACACAACAGTTTAAATTTAACCTGTAGTATTACTGTTTTTCCATAACTTTCTTAAGACTAAACAATCAACAGAATGATAAATTAAGCCCTGATTGGTAGGGTTTGCTTACTTCTATGGGGTAAGTACCGCCACCAGAACTAATTTCAAGCTATCAACTAGATGTCAGTGAATGTAGAATTGGAAAGAGATACACAGTAGCATGCTATTACATAATTATTTTCACCACACAGATTTACTGGATATAGATAACCGTGTGTATGGAAAATAGTTCTTCTTATAATTAGTGGTCATGGGTAATCTCTGCTGTCCTCCAAATTCCTAGTCCTCACGATACTTTTGAATCTGACAGATCAGCTGTTTCTGACCATGTTTAGGTGGAATCTTTTGGGGGGGGGTGAGAACCCTTAGAAATCTTGATGTCTCCCAAGCATGGGAATGGTAGTTAGGGGAGAACATTCTCCTCTTTCTGGCCTCTAGGAATCTCTACCCTCTAACTTTTTCTTCTCCAAGGCCCTCTCTCTACTCCCAGGGCTCCTTGCAAAATCCCAGCACAAACTTAAGCTTTCTTAGAGAGCTTTCACCAAAAGAGCCATTGAATTTCCCACACTTCCTTCCTGCTAACATCCCTGAGGCAAGGAAATTACAAAAACTGCCTCCCCTTTCAATGGGGGAAGGAAAAGAGAAGTCTGGAAAAATAACAAATTCAATTCAGAAGTTTAACTCAACCAAGTAGTGTATACATCTGAAGCAAGTCTTCAGTTTGAGTGTCTACAATGGAATCGTATTTTCTCAGCCAATAAGGTATCTGACTAGCAGTCATAGGTGCAGCTTTTTTCCCCCTAGTCAGTTACTAAGATACCTGTGAAAACTCAACAAAAACATGAACATTTATAACCAGATTCATGGAGGAATAACCACTAAGGGTAAGACCTATGCAGCAGAATTAAAGATTACACTCATTGGTCAATACATCTTTCGCTGCATAAAACAAAGTAAACCCTCTGGCCTTAAGAGAACAAGAAAGGGAGAAAAAGATGAAGCTTGTGAAAAAATATTGTAGGAAAAAGTGGAAGGAGATATTATACATAAAGGGTAACATAGAACATAGCACATTGCATGGGTATCCACTGGTAATAGTAATCACAATAATCATTATAACAAAAAGATCCAGAGGAAGATTATGTCAGTGAATTTATTATCTATGAGTTTATTACACAGGCTTCTTTGTGGGAGGCATTATTCTGCCTACCTCACAGCTCCATTTAAATTCTTTTCAGTGATGTCTTTCTGATGCTAAGGAGTGTGTGTGTGTGTGTGTGTGTGTGTGTGTGTGTGTGTGTGTGTGTGTTTGAAGTATCAAATTTATGCAGCTCAGCCACACTCGGAAATAGCTGTAGTTTTAAAATCGTACTTCTAATATTTGTTCTTTTTATTTATCATTTTCTTAGTTTTAATGACTTCCATACCTTTGTCTTCTTTTCTCGAAATCTAAGAAGAAATCACCAAGCCTGTATACTAATTCCTGGAAACTGTAAATATGGCAAAGGAGAATTAAGGATCCAGATGGAATTAAGGTTGTTAACCAGCTGACTTTAAAATAAGATTATCCTAGATTCTCTGGACGGTCATGATGCAACCACAAGCGTCTCTAAATGTGGAAGAGAGAAGCAGGAGAGTCAGCGTCAAAGGCTATGATATTCCAAAGGTTCGACCAGTCATTGCTAGCTTTGGAGACAGAAATGAGCCAGAAGCCAAGGAATGTGGGCAGCCTCTAAAAGCTGTAAAAGGCAAAAAGCCAGCTTCTTCCTGAAAGCCTCCCTCCAAAAGGAAGCAACACACTGTACACATTTTGTTTTTAGCCCAGCGAAACCCATTTCTTACTTCTGACCCCCAGAACAGCAAGATAATAAGTTTTCTTTTAAGTCATCATATTTGGGATAATTTGTTACAGCCGAATAGGAAATCAATACAGCTGGAATAAATTCTACATAGCACACAGGCTATGTGCCTTTCATATTCATCGCTGTTCCTCCATCTTATACCCACAAGACTGTCTTTCCAGCACATTCATTTTATTTTTCTTCCCGTATCCTTTTTACATGATGTGATAAATTTTTAAGCCAGTATGATGAAAATTTTCCAATACATATAAAGTGAACAGAATAGTATAAGGACAGGAGCGGCAAGATGGCGGAGGAGTAGGAGACCAATTATCATCAGGTCCCAGGAATTCACC
>LNAC01000293.1:2122633-2199886 GCA_002007465.1 Ailurus styani | reverse complement strand
TGTACAGGGGACCGAAATGCCTCTGCCTCTCCAAACTCCCACCTTGGACATCTCTGTTATGCTCTCAAGTGCAAAGGAAAATCTTTGTAGATTCCCTTGCATAACGTTTGCAGTATTGTATATAAATCTCCCAGCTTGTTTACCTCATTAATTCAGTCCCTATCGGTGTAGTGGGAAATTGAAGTAATCAACCAAATAATGAGCACCTGAGAATTTGTTATTTCAGGGCCTGGAATTAGCCAAAGAAGCTGGCGATGCTCAGCAAAGTGGCTGGAAAATAACTCACCTTGCCACCTTATTTTGCTAAAACTATACAGAGGGGGCAGAGGGGAGATGTATGTATAATGTTATATTAACATGTGTTGACCAAGAAGAAGAGGCTGTAAACAACCAAAAGCATTTATTTGGGGTCTTAGGGATTGCAATCTGGGAGACAGAGAGAGGCCAAAAATTGAAAGTGTGCTCTGGATTGCAAGCAGGGAGTGCAGGCTTGGAAAGGCAAAAAACCACAAGGTTATGTAACTTGTGTTAAAGGAATTAAGACGGGTGCCGACAGAGCTGCACTGCCTGTCTAAGGCAGGATTGGCCATTTAGCTAACGGATGCCATATTATCTCGGCTTTAGTCCAAAGTAGAAGGATGAGTTCCAGGAGGTGGTCGAGGTGCAGCTGACAGGTTGTAATTGACAAAATTCACAAGTCTATAGTGTTCCAAAAATTGAAGCAGGAGAAGCGCATTGGTCCTGCTTCCCCAAGATCCTCCCCAGCCTGTTTTGAATGATGCTCTTAGCAATGCTTACTCCACTTGAGAATCTTTTTTCACACATAAGTATTGTATTTTATCATTTTATATTAATTTTGTTTTGATTTATTTTAATTATATTTAATCAATATTAATTTTATAATTATTGTATATACTCGAAATTAAGCATGAGGGTAAGCCTCTCATAGACCCCACCATGATTGGGCATGGCGGAAGGGAGTCCAAAGGTAAAAACATGTGAACTAGATGGAATTTAACTTACACCACGACACACATGTTGTATTTAAGGCTATAACTCCCTTATGCCACTCTAAATATTTCTCTACAAAACAAGAAAACCAGGTTTTTAAAAAAAACTATTTGCACACACACACAAAGAATGTGATATATATATATATATACGTGTATATATATATAGGTTTATATCTATATGGGTTTTTCCTTCTCCCGTTTCCATCCCCAAGGTGAAATCAAGTTCAAAGATAGTACTTTTCTTAAGGAGGAAAAAAAAACCAGACACTGAACCTCCCTCTCCAAAGATTCTTCAGAGGGAGGTAATTAAGCTACTTCTCTCAGATAAGATATGCAAACTAATTATGAGCAATTATCTGACACCAAGGTACAAGCAGCCACAGGGCTGCTTTCGCTCTCAACCTACATCATACTGAGGGCACAGTTCCTTGGTTTCTGTTTGTTATGGAATAAAATCAGAGTGAGATGATAATGAGGCTGGGAGAACACCAAAAGTCTAATTAGATATAAAAAGTTGATCCAGGGAGCAGGAGAGCGGTCTTGTTTTAGGAAGTCTTTTAATTTTATTTAATTCTTACTCCCAACGCTATCCATGTGAGTTAAGTCTTGGTGTTAAGGTTAAACAAAGAAATACATTCTTACAAACTAGCATTTGGATACAGAAGTGGAGCAGTATGCCCAGAGTGGCCTGATCCCTGATAGGTAGCCCCTGACAAAAATAGCTGAAATCGACTGGGGCTTTTCTACACATCTTGCATTGGATACAAACATTCATTCGTTCGAAAAATACTTAGGAAACGTGGCTCTGGGTTCTTGGGATTCAACACACGAATATTAAATAAGCAAGTGAAAAAAGAGAGCGAGAGAGGTTTGGCCAACTTTAAGAATTTATGAGAAAAACAAAATAGAGAAATAGTCCAGACGTTAATGACCAGAGCAGGGAGAAAGCTTTTTGGAGGAGAAAACAAGCAGCAGAGTAGACTGTCTGTCGGATGACAGGGTTCTCCAAACCCCCTTCCACACAGAGAGCACCCAAGAATGTGTCCTGAATCAAGAATACACTTGAATACACAAGAATATACTTGATTTGCAAGGCACCTGAATGGCGCAGTCAAGTCCGACTCTTGATTTCGGCTCAGGTCATGATCTCAGGGTCCTGGGGTCCAGTCCTGTGTGGGGCTCTGTGCTCAGCAGAGAGTCTGCCCAAAATTCTCTCTCTCTCCCTGTCTCTCTGCCCCTCCCCCTTGCTCTCTCTCTCTCTCTCTCTCTCTCTCAAATGAATAAATAAGTAAAAAGAATAAGCTTGATTTGTGTAAACAACTGAAAAAATGCTTTAAGTAAATTCTGTTTCCCCTCATTTTATATCTGAGAAATTTGAGTTTAAAAAACTTGCCCAAAGTCCTTTATAAATATGTTCCCCTTGTGGAAATTCTTTTAACTTTATTTTCACTTTTTGGATAGGCAAATCGTTTATGTTTCATTGAAGCAATATAAAAACATATTCATTTGGAAGTCTCACTTTCCCTTCTTCCCTGTGCACCCCACCCCATCCCTCATCCTCACACCCCAGCACTAAAAGTGATTTAATTTTTGATTTTGTGAGCATCATACAAACGTTAATGCAAATACAAGCAAATACTTTTTCATATTCTTATCCTCCTTCCTTATCCCAAAATAATATATACTACAAAAAATGTACTGCTTTTCTGTTTCACTTAAAAATATATACTGGATGAAGAAATGTGGTCCATCTATAAAATGGAATATTACTCAGCCATCAGAAATGATGAATACCCAACTTGTGCATCAACATGGAGGAGACTGGTGGAGATTATGCTGAGTGAAATAAGTCAAGCAGAGAAAGTCAATTATCATATGATTTCACTGACTTGTGGAGTATAAGGAGTAGCATGCAGGACATTAGAAGAAGGAAAGGAAAGTGAAGTGGGGGGGGAATCAGAGGGGGAGAAGAACTGTGAGAAACTGGACTGCAAGAAACAAACTGAGGGTTTTAGAGGGGAGGGGTGGAAGGATGGGTGAATCTGGTGGAGGGCACGTAATGCATGGAACACTGGGTGTTATATGTAAACAATGAATCTTGGAACACTGCATCAAAAACTAATGATGCGCTGTATGGTGACTAGTATAACATTATATGTATATACTGGAGGGGCACCTGTGTGGCTCAGTCAGTTAAGCATCTGCCTTTGGCTCAGGTCATGATCCCAGGGTCCTAGGATCCAGCCCCATGTGGGAGACTGCTTCTCCCTGTCGCTCTGCTCTCCTGCCCTGCTTGTGCTCTCTCAGTCTCTTTCTGTCAAATAAATAAGCAAAATCTTTAAAATAAATAATTATATATCTGTAGAACTATAGATTTATATCTGTCTCCTGGAGGCCAGTCCATGACCACATATTTTCTCATTTTACCATAAGCTACTTTCCTCTAGAGGTGGACAATAATTAATGTAATGTCTTCCTCTGATGNCTGATAGAAACCTAGCTTATTCCTAGAACTTTGCTAGTACAAACAATGAATAACCTTGTGCATATTTCATCTTGTGAATTAGAGATCACTGGGTCAGAGTATTGCTAAAAGCTGCCATTTTGCCTTCTGTTATTACTGAGGTAATAGATTTCTACTCCCACTAGTACTATCCGGAATGTTCTCGAAGTTCAAGAGTGGAGCGTTTTGTAAACTTTTGGGTTTTTTTCCCATTGGAAAGGATAAATGTCATCTCTCCTTAATCTGCAGCAGTTCTCTTTATGCTAAATAAATTAACCTCTTGTCTGGGACATGAGTTGCAATTTTTTTTTCTCAATTTGTTGTTTGTCTTTTCATTTTTCTCATGACAGTTCTTTGTCTTGCCGTGTGGAAGACTTCATTTTTTATTATGTTTTGTTCTTCAAGGTGATCAAATTTATCAGTCCTTTTTTCATAGCATGTAGGTGTTCGTGTATAGTTACAAAGGTCAACTCAGGATTATAAAGAATTCACCCCTGTGTTCTTCAAACAACATTTTGGGTTTGCTTTTTACATTTATGTCATTCCACCAGCTGAAGTTTATCCTTGTGCATGGTAGTGATGTATGAACCTAACTTCCAAGAACCAGAATACAGATTCAGATCTGCGAAACCTCTCTGGCTGTACCCTTAAGTTTGGCTGTAGCCCTTAAAAACAAAGAAGATGTGGTACATGTATACAATGGAATATTCCTCAGACATCAGAAAGGATGAAATCTTACCATTTACATCCACATGGTTGGAACTGGAGGGTAGGATGCTGGATGAAATAAGTCAGTCTGAGAAGGGCAATTATCATATGGTTTCACTCATGTGTGGAATATAAGAAACAGTGCAGAGGACCACAGAGGAAAGGAGGGGGCAATGGAATGGGAAGAAAACAGAGAGGGAGAAAAACCATGAGAGATTCTTAACTATGGGAAAAAAAACTGAGGGCTGCTAGAGAGGAGGTAGGTGGGGATGGGGCAACTAGGTGACTACATTAAGGAGAGCACCTGATGTAATAAGCACTGAGTGTTATATGCAATGATGAATCACTGAATCCTACATCTGAAACTAAAAAAAAAATTTACTCAAAGTCCAAAATACCTATCTGACCCAATCAAAGTTAAGTTAATGACCCAAGTGACACAAGTTTCTGCAGGGCTCTTGGCAGGCTGTTTTGGGACACACGGTTCTTCTCCAGCCTGTTCTAAGGGCTAGAGCCAACATGACTGGGCTTCACAAAAGAAATTACTAAGGAAGGAACTGAACAGCTCTTCTGTCAAAAGAAGACAGCATTCTGTGTGAAATGAAAGCTCACGATGGTGTGTTTGTGAGTCCCTTCATTTTTCTTTTTTTTTTTTTTGGAAGAGATTATTTTTATAATGTTTATTATGTTATGTTAGTCACCATACAGTACATCATTAGTTTTTGATGTAGTGTTCCATGATTTATTGTTTCTGTATAATACCCAGTGCTCTGTGCAATACGTGCCCTCCTTAGTCCCTTCACTTTCCATCAGGAAACATGCATCTTAGACCTGCCTTGGGCCCGTCCTAGCTATGAGGTTTGGACAAGCCCCTTGATTCCCCTTGGTCTAAGTCACATCAGCTATAGGTGGCATTTGGGCCATTTGTGCTTTGATATTCTTAATACCCCATTTATCCACAGGGGGTATCCCAAGATCCCCAGGGGATGCCTGAAACCACATATGGTGCCAAACCCTATATAGACTCTGTTTTTTCCTATACACTCTTACCTACAATAAAGTTGAATTCATAAATTAGGCACAGTAAGAGGTTAACAATAACTAATATTAAAATAGAACAATTATAGCAATATACTATAATAAAAGTTACATGAATGTCTTTCTCTCTCTCTTTCTCAAAATATTTTATTTTACTGTACTCATCTCTCCCTGTGATAATGTGAAATGGTAAAAATGCCCATGTGATGACATGGAAAGTGGAGAATTGGTGTAGCCATTATGACATAGCATTAGGCTACCATTCCCCTTCTGATAATACATCAGATAGCAGGAGGGGTCGTTTGCTCGCTGACTACATTGATAATAGAACATGATCATGGAATTGATCATGGAACATGAAACTGAAGATATCGGAAAACTACTGCATTAGTAAGTTACTTACAGTCTATGCTCCTCTAGCTATGACTTGAGTCCAGCAGTATGTCTACTATTGTGTCGATTCCTCATGGTATGATGAAACAATAAAATAATAAGCTTTTATTGCATTGTTGGAAATGTGGAGAAAGGGGAGACCTCTTACCCTATTGGTGGGAATGCAAGCTGATGCAGTCACTTTGGAAAACAGTGTGGAGGGTCTTCGAAAAATTAAAAATAGAGCTACCCTATGACCCTGCAATTGCACTATTGGGTGTTTACCCCAAAGATACAGATGTAGTGAAAAGAAGGGCCACATGCATCCCAATGTTCATAGCAGCAATGTCCACAATAGCCAAACTGTAGAAAGAGCAGAGAGGCCCTTTAACAGATGAATAAAGAAGATGTGGTCCATATATACAATGGAATATTAATCAGCCATCAGAAAAGATGAATATCAGCTTTTGCATCAACATGGACAGGACTGGAGGAGATTATGCTGAGTGAAATAAGTCAAGCAGAGAAAGTCAATTATCATATGGTTTCACTTACTTGTGGAACATAAGGAATAGCATGGAGGAAATTCGGGGAAGGAAGGGAAAAATGAAGGAGAGGAAATAGGAGGGGGAAAAGAACCATGAGAGACTGTGGACTCCAAGAAACAAACTGAGAGTTTTAGAAGGGAGGGGGGTCAGGGGATGGGTTGGCCTGGTGATGTGTGTTAAAGGGGACATGTATTGCATGGAGCACTGGGTGTATGCGAACAATGAGTATTGGAACACTGCATCAAAAACTAATGATGTACTGTATGGTGACTAACATAACATAATTTAAAAAAAAATTAGCACTTATTGCATGCCAGTCACTGGCTGTTCTAAGTACATTTCATGTATGAACATATTTAATACTCACAACAACATTGGGAGGTAGACAGTTATTTTCATTTCATGAATGAAGAAAGTGAAGTACTATGTTTCAAAAGCCAATCACAAGGAAAAGTGTGACAGAGGGAAAAGCAAGAGAAGGAGGAGATAGTGGTCATAGTCAATTGCAATTAAAATATCTCATTTTTGTAAACTTTGCAAAAACATATGATTGTATGAGCACGTTCCTGGGATTCCTCACAGGGCCTGGGAAGGGACTGATCTAAGTGAAGGGCTTCCTAGCAAACCGGCCTCTAAAGGAAGGACTCTTTGGGAACCTGTTTATTTATTTATTTATTTAGAGATTTAAATGATGAGAAAGAAGCAAATCATGTGAAAATATGGAGCAACAGTGTCTCTGGAAGAGATTGCACCAATTTGACCAGGCAAAGGCTCAAAGTAAGAACAAATTTGAGATGTTTAAGGCGCTGAAAGAAAGCCACCAANAGCAAATCATGTGAAAATATGGAGCAACAGTGTCTCTGGAAGAGATTGCACCAATTTGACCACGCAAAGGCTCAAAGTAAGAACAAATTTGAGATGTTTAAGGCGCTGAAAGAAAGCCACCATGTATAGGATGTAGCTTGAGCTTTCTAGCAAACTCAGGAGAATAAAGGTGTTAAGGAATTCAATGTGGAACTTTTGCCTAGAAACTCATGCATCACTATGATGAGCTTAAAGAAACATCTGAGACTATCTAATAACTTACAATGCCCCCTAGAATTCTGACAATGCCTCATAGAGCCCCAGAGATTGGGGCAGGGAAGTTCATACAGAGGCCAAGCAAAATTCATGCTTCTCACTCCGACATTACCACCACATATTGCATCTATCTGTTTTATATCTTGGGTTCCTCGCAAGGACTTACTTGAACCAAGGGCTCTATATAGGGAAAAGCTGGAGATCTAGAGAGCCGCAACCCCACCCTTTAGTCTGAGAGCACTTGAAGCTCAGAAAGAGTAAATGACTAGCCCAAAACTACAGTTAGATAGAGACACACCATTGCAAGAACTCCAACCTCTTGGTCCCCATTCTAGGACTCTTCCTGATATACCATATCATGCTATCCCTATTCTTTAGTAAGTTTCCTTTCAGATATTTGATATTCTTTTTAAAGGCAGCATAACATTTATATTATCTATCCACCTTATGAGACAAAGCAGAGATCTTTAGAACCTGCTCAGGGTAATAAATGCACCATTTATATTTGAGAAGGAAAAAATGGAATCTTTTGCAGCTGTTAATTCTACCAACTGGAGCTTCTACTAGAAATATTATTTCTTGATATCTCAACAAAAGAGTCAAGGGATGATGTGTGGGTTTGCAATGAAAAGGCTACAAGGTATCAGCCTCCTCCCCGCTTCACTCCCACCATGCTCATCCTTTTTCAAATACTCATTACTTCTTACCTTAAGCCATTGCACAAACCATCTTGTTGTTCTCTCTGCCATGGTCTTTCCCCATTCCAGTCTGCCCTCCACAGTATCTTGCCCAATTCATCATCTTCCAAGTAAAGCCGTTATAAAAACATTCTCCTTCACACACAACTTTGAGGGTCTCCTACAAATAAAATTATAGAATTCCCAGAATCTTTAAGAATGTTCAGATCCAATCACCTAAGCTTGGTATTCAAAGCCTTTTATAATCCAACACTAACATTATTATTCCCATTTTTCTGCAAATCCTGCTTCCATTCATGCTCTGACTCTGGAAGTTTGAGTGTTTCTTATCCCCACACTGTGCTCTTTATTTTTACAAATGTAGATCTTTGCTTATTACCTCTGCCCTTGTGTTCACCCTAAGTGCTACCAATGGAGCTTCTCTATCTTTCATGGTCTAATTCCATGTCACCCCCTTTAAGAAGTTTTCCTTGTTTATGGCAAGCAAATAAGAATTCTTCCAACTTTGACTCCCCACACTGGAATGGCAATTTTAACTGCCTTGCGTTGTCATTATTTGTGAAGTTATTTTGTTCCCTTTATATACTGTAAAGGAAGAACTAAGCTATCAATCTTGGCATCTCCTAAAAGATGTTACAGACTTCCAGGGGCACAATGAGTGTTTGGTACCATATTTGGTGAAAAGACAAAATGTGGAGATCCTCTGTATTCCATTCCTCTGGTTTGGGATCAGTCCACGGAAAATAGGTCAGAAATTGAAGACAAATTCCTTTATGAAACATTCAAAGGCTCTGCCCAAACAGAGGGAGAAAGATGGAGGATCAGCAGGGTACACCTTGACTCTACGTAGACACCCAATAAAATTAGTTATAGCCAAATGACACTGTGACAAAACAGAGCTTCAGCTGGAACCAGTTTTGCAGCCATGTCCACATTCTGGTCAAGTCACTTTCAAGTTATGTGACTTTGAGCAGGTTCCTGTCTATTCTGAATCTTTCCTGCAGAACCTGGCTGAGGGTCAGCAGTGAAGACTGCCTGAGAAATTGCAATTAACATTTTGGAACATAATATTTATGCCATAAAAAGTAACAATGACTACAAAAATCAGAAAATCAATGGCAGAGCTGAATATTTATTACTGAAACCAGCCTGCCCAGACATGAAACAGCCATTTGGAGCAGCAAACTNGCAATTAACATTTTGGAACATAATATTTATGCCATAAAAAGTAACAATGACTACAAAAATCAAAAAATCAATGGCAGAGGTGAATATTTATTACTGAAATCAGCCTGCCCAGACATGAAACAGCCATTTGGAGCAGCAAACTCCTCTTAGAAACCTCAAGTTTATCTTGTCATCCAAAGAGTTTATTAGGCCTTCAGAGATCACCCTTCTCCCTTCCTTCGTTTTGCAATTTTTGTTTTGCAAACTTCACAATTATCATCAGATCTAAAAAGACGAAGATGACATAAGACTATGATAGCACATCAAAAAAAGAAAAAATAAGTGCACCTGGAATGAAAGACCTAAGGACACTTCTAACGAGGGTGGGAGGAAACAATCAGGGGTGACACTGAAAGAGTCCCAAAGCTTGGCACTGCTGAGATAGGAAGGGAGACCGGGGTTTGTTTTAACTGAGACTTGCGACCTCCATCACAGAGAATATATGACAAAGTAGAACATGAATGTCTCTGAGCCTTCCTTATGCATTGATCCATTCATTCATCCTGTCATCAAGTCCAGAGCACTGCATAGCGCCAGGTTTGAAAAATGCAGGAGTAAAAATGGCTTGTCCCTCAAACGACTCACAGTCTCATGGAAGAGACAACAAGGACAATGCAGGCAAGATGCGACAGGAGCTGTAGTCACACTGTGCCCAGGGGACAGGGAGAACACGAAAGAGTCCCAGCTCTAGCAAGGTTGATCATGAAAAAAATGAAAGTGCTGCTTGACCTGAGTTTTGAAGGATGAACAGGAGTCCCGCAGGAAGGCAGGGTGCAAGGAACCCGCAGGAAGCAAGGAACAGTGTCCCCTTTGTGAGTCCAGACATAGTCTAGTGTAGCAGCACAGAAAATGCAACAGGTTACAGATGGTAAACCAGTGGTGGCAGAGACTGCACATTTACCCTTTCTTACAGATCCTCTAAGAATGTCTACTAGGGTGTTCAAAGAAGAGGAGTGCCTATTCTTAAACCTCATGTTATTTGTAGGGCTAATCTTCCTGTGTGATAGAGCAGAATCAGAAGTACGTTTTGGCTATGGTCAGAGAAGAAGACTGAAGAATTCATCATAGCCAGGAAATCAGATATGGCTTCTTTTCATCTGAGAGCTGGAAGGAATCTCAGATACTATCCAATGTAGTTTCTTGACATCTTCAACTACTTTATGAAAAATTTTGTTTTCATTCAACCTATAAAAATAATGTCTATATTAGGATAACCACCTTATTAGCAAATTCTGTCATGTAATTTTGGTGCTCAAGTGTTTTGTATTTGTGGTCTTAAATATCTAGATACCAAATGATCAACCAAAGTGATAGCTTTGGCTTCTAATTCGGTATCCTTGGGGATCCCCAAGACCTTATGTTTGAGAACAACTTTATCTGATACAGTCCCTCCATGTGACACCAAGAAAGGGCAAATGGCTTTGTAATGCATCCAACTAAACAGTAACTCAGACTAGAAGTCCAGATGCCTGGCTCAGTATTTGCTTTATCACAAGTTAGCCACCACCCCTCTGAATAGGCAGCCACCACTCCCATGACGTTCAGGACCTCTACATACATTCATAATTCACAACTGTGATTTACCTTTATGGTCAGAGTTTCATCTTCCAGTTTATCTTGGACTACATCTATACTCCACTTCTGAGAAGCAAGCAGAAAAGGTCAGGATAAATGACTCCGCTTGAGATAATGAAAATAGCTTTTTTAAAAAAAAATCCTCACTCTCTGACACTCATGTATTGTTGAATTTATGACTTGACATATATAGGAGGGATTTTTCTTATGTACTGATTAGATGGTACCATGAAACTTCTGGCCCTAAAGTAGTGTTCTTTTTTGTTCATTGAAGAGGGTAGTAGCTGCTTTTCTGTTAGGAAATTTTTTAAGCAGATCAAGCAATCAATTTTTTGTCGTGCTTTACCTATATTTGATATTTCATAGTCACTGAATGAACAGCAAATTGACATTACATAAAACACTCATTTTATACAGTAAATAACCTATCTCAGAACTGGGAGATGAGCGAGCCACAGGGTGTGGGGATTCATGGAACCACAGGGCATGGTTCCTAAGAACCTGGCTGTTTAGCAAAATCACCCAGGGGCTTTGAGAAAATGCAGACCCTGAAACCACCCTGTAGCCTAGTTGAATCAGAATTTCCACAGGCTTTTACCCAGAATTCAACATTTACAATGGCTTTCTAGGTAACCCACGATTACCTAATCTACCCAAATAAACTCTTGCCATATTTTTCAGAGCAAAAGATTTTAAGTTAAAATGATGAAACCAGCTAAGGCAGTCAGTTGGAATCCAGCATGAGAAATGAGACCTTCCAGGATCAAGGTAATTAGGATGAACTGTCCCTTTCCTTCATCCTCTGGTTGACACCCTACTTATTCAATCATTGTACAAATAATTACTAAATGAATACTGTGCTAGACCCCAGAATAGAATGCTAAACACAATATAAATCACCATCTTCTCATGGAACCTGTGATCTCAGTCACTGTAGTACTAAAAGAATTCTATCCAGAGATTTTCCTGAATTTATAAACTTGACTTTCTTTTTCTGATGTTTCCTTACTTTTCACACTTGGTGCAGATAAGTCTTCTTTTTAGAACTATTTCCTGCCTGTGCTTAGGACTTCCACTCAAGGGATGAGAGCCATGCCCCTTCCGGTTTGGGTAGTAATTACAGAATTCTTTCTATTCCTTCCNTTAGGACTTCCACTCAAGGGATGAGAGCCATGCCCCTTCCGGTTTGGGTAGTAATTACAGAACTCTTTCTATTCCTTCCTCTCCTTTCTCTATCTCTTTAATCAATGACCAGCAGTGAGGAGAGTAACATTTTGGACCAGAAAAGCCATCCCAGAATGATGCAGTTTGTTAATTCTATTTACATTTCCTCCTGGGTTAGCCAAGGACCCTCAACACTTTCAGGCTTGCTTCTTCTTTATACATAATGCTCTTTCTGCTAAAATCTGCCAGTCACTGTGCAGGTGGTTGGAAATGCAAGCATGAAGGTCATGCTCTCTGCCCCTTAGTAGGATGTCCTTATGTGATAACAAAGTCAGGCAATTAAAAATAGATACATACAAGGTGGTCAGAACCAGCACAAGGATGGCACAAGGTCGATGCTCAGCAAGTGTATGTTCAACTGATATTAGTTTATTAATACATGGAACCATATGAAACTAATGATATTTGACTGGTTTGTCAGGCAAAGGAAAGTGGCAATTAGATATAATTTAGTCTAATA
Organism: Ailurus styani; assembly: GCA_002007465.1. Lineage (NCBI taxonomy): Eukaryota > Metazoa > Chordata > Mammalia > Carnivora > Ailuridae > Ailurus > Ailurus styani. The sequence continues at coordinate 2,187,440 of LNAC01000293.1, read as the reverse complement.
CAGGTAGGATTAGGCATTAGACAATGTGAGAGAGCAGGGAAGTAGGACCAAGGAGTTGCCTTTTGAAAGTTCAAATTTTACTCTTTTTTTTTTTTTTGGTTAGAAAAGCAATATATCAGAGAAAAATCTTGAAGAATAAATTCAGTCATATAGTCCATTTCCACTGTCGCTCCTCTTATTCAATCCACCATCACCTTTTACTTAGACAAGGGCCATCAGGGCATCCTAACTGGTCTCTCCACTTAGGTTTCTTCTCCCCTCTTCCTATGCAGGATCTAACTGAATGATCTTGGAAAATCTCAAATCAGATCATGCTCCTCATATACTTAAAGTCTCCCAGTGGTGACCAGTTATGCTTTAAATAAAACACATATCCCATCAAGGTATAGACTTGACCTTGCATTTATTATCTGTTTAATTCTTTCCATGCCTCTCCCTCAGTCCCCATCAAGGACACCAGGCAACAGACTTTCATGTTCAGCTCCCCCCATAAGATTCTTTTACATCTGTGGCTCAAGCTTCAGAGGAAAGTTATTTCATTTCAAGAATAGAAAAAAAAAAGTTATATAAATTTCAACTCCATGTCAAAACTTCATTAACTAGCATTTGTTGTCATAACTTAGGCTACACCAGCAAAAAGCAAGGACACATACCTTTTTTTTGAATCTTGGGGTAAAAGTATGTTTTTCTTGAGGCATTTCGAGTTATGGAAGATAGCTCCACCATCATCCCCATCTTTGTATTCTCGTTGCTCCACTGTTTGTTGGTTTGTTTTGGTTTGGGGTTTTTTGCCCAGAATCAAAGTGACAAAAGGCATTTGATGACCTGTGGTCTGGTGATCTTTTCCTGCACCGTTCCACCTGTCTGACCTATGCTCTCATTTGGGCCTCTCTCTGATCCCTGCATGGAAGTATGGGCTGCCTAGCTATCAGAGCTCATGTCCTATCTTCCTTGTATTCTGTAACGTCATCTACATCAATGAGTATTTATGGAAAACAAGTTATGGGTTCAGCTCCAAACCATATGTGTGTGGTACTATACCTGAGATGAGGACCCTCCCTCTAAGAATTTTTAGGAAAGTATGTTGGGCAGATGCAAGTGAACGCACAAGAAACAATAAAACAATTGGCCCCAGCAAATATTTAGCAACTGCTGTATACATGCAAGGCCCCAAGATGACATTCAAGGACAAAAGTCTTAACTGGTTGGTCAGGTATATTGGTGAAGAAGCATGAGTCTTGGTATCAGAAGACCTATGCCTGTGTTTTCATGTCAAAAGGATGTGAGGATTTAGTCAAGTGTTTTTCTGAACCTATTTCCACATCTATAAAATGTCACTGACACCTACCTCCAAAAGCCACCTGTGGGTTAGGAAGATTAAATGAACGCAAAAGTTTTCTAAAGTCCAAAACACTTGCTATGATGATGATGGGGATGAGGATGAGGATGATGGGGTGTTTGCATGAGCCAAGTACTGTACTAAACAACTTAAGTACATTATTTCAATTAATCCTCACTGATGTATTTATGAATTAAATTCCTATCAGCAATGCATATGACATCCACTTATGAGACTGATATTTTAAAATGGAAAGTGCTATACCTTAATGGCCATAATGAGACTGTCTTAATAACTAAAATGATTGCACAGCTAAGGCATCTGACTGCAATCATATTAATGGAACTCACTGCCTACCTGGAAAGGAAGGCTCCAAAGAACAGAAGAGGTAGCAGTTATTAAAGAAAACAAACCTTTATCTTTGGACCTCAACAAGTATAGACTCCTCAATCGAACATTATGTCAGAAAATATCATTTTCCCTGAAAAACAAATTTCTATTCCCAGTTTTTATCACATAGGTAACAACCACTTGGAGCTTTGGATCACCATGTGATAACTCATGGCATCCCTGAGATAAACTAATTCCAGCCACAGGCAAGGAATCTGACTTCTCAGTGAGTCTCATTGACCTGACATGAAAAACTAGTACTTCTGGTGAACCTGGAAGCACCTGGATCTGCCAGTGCATGATGTGGATATATCATCAGGTAAATTACTTAACCTTCCAACCTATTGCAAATTTAACAACAGTTTCTATATTATACTTTTTATGCAATTTGATAACATATGTAAATCACTTAAAGCAATGCCTGAGATAGTGAATACTTAATAAATGTCACTATTTATGGCATATAAGAAGATAGCATAAAAGATGACAGAAGTTTTGATTCCTGGTGACTGATAATGCCTTAATGTTAAAAGAGATGTCAGGATAAGGAGCTGCTTCAGAATAGTGTTCAATGATTTTTTAGGTAGATTGAACATACTTTGCTAAGAATTTTCTAGCATATATGGGGAAATAAGTATTTAGATCAGCACTTATCTGATGCACAAGCCTCCAGTCACATGTGTCTATTCATAATTAAATTTTAATTAATTAAGAGAAATTAAAAATTCAGTCTCAGTAACCACATTTTAGCACTAGCCACACTTCAAGTCCTCACCACCCACAGGCACTGGACAGCACAGATACAAAGTATTGCCAAAGAGGCAGAAAATTCTATTGAACAGAGCTGACAGATCCTCATACCCTTGATCATATTTTTAAATAAGTGAATTTTTATAATATGACTTTGCTTTGTGTGTTACAAATATCTTTTGAAGGAGAATTTCATAGCCTTCCCCAAATTGCCAAATATGATTTAGAGGCAACAGTAAAAGACCAGAAGTAGAGGTAGAGAGACCTTGAGACATTCTTGTGGAGAAGTCACGAGAGTCAGTACTATTGCACAAAGAGAGAAGGTATGTGTGAAGGAGAAAGAACCTCAGGAAATGCTCACCCAATGGGAGACACTAACGAATGATTAGAAAAGGCAAGAAATCAAGGGAGTCCTGCATCCAGAAGCCAGGAGAGTAGAGTAGGCTGCTTAACAACTCCAAATGCTGCATGGGAACCCAACAGGGAAAAAACTGAGCAAGAACTCTTGGGTTGGGCAGCTAAGTATCTGGAATAACCCCCAGAATTTTCTGTGGATGGTGGGGTGCTAGCCAGTTTACCTGGAAATAAGTGGGTGCTCAGGAATGGAAGCAGTACCCGAAGACTATTCTTTCAAGAAGTTGGCAAGAGTGAAAGGAGAGAAAAGATGGTAGCTTGAAGATACAGAATGAAACAGTTTTAATGGAAAGGAACGTGAGCTCGTGATCTGATAAAGAATTTCTATTAGTGGTCGGACAGAGGGCAAGAGAATAGATGCATTGTTGCCCTTCATGTCTATATGGGAGAAGCCTGAGGCCATCCCTGGAACATGGACAGGCTAGAGCACAAAAGAGAAGGCCATGACCATGTCCCAGTGTTAGCTTTGCAGGACGAATCTTTCATGTAGGAATGTTCATTTCTAAAAAGTCTGTTCTGGGGCCTTTACGTTCTTCAAAATTCAGCTAGGATCACCTCCATCAAGTCTTCACTGAATTCTTAAAGACAGTTTCGGATACTCTCTTCTTTGTAACCCTCTCTCACACTCAACCAAGATATTTGAGGTCTAGTGTTTTGTCTTGTTTTTATTGGTATCCCCAACATCTACCCTATAAAAGGAGCTTAGCAAATATTTGTTGAATAAATAAACTAATGAACATTATGTCCATTCATGTCTCCCTATGGGCTTTTAAAAAGTCTCCCTTAAAAACCTATTCCATCCAGTTCCATAAGGATAAGGATGGAACTGGAGGGTATTACGCCGAGTGAAACAGATCAATCAGAGAAAAACAATTATTATATGGTTTAACTCATATGTGGAATTTAAGAAACAAAACAGAGGATCATAGGGGAAGGAAAGGAAAAATAAAAATAAGACAAAATCATAGAGGGAGACAAACCATAAATGACTCTTAACTACAGGAAACAAACTGACGGTTGCTGGAGGGAAGGGGAGGGAGATGAGGTAACTAGGTAATGGGCATTAAGGAGGAAACATGATGTAATGAGCACTGGGTTTTATGTGCAACTGATGAATTACTGGACTCTATTACAGAAACTAATGATACACTATAGGTTAACTAATTGAATTTAAATTAAATAAATAAATAAAATTTTTTAAAAACCTATTCCAGGGCGCCTGGGTGGCTCAGTGGGTTAAAGCCTCTGCTTTCGGCTCAGGTCATGATCTCAGGGTCCTGGGATCGAGGCCCGCGTCGGGCTCCCTGCTCAGCGGGGAGCCTGCTTCCCCCTCTCTCTCTGCCTGCCTCTCTGCCTCCTTGTGATCTCTCTCCCTCTGTGAAATAAATAAATAAAATCTTTAAAAAAAAAAATAAATAAATAAAAAAATAAAAAAATAAAAACCTATTCCATCACTATTATAAGGAATTCCCTTTACCAGCTTGGAATTACTAAAACCAAGAAGGGGCAAAATAAGAACTCTTACACCCAACTGAAATGGTTGACAAACCCTCCATCACCCAAACACACTAGCCACGAATGTATAACACTATCTATGATAAATCACCTATAATAAACTTAGCAGCATACCTTGGACTCATGCACACTAAGAATCAAATTCCACTCAATCCCTTGGTAAATATATGAACCAGAATAACCTGCTTAATCTCCCAGGCCTTCAATTTCCTCATCTATGTGATAGCAATGCAAATACCTACCTGTCTGTTGTGAAGAAGAAATAAAGTGGTATATGGGAACACATAGCCAATAGTAGCAATACCCTAAATGTTAGCTGACATCTTGAGTGTTTAGTCCTGGAGCAAATCTGATATAGATTTTAAAAAGGAGTCGTTGCAAAAACCACTTTAAATTTACTTATTTGCTCCATGCCTTTGAATTCTTTCTTCCTCTGAAACAATGATTGCAGATAAGCAAGAACATCATGCTCTGCTAGCTTTTTGTTGCCACTGTTCTTTAAAGTTATTGTGATAAAAGTAACGCTTGCTACTGGTGAAATTTTCAAGCAGTAAAATAAGTCAGCAAGTGGAAAGTAAAGGTGTCCCCCATGGACATTGAAGACACTCGCACTTTTTTATATACTTATCTTAAATTATTATGTATTTCTTGAGTCATTTTAATTAATGTACTATAAGAAATATTGCCCAGGAGATATCTTCTTACACAGCAAAGAGACAAACCCTCTTTATTTCTTTACGATCTGCTTTGGTTCAGGCGATGTATGCAGTGTCGACAGAAATGAATCCACAAACATCCTGTCAACACGCACTAGAAGCTCGATAGCACCCCAGACTCTGGGAAAGGGTATAGTCATCAGCCAATCAATGTGCTAGTAAGATGGCAAATTCTGGAAAGTAATATAGCAATATGAATTTAGACTTTTAGAAAAGTTCTCATATACTCCTTCGCTTTTGTAATTATTAAACTTTTATTGTAACTGATAAGCATAAATTCTCAAAGTCAATTTGATAACAGTTGTCAATAACTATAAAAATAGTCAATCCTTTGACCTTGTATTTTCCACTCAAGGCATTTTTCCTATAGAAATAATGCAGATAAATACTCATTTAAGGGGATTTTTTTATTTTGTTATTAATAATGGAAGCAATTTGAGAATCACCTAATCACTATTAAGGATATTGCTAAAGGGCGCCTGGGTGGCACAGTGGGTTAAAGCCTCTGCTTTTGGCTCAGGTCATGATCTCAGCGTCCTGGGATCGAGGCCCGCATCGGGCTCTCTGCTCAGCAGGGAGCCTGCTTCCTCCTCTCCTTGTCTCTCTGCCTGCCTCTCTGCCTACTTGTAATCTCTCTCTCTCTGTGTCAAATAAATAAATAAAATCTTTAAAAAAAAAAAGGATATTGCTAAATAAAAGATGGTACCTCCGTAATGTGGAATTTGTTTAGCCATTTGAAGTTATGGGGGTTTTTTGGTTTTGGGTTTTTTTTTTTTTCAGTGATCCAAGATTCATTGTTTATGCACCACACCCAGTGCTCCATGTAATACGTGCCCTCCTTACTACCCACCACCAAGTTTTTCAAAGAATACTTTGCAGAAAGGAAATGTTAAGGAAAAATGCATTTTAAATAAATAAAAGAGAGGTACAAAATAGCATTGTAATTTAATTCAAGTTCTTTACTTGGATTTCTTGAATTATATGCAATAACTCTCTGACACACCCCCTTCTGTCTCGATCTCCTATCTTCCGGGTCCCTCAGCGGTTCCCATATCTTTTTATTCTAAATGCCCTGAAAACTTCACCTTCCACCACCAGTCTAACTGAATATATTCTTTATTTTTTTAAATTCATATTGAATCTAATTCCAGACTGCAAGTTATATCAAGAATACCTCACATCAAGCATTGTTAGTGCTATCCCTAACCCTTTGTGGTACAAGAGCCTCAAGGTTTACTTGGTACTGAGGGACATAAAATGATAGAAGATGTCCCTTCTTCATGTATAGCAATTGCCCTCATTACTGTTGATCATTCTGCTACACAATACTATTTTTAGCAGTCAATATTTACTTACTCTTCTACTATGAGATGCATTGAGCTGAATGCATTTTCTTATACTCTTTATAACAATCCCTCAAGAAAGATGCCTAGTACCTCCGTCTCTCAATGCTTGCTCTGTAACTTACGAGGAGTCACGTGCCTTCTCTGACAATCAGCTTTATTTTATTTTTTTTAAAGATTTTATTTATTTATTTATTTGACAGAGAGAGATCACAAGTAGGCAGAGAGGCAGGCAGAGGGAGAGGGGGAAGCAGGCTCCCTGCTGAGCAGAGAGCCTGATGAGGGGCTGGATCCCAGGACACTGAGGTCATGACCTGAGCCAAAGGCAGAGGCTTTAACCCACTGAGCCGCCCAGGCGCCCCAGCTTTCTTTTATAAAGCAAGATGAAATCCCAACTCTGACATTCTATTTTTCTCCTTCTTTACTACAAACAAAAATGCCAACCAAGAGACTGTAATAAAGGAGGAGATGGATTCCATTCTATAAATTGGACATGTTTTTCTGAACTGACCATGTATTTAGCATCATTTACTGGATAAAAGTAACTTTATTTCTTGTTCAGCATACTGTGATCTTCTCAGAACAAGGTGGGACCATAATAAATTCTCAGGATACACAGACATGTTCAAATTCTCAAAGACTTCCTGATCACTCCAAGATCTTAGTTTCTGAATCAATGACTTGTTAACATGAACCAACTATCTGCTTCCAGGGCTGGGGCAGGAAAAATGAGACTGGCACATCTTTGTGTGTCAGGAAATAAAGATATATATAAAGATATTATAAATCAATATAAAGACATATCAATAGGACAGGAAGTCAGCTTTTTTAGCCAAAATTGGTGAAATTGGTAAAATGAATAATGGTAGGACTGAATTAAAGTCCCTTAATCTAAAAATAATCCATGAGTACTTATTCATATAAATAAATAAAGATAGATGGATGGATAGATAGATAGATAGATAGATAGATAGATAGATAGAGTCCTTATACATCCATGAAAGAGATGAAGCAAATGGGTAAAATTCTGACAGTTGGTGAATCAAGACAACATGTATATGAGTATTCATTTTTCTATTCTTGCAACTTTTATATAGGTTTCAGATTTTTAAAAATACAAATTTGAGGGAGGAATTGAACCAAGGGATTCTGTTCTTAAATGATTGTCAACTATGGACTTCAAAAACTCTCTGTAAATAAAAAGATTTCATCTCTCTCTCTAAAACCAGGATTCAGGGCCACCTGGGTTCCTCAGGTGATTAAGTGACTGCCTTCAGCTCAGGTCATGATCCCAGGGACCTAGGACGGAGCCCCACTTGGAGGCTTCCTGCTCTGCAGGGGGCCTCTCCCTCTGCCTGCTGCTCCCCCTGCTTGTGCTCTCCCTCTCTGTCAAATAATTAAAATCTTTTAAAATTTAAAAAAAAAAACAAGGGATTCAATGAGCATTGATCATCCACATTATTTTTGAAATCTAGTTAACTCTTTCACATAGATAGCCATCATGTTCCATTTCGTCAGAATTTTAAATTTTGTACTTTAATTCCTATAAAAGGTAAATTATTCTGATGTGATGTATAGTATGTATCTCTACTAGTAAGTTCTTAATGCTGTGTTCAAGACTTTTATAATAGTGGTGCTGAAAATAAGGGGGGAAATGTTTAAATTCAAGATAACGAATAAAATTATTTTAATATATATTTTCAAAGCACCTCCAGAGCCTCCTCTATTCACATATCATATGAATCACCATAGTGGATTCCTATGTCCACCCACGAAAACCTGTCCAGATTTTGCCCCCAGAACAACTTGTTCTGGCAGGTCAAGTCTTCCTTCTTCACTGTGACTCACACACATGGACTCTCATACACATGGACTTAGGGAAAGTACCATCAAGATCTTGATGAAACACAATGCTAGTTTTCTCTTTACCTGAAGAGACATACTTTATGAATTTCTGAAAGGTCTGCAGAAAGGAAGAAGAGAGGAGAATGGAGAAAAGAGAGAGAGAATGAGGAAAAAAAGAGGCTAGCCCGGGATGGAGAAAAGGAAAAGGAGAGAAACAGCATCAAAACATCAGCTGTGGGGACGCCTGAGTGGTTCAGTCAGTTAAGCATCTGCCTTAGGCTCAGGTCATGATCCCAGGGTATAGGGATCCAGCCCCACCTCCAGCTCTCTGCTCAGTGGGGAGCCTGTTTCTCCTCCTTCTGCCTGCCTCTCTGCCTACTTGTGTTCTCTCTCTTTGTGTCAAATAAATAAATAAAATCTCTAAAAAAAGAGAGAGAGAGAGAGAGAGAGAGATCAGCTGTGGGATGGCATTTGTTTTAATAAACCAACGTGTTACAATCACATCTCCCCACAAATTCAACCCAACCCATGCACTGCGGGTATGTAGGAAGGGTGTGTGAGTACTTGCAAACATGGCTTCTGCCTCCTGGAGGCCAAAAGACCTCAGTAAACCTGGGGACCACTGCCAAGGGTCTCATGAAACCACACGGTTAGCTTAGTGTCTGCCAACATCGACATGAGACTGCACTGACTATTACTCAGAAGGAAGCAAAGTCGCCCGGAAGTGTTAAAACAAAACTGCGGTGACCAGGAACGTGAAGCCACCTGAAGCATGACCACCAGGGCACACGTTTATTTATTTATTTTTTTAATATTAGAGAGTAGATCCAAATCACCTAGATCTCCACCACTTTTGAGCCACGAATCCCTCCCTGGCACAGTATTGAATACATTCGATCTCTCTGAATCCACTTTCTCCTGCCTGAGAAATAGAGCTCAGAGCATTTCTCATGCCATTCTGATAAGAAGTAAGTAAAATGAGGGAGGTGAATATGATGGACCCATGCAAACGCTTAACGAATGTCTCTTTTTGCCATGCATCCTCTCTATAGACGATATAGATTGGAGGCCAGCTAAAGGCCCCTCGCAATCCTGAAACTCAGTCCATTCTCCTAATCCTTCATGCATGTGTTTTTTCATGTGCTTAACAAATATTTGGTGAGAACCTAATATCAGGTTGGACTCTCAAATGGGGTGATGAGAATCAAACAGGTAAAAGCCCTGCCCCCACCCTTTGACCTTAGAATTTAATCCCCACTCTGTCCTCTCGCCTTCTCCGTCCCTTCCTTGACTGGTGTAACATGAATTCGTAGATCTTCATGTTCTCGTTCTTAGGAACGATCTCCTTTCTCCCTGTGAGATACGGCAGCTGCTGAGACCACCCCAGAGTCTGTGAGAGGAGGAGACCATGCCACCGCACAGGAATCCGGGCTCTGGCAGGACCAGGGCCAGCCCAACAGCAGCTGACGGGCGACCAGTTGGATGCGGGGCGTGTCTGCAGCTAAGGCAGTTCTTCCTGAATGTCAGCTTTGAGGTAATGAGATTCTTCAAAGCCAAAGCACCAGTAGCTAATTAGGATGTTTTTCGAACTGTTGAAATGATAAAGAACTTCGAAATAGTTATCCTGGGAAAATGGGTGTGTATTTCACCCACAGAGCCAGGGCGTGCCCCAAACCAAATGAACCCTTGTGGAAGGCGGGTTGCAGGTGATCATGAAGAGACACTCACATGCACTTATATAATGTCAATCCTCCAGGAGTTCTAAGCACTTTATGAACAGATAGGTAGGCTAGATAGCAACCACTCATTGCAAGTCAAAGAAGAATTGAATCCCTTACAGTCAGTCCAACATGCTGCATGATACTGTGATTCGTAAGAATGATTTGTTTCATTTTTCTCTGTGCCACGACAGATCCGGTTGAAATAGATCTCATGGAAAATTGGAAAATCTTGCACTCACTGTAAAATCACAGTGATTGTAATCATAGTTTCTTCATTAAAACCACATTTCCAACTTCGTTATCTCTTTTTTATTAGCATATAATGTATTATTTTCTTCAGGGGTACATGTCTGTGAGTCATCAGTCTTACACAATTCACAGCACTCACCAGCTTAATTATCTCTTTTGAACCTCACAGCACTTTAAATAAGTCAAGCAGAGGAAGTCAGTTTTCATATGGTTTCACTTACTTGTGGAACATAAGGAATAACGTGGAGGAATTTAGGAGAAGGAAAGGAAAAGTGAATTGGGGTAAATCGGAGGGGGTGATGAATCATGAGAGACTGGGGACTCTGAGAAACAAACTGAGGGTTATGGAGGGGAGGGGAGAGGAGGGATGGGTGAGCTTGGTGGTGGGTATTAAGGAGGGCACGCATTGCATGGAGCACTGGGTGTGATGCATAAACAATGAATCTTGTAACACTGAAAAAATAAAGTAAAAAAAAATAGGCAGAATGGGTATCATTATACCCAATTTAACAAGGGTAGAAACTGAGATTCAAAGAGGATAAATGACTTCAATAAAGATGCTCAGCTTTTAAGAAGGAAGCATCATGAAAGAGTGTGATTAGTTCTGCTAAGAACAGAGTTTTCTCTCTCTCCGGGCTGTTTTCAGACAAGTGTTTCTTTCTCCCTTAGTGATAGAGTTTGAATCCTCAGGAGAGCAAGTGGCACCAGCACTTACTATAGAATTTCTTTAAAAAATGATCTTCATTTTTCACCTAAAAGGGCCATGCTTTCATTTTGAGGACATTCCACTATAAAATTGTGCCTAAGGTGGCCCTTTTGTGTTAGTTTATGACATTGCAGAGCTGGAGAATGTTCACTGATTGACTGAAAAGAAGACAAGGAGCCGGAGACGAGATTTCAAGTGGTAGAAGGTGATTCAGACACACAAGCCAGTGACAGAGTAAGGAGGGATCCTCAGCCTGCTTCTTCAGGCTGTAATTTATACTTTGATATATTCTGTCACTCCTTCAGTTGCTGTACTGATACATCTTTGTCTCTTTTTCTTGCCTATTTAACTATCTTCCCATTTCCTTTAAGAGAATAGAATTCTTGTGAAGATGCCGTATTTGGCAATCACAAGTACTCAGCAAATATTTGCTGTGGTTGAATAATATGCTGACTGAGAGAAAAGAGAATCCCAGAGGCTACCTTTTTTAGAGAACTTAATACATGCCAGGCATTGTCTTAAGCACTTTACGTGAATTAGCGCATTTAATCTCCACAAAAGAAAATCTATATGGTTTTCAGTATTATTAGCATCATACCTATTTTACAAATGGGGAAACTGAGGCACAGGAAAGTGAAGACATTTGTCTAAGTTCACAGTCTACAAGCATTAGTACTAGATTTTGAACCCGAGAAGCCTGACTCCACGAAAATACTAAATGCTTGGGGGTAGGAAGGGAAATGCATTTCGTTCAATTGTTTTGTTTTTAGCAGCTCTCCGTACAGAGAAAAGAAAGTTCTGTCCATTCCTTATTTCCAGGTTATCTAGCATGGCAACTAGAAAATAATTAAATTGTCTAAAACTCTTCAATGAATTATGTAAAGGTAAGGAAGCCCCTGATGGCAGGAAGAATTTCTATAAGCTTCTGACATGTTCTAGGCTGAGAGGCTGGGACACCTGGATTCGGAAGGTCTTGTATTGGGCTAACCCGCCTGACCCAGGATGCTGCCTTGAGTCCCCCCAAATGATTGAATGCATATAATCAAGTCATAGTAACCCGTACTCTGACTTTCCAGGGAGTAATGACGTCAAGAAGACTTATGTTGTTTTTTAAAGATGCCAGAGAGGCCCGGAGGCACAATGCCAGCCCACAGAATCTCCTCAAACGGACTCGGTGGACGGATCTGTAAATACATGAATGATTCACTTTCCCCTGACAAGAGATGCTAGCTTTTCAAAAAGCTTACCGTGGGATCGACATCTCAGAATCATACCCTTCAAGGAAATTTTGGGTTAAACACACCTTTTTGTAATCAGAACAATCTTGAGCGTTACCTCTGACATAAAGCATGTACCTCATTCTCCGCCCCCTCCAAGTAAGAGAGCACTAGGTGTTACACTCACGTAATGAATCGTTGAATGCTACATCAAAAACTAATGTACCGGGTGAGCCTGGTGGTGGGTATTAAGGAGGAGCCTGGTGGTGCGTATTGCATGGAGCACTGGGTGTGGTGCATAAACAATGAATCTTGGATCACTGAAAAAATAAAGTTAAAAAAAAACTAATGTACTATACGTTGGCTAACTGAACCTAATTTAAAAATAAAGAGTGAGAACATGATGAGGAAGATAGTTACTGAGGAGGGATTGCTCTCTATGAGGCTGGGACAAGCCCCTCCACGTCTGGGAAACAGGTGAACACAGCCACATACACCCATATTCTGACAGACTTGCATCCATTCTGAAAAGGAATGTGTGGCATGAACCAAGTGTACTGAGGCCTTTTGCTAGGAAAGCCTCCATTCCAATACTTTCTGAGCCTTCCAGACATCTTGCACATAAAGCAGGAACCAAACCATGCCCAATTACCTTATTTAAGGAGGTTCTGGTCCCCAGCTAACAGAGGTTCATATACTTTTCTTCTGTGAGAAGGCCAGTGTAAGAAATCATTCTAAACTGTCCCCTGCACCACAAGAGGTCCTTCCGGAGAGGGCCAGTGACAATCCTAGCACTACTCAGACCTACTCAAACTACTCAGAAGCCAATCATTACGCTTTCCTATGAAATGAAGTCAGGACGTTTTCTCTCTCTTTTTGTATGCTGAAGCCCTTTTTGAAGGGCTTCTGGGGGGGCATCAGTTTTAACATGTCATGTGACAAATGAACAAACAGACCCAATGAAGGGGCAAGGCTGGCAGTAGTCAGGGAGGAAGCTGGGGCTGGAATCTAGTCACCGCTGTGGGACGTACTTCCTTTCTCTACTCCATATCACTTCCTCCTTTCTTATCTACTTCCTCTGCGGTTTTATTCTTGTTTCCTTCACATTTATCATTTCTTCTGTCACTTCCTTCTCTCCCACTCTCACTTTCTCTCTCTTTCTTCCACATAATTGAGTAAAACAAAAATGGAGAGTCCAGTGGACTCTCTCTTTCCTTAAAGAAGATAAAACAGAACTCCTAGCCTAGAAATTGCCAAACAAAATTCTTTGTTTTGGGAGTGGAAAGAGTAGAATCCAGTGAGCCTCATTTTCCATAGTCAAACACCTTTGGTCTCTTCTCCTGGACCTTAATAATGATGGTCATTTTAAGGAAAGCATTAAAAACAATAATAATAATATGAAGTGAGGTCCCAAACACAGGCAACATGTTCCAAAGCAAAAATAAAACACATACAATAACTGTAATAGCAACTGTGACATTTATTTTGTCCAGGTGTTAGGCACTAAACTAGCTTCTTCCAATACATAATATAACTTATTCTTCTTTATAAATTCATAAGTATGGTTTTCGCTTACCCCACTTTGTAGAATAAGAAAACCTATGCACAGGGATCATAACAATCTTGTGCAAGAATACTTAGCTTAGGTATTTCTGAATCCAGAGTTTATTTCCAGTGTTACAAGAAGCCTCTTTCCCTCCAAAACAAACAAATACAAAAACCTTAAAGGAATGAGTAGCTAGACTCAATATCCATGCAAGTACAGACAAGAAACTAACAATTACGGAACAACTACCATGTGCCCAGTGTTTCCAATGCAACATCAATGGAGAGATAGGAAAGTCTTTGATTGTCTACCCCAACACACACCCACACTTCCCATCAGTATGTTTGCATATTACATAGTAATATAGTTTGCATATTACATAGTATAGCAAAATGACATTATCTCAAGTTTACATAGAGGGCCAACCTACTCCCCTGGGCAAGCTGTTTACCAGCCCCCTGACAAATTTTCAACCAGATTGTTGTCCTCAAACCTCAATTACACTGAAATTCTGCAGGTAGCCTGAATGTATGTGTATAGCCTACAAATACCAAGTGTGTATATGTTGGATTCATGAAACTTCCATACAGAAGTCATGGAAACTGCTGAGGGTTTCTGTAAATACCACAGTGTTTATGTTAATTCAATGTAATACTGAGACTAGTGCTTCTTTCATTTTACAGATGGGAAAACTAAAGCCCAGAGAAGTAAGATTTGCATGATGCTCTACATCTAATAAATGGTAAACAGAAACATGATCTCAGGTTCATCTAGCTCCAAAATTCATGCTTTATATATTTTTTTCTTGGATCCTAATTTTTTTAAAAAAAACTGCTTTTTCTAAATTATAAAAGTAACATATTCATTTGCAGAAAATCTGGGAAACACTATTAAAGATAAAAAATATTTCAATAACACTATAATCCAAACTAATGGCAACATTTTAACCTTTTCCCTTCCAATCATATACTATTCAGTAAATAGAATTTCATCAACTGAATTTTTTCATTATATTGTATGCATGAGTCCATGAATTTAAAAATTCTATAAAAATGACTTTTTTAAAATATCTATATAATACTCAATACATACATAGTTCATTAGCCTTCTTTCTTATTGCTGGACTTTTAGGCCATCCCTGATTTTTAGCAACTATAAACAGTACTAGAATAAACCCTTAGTATATAAATCTTGGGCTGAATTATTGATTATTTACTTAGGACTGATTCCCAAATATAAGAATGGATGTTTTCTATTATTTCATGCCACTTCTTTTCTTGAAATTAAGACCCCTCCCCATCATCACCACTATACTACCCCAGAAGCTCTCCTTCTGCCTCATTTCTAAACTACTGGGACAAGTTACTATCATATGTGTCTAGACCCTAGGTTTGAAGAATGCCAGGGGGAAAGTTGGAGATCTGAAATCAGAAGTTTGAATTCCTGCACCAATTTACTTGTCACTGAAGTGATTCTGGCATGTTACCTGAGGTCTTCAACTCATGTTTTCTCACCTGGAAAATGGGACACTAAGAATACTGCCTTCAAAAGATTGATGTGAGGATTAAATCAGACATAGCATGTGATAAGGGCTTTGTAAACCATCATGCATTCTGGCAAACATCAGTCGCTGTTCCCTTTAGGAGTGCGACAGATTTAGACATCTTCAAAGATAAAAGAGAAAAACTAGTTTTCTGCTCATTGGGTTTTTTGGTAAACCTAAATCATTCTTTTTTTTTTAATTTTATTTTTATTATTTGCCCAAGGGGTACAGGTCTGTGAATCATCAGGCTTACATCTTTCACAGCATTCACCAAAGCACAAACCCTCCCCAATGTCCATAACCCATCCACCCTATCCCTACCCTCCCACCCCCCAGTAACCCTCAGTTTGTTTTATGAGATTAGAAGTAGATAAATCATTCTTTTTTTAAAATTTTATTTTGTTTTATTCAGTGATCCAAGATTCATCGTTTATGCACCACACCCAGTGCTCCATGCAATGCGTGCCCTCCTTAATACCCACCACCAAGCTCACCCATCTCTCCTCCCCCTTCCCCTCCATAACCCTCAGTTTGTTTCTCAGAATCCACAGTCTCTCATAATTCATCTCCTCTTCCAATTTACCCCAATTCACTTTTCCTTCCCTTCCCCTAGAGTCCTCCATTTTATTCCTTATGTTCCACAAGTAAGTGAAACCAAATGATAATTGATTAAATCATTCTTTTAAAAATGCTGTTTTTAAAAAAGTTTGAAAAACCCAGGGAGAAATAACAGCTGTCACAAAGAACACTTCCCAAGTATACCAAGCATTCATGTCATCCTAGAGGTTTTGAAAGTCTTTGCTCCCATGTGGAATTAACAAACCTAAATATCTCCTTCCAAAGGCATGACAGAGACCTAGTGAATCCAACCCCATAGCATAAGAGTGTAGGACATCCCTGTGACCTGAGCCTTGCCCCTCCACCCTGGGGCAGGCCACAATTTCAGACTGACTGATTGGCTTAAGCTCCTTCCTAAGGGATATTTAATGCTGAAAGAGGATGTGGTTAAGACACCTGTCAGCAGAGAAAGGAGAAGCGAGGAGAGACAGTCTCACCTCCCAGGAAAAAAATGTGATCCAGCCTCTATCAGTGCAGAAAAGATTCAGGACAGAGAGAGAAGTGAGAAGCTGGGGACATACTCACTGGCAGGTTTGTGAAGAGGTACCTAGGCTAAAAAGAAGATTTCTGGGCAGACGTCACATTGTAGTGGAATAAGAATGAAGGAAAAGAGTCATTTTATGATTCAACCAGAGGCAAGGATTAGAAATTTCAGGAGTCAACCCAGAAATCTCAGGGGTGCGGTGACAATGATGCTTGAAGACAAGCATGCAGGTAATGGGAGCCTTGTAGGAAAGAGTCAGCATTATCTAGGTGAGAACCGTCAAGTGAATGGGAAACCAGCAACAAATGGGAGAGGCGAGGACTCTGTAAAGCAGGAGGCCAATGGGAAATGTGACACCCCCAGAAAAATCCTCAAGGTGTACAGCTGGCAAGAGATCCAGAAACACCATCAGGAGTCCGATCAATGGTTGGTGATAAGTCGCAAGGTCTACGATGTTACTGGCTGGGCCAAGAGGCATCCAGGTGGGCACCGGGTCCTCAGCCACTATGCTGGCGAAGATGCCACGGTAAGGAGCTCAGAGCTCTGCCCTCTCTCTTCCAGCTGCTGGGTGGATGGCACTTGGCTTTCTTCCCAAAAGTGTTTTAAGTATGTGCTCAAATGCCACAATTTCTCATCTCCTCCCACACCAATTTTTCAGGATTCCTATCCAGCAAGAACCTGAAAGCAAATCAAGGTCTAACTCCTGTTTGGGGATGAGCTCAGATGTTGACAGTGGATACTGTTTGTGTATTTTGGATTTTGTTTTTTTCGTGGTGTTTTGTTTTGTTTTGAATTAAAGTCACTGTCTGTTTTGCTTTGTTTTTTAATAGCTGACACAGTGTTAAAATTAGTTTCAGGTGTACAGCACAGTGGTTCAACAACTCTATATATTATGCTGTGCTCACCAGAAGTGTGGCTACCATCTGTCATTATCTTTTAAGAAAAAAGTAACAAATGGGTGAGTAAAATCTGGGGGAAAAAATGTCTGTGCCCACGGAGAAATTTCTCAGACTCTTATAAATGGGCTGTGTATAAGACAGACAGCGATTCATCTGATAGGTATAAAATGTTAATAACAATAATGCAAACCTACAATTATGGATGGTGATTTTCTAACCCAAGTCACAGAACAGCTCAGACGATGTGTTGCCAAAGATGTGGGCCTTCCACCACCTTAGAAATAACTGATAAATTCACTCAGCTTGAGACACCTGGGCTGAGAAACCTGTAATTTGCTGATGATGTTTATCTCCCAGAAATTAAGAAAAGACCATGAAAATCCTGAACATGGTCAGTCATGTACCTTAGACTTAAGGTAAATAAATCCAAAAATATTCAGAGAAAAGATTCTTCCAAAGGAAGGTGGCTGGAGAAGAATGGGAGGCTCTGAAATAAATCTAACGAATGTAATATTCCACAGTTACTTGGAATTCAGGGAGCCGGAACCTTGAAACTGGTTTTGTGAACATGGGAAAGTTGTTGAAATTCTCTCAGCCTCTACTCCATGATTTACAAAATGGGAATGACTTTACCCATCTGATGGGTTTATGGTAAATGGGACTAATGCTTGTAAAGTGTTGAGCACAATGCCAGACACTTAATAAAGTTTCATTAAATTGTACCTATTATTATCTCACTAGCATCCCTAGCCTCAGAGGTGTAATTGTCATTTCCTGTTTACCACCAGCTTAGAAATTCTGATTGTATTTGGTGTCATCTGATTGGGAGAAGAAGGGGACCATGGTGGGGAAGCCTCATGCTCTCTAATGAGGAACGTACAGGACCTGCAGTCAGATGCTTACTCTACAACTAAGAGGTGTTTGCAGACCGTGCCCTGAAAGACAACTGTGGACCAAAGAATGTATAGTTTCTGTGTGCTGGCCCTGGACCCAAAGGTGCCCAGAGGGGGACACCTTTCTTTTATTTACATGGAAAGTCTTCTCCAAGCTTCCATCCTCCTCATAAGAGGTGACTGATGATAGTCTTTCCTGTAGGAGGATTCATTCATTCATTCATTCATTCATTCATTCATTCATGTAGCCAGCCATTCTAAAACACTTGTTAAGAGCCCAACCTAATGAGTATGAGTACAGGCTTGGGAACAAAACAGGCCTGGATTGTATCTGAGTTCTACCACTTATTAAGAATGTCTTGATGGGAAGCTGTTGAAGCTCTTGGAGCCTTGACTCCTTTATCTAGGAAGTGGGGATAATAATACCTCCATCTTAACCTCGTGAAAGTCGATAGTGCCTATGGTGCTTGGCAAAGATTAAATGCTGAAAGAATGATAGTTCTTGGGCTTTATTATTACTTCATTCTTCTAAGATGGGTTGTAATCTTCTCCAAAGAACAGACAAGACAAATAAGTCCATAAAACAAAATGGGTACATCAGCTCCTGTTACTGCATATAGGAGTTATCTTACTGTTTTTGAACTATGTGATCTAAAACTAATGACACAATGGGGTACCTGGGTGGTACAGTCAGTGGAGCATCTGCCTCTTGGTTTGGGCTCAGGTTGTAATCTCAGGACCATGGGATCCAGCCCCACATCAGGCTCCACACTCAGGAAGGAGTCTGCTTAGGACTCTCTCTCCCTCTCTCTCTGCCCTTCCTTATCCTCCAAAATGGATAAATAAATCTTTTTAAAAATTTTTTTAAAAAACTAATGACACAGTGCTAATAATTACAGTCTAGACCTAGTCTTCTTACCTGAGAAGAGCTTATGAAAAAAGTCGAATAGGATTGATTGTATAATTAACAATATATCTATACAATGGGCTATTTTGCAATTATTGGAATGAGGCTTACAAAGCATTTGAGGGAGGGACATGAAACACTATTTGGCCACAAATTTTATGTAAGGCAACAGTAGGAAAAGAAGAAATGCAATCTTGTGATGCATGCACATGAGCAGCAAGTACAGAACAAAGAAGCGAGTCAAGTATCCTCCTTATCTCTGAATAGCCATACTTTTAAGAAGGATGCTGAGAAACTCGAGTGCTTTAGTGTGTGGGTCAAAGGTCACTTTCACAGGCAAGGGATGACAAAAACTTAGAGGAAATATAGAAAAGTCTATTTCAGCTATTTGGAGGACAACCATGTGGAAAACAAGAGTGTTGTGTGCAACTCCAAAAGGGTGGTATGGAGCCAAGGGAGGTGAGGCTAAGGCAGGAGGAGGAGAGGATGTGCACAGAAGTGGAGTGAAAATAGGATTCACGTCAGGACTAAACACCCAGCCAGAAAGAGCATCCCAGCTTAGCTACTTCCTTTGCTCAGCACAATATTGGCACACAGTATGTGCTCAGTTAGCATCAGTGACTATCATGGCATGAAGAGGAGAGGACAGAGAGGAAAGGTAGAGAACGAGAAAAGAGAAAGGAGGGGAGGGAAAGGGTCTGAGAGTGCTGAGCCATGTCTTCCTCTTCTTTCTCTTCTTCCATTAGACATTTGCTTCCATTACACATTATGACACTGCCCTGGCACAGCATCCCTCCCCACCATCAACCACCACAAAAGCCACCAGCATCTCTGTGGAGACCTGAGCACAAGACCTGAATCATCAGGGACATGCAAATCAAAACCACAGTGAGGGATCACCTCACTCCTGTTTGAATGGTTATTATCAGAAGACAAGAAATAACAGGTGTTGGTGAAAATGTGAAGTAGAAGGAACACTTGTACTCTATTGATGGGAATGCAATTTGTGCAGCTACTACAGAAAATGGCATGGAGGTTCCTCAAAAAAATTTAAAAAAGAACTACCACATGATCCAGCAGTTCCATTTGTGGGAATTTATCTGAAGAAAACAAAAACCCTAACTCAAAAATATATTTGCTTCCCCAAGCTCATAACAGTATTACATACAATAACCAAGACATAGGAAGTTAAAGTCTCCACCAACAGAAGAATGGATAAAGAAAACGTGATAGATGATAGATAAATGATTAGATAGATAGATAGATAGAAAGATAGATAGATAGATAGATAGATAGATAGATAGATAGATAGAAAGAAAGAAAGATAGATAGATATAGATAGATAAATGATATATTAGTCCGCCATTAAAAAAGAATGNATAGATAGATAGATAGATAGATAGATAGATAGATAGATAGATAGATAGATATAGATAGATAAATGATATATTAGTCCGCCATTAAAAAAGAATGAAATCTTGCCATTTGCAACATCATGGATTGACCCAGAAGGCATTATACTAAGTGAAATATGTCAGACAGAGAAAGACAAATACCATATGAAGTCACTTATATGTGGAATCTAAAAAAGAAAACAAAAAATCAAGCTCATAGATACAGAAAGCCCATTGGTAGTTACCAGAGGTGGGAAGTATGGGGTGGGAGAAAAGGGTAAAGAGGTTCAAAAGTACAAACTTCCAATTACAATAAATAAATCAGGGGGATGTAATGTACAGCATGGTGAGCATACTTAATAATACTGTATTGTATACTTGAAAATTACTGAGATTAAATCTTTAAAGCTATCATCACAAGAAAAAAAATTGGGGGAACTATGTAAAGTGACAGATGTTAACTCAGCTTATTGTGGTGATCATTTTGCAATGCAAACAAACATCAAATCATTCTGTTGTTTACCTATAACTAATATAATGATATATATCAAGTATACTTCAATTAAAAAAAGAAAAACATGAAAACCACTAAAGAAGGAACAAATATGCAGTTTCATTACAATATAATTTGAAAACCTGTAGGAGTTATGGGAGCCCAGAGGAGATCATAAATAACTTTCCTGAGTGAGTTAGGAGAGGCAATATAATCTGAATCTGGAAGAGTAAGGAGGAGTTTTTAGAGAGGGAAAATGGAGGAAGGCAGTCAAGGCAAAGGAACCAACAAGAAAAGCTTCTGAACAACAGAAGGGCATGGAGTGTATATTGAATGGGGAGAGGTCAGGTGGACAAGATGGTTCGTGAAGGGTAATGGTGAATGGTAAGCATGGAGAGGTAGGTTGGAGCCAGATGCAAAGTGATTCAGGGGATTAAAACCTAATGTGGAAAGACATCATTACTATCTGTTCAGCAGATACATACTGATTTTTGGCATCATCGCAAAACAATCTGGCAACATTTCTCTCTCAAGAGGTCTTTCCGAAAAAGAATTATGCATATTAAGACTAGAATAAATCTCTACAGCTGCATGGCTTTAAAGACACAAAGCCTTAATTCAAATCCCAGCTCTACTATTTACCTATTTATTGTGGCATTGTGGACGTTTATCTTCTCTAAGATTCAGTGTCTTTATCTTTACATGAGAAGAGAGGGAGCCTCCAAGAACTAAGGTGTTGATTATGAGTTGGCCCATAGAATGCCTTATACATAGGATACATTCAACATATGTTGGCATTATCCCCTTTCCCCTTCTTTTTAAACCCTCTCCCTTAGCAGTATTANTTTACATGAGAAGAGAGGGAGCCTCCAAGAACTAAGGTGTTGATTATGAGTTGGCCCATAGAGTGCCTTATACATAGGATACATTCAACAGATGTTGGCATTATCCCCTTTCCCCTTCTTTTTAAACCCTCTCCCTTAGCAGTATTATATTATTACCCCTATATCCTTTTGCAGGATTATACTTGCCCAAGAGTGTTAATAACATAGGCTATTTTTATAAGTCTTCCAAAAAGAGGATTTCACAACTTACACAATATGCAGCCTCTATTAGGAAAGTCTTTTAAATTGAATATTCTAAGACTACCTACACTCCTTTGTTCTACTGCTCATCAGTAAAATGTAAAGACTTCCACATAGCAGGACAACGCCTATTATTCTGGAAAACTCTGTAGGTTTTCAGGATCTCTTATCACAGTACTGCCTGCAAATCTTGCTGGGAATCAGAAAAAAAAACAAAAACAAAAACAAAAACAAAAAAACACCCAATGAACCCAGAAGAATGTTACTGTCAGCACACTGTTCCAGAGCTCTGTGCGACTGCTCAAAGTAAAATGAAATTTCAAATTTCAATGGCTTAACTTTCTTCTACAATCTTACCTTGATCCATCAAAATGTTTTCCATCCTAATGTGCTCCTACACAACAAGTAGAATATGATTTTTCACTGTGGACAATCTAAAATACCTTAATCATCTTCTTAATCATTGAATGGGTCTCTCTCTGGTTTGGGGAACTAAGTTTTAGACTTATAGACTGTAACAGCTAAGAAACACATTTGAAAAAGTGTAGACTTTCCCAAGGGGGTCAGAGGAAGTATTCAGAAGCACAATGGACAGTTGAGCTTGGACTGGTTCCAGCAAATGCAAAACCCTTTTTACATCATTGAATCTAGAGACCCTTAGGTGAAGGAAGTCTAAAGAGTTGATATTGTACCCCTCTAATTAATGTTACTCATTATATAAACACCTTCTAATAAGTAGGCTTATATGTAGTTCATAGATGTATCTAAAGTTCCTTTACACTTTGAAGATGGAGGATTCATTATTTCACTAAAATAAGTGAGAGCTCATACCACATTAGGCATTGGAATATATGAAGTAAATCTATAAATTTCTGTGTTGAAGAGAAGGTAGGTAGTAAGTTCTTAGCACTAGAAGTATACATACAAGAAAGATGGCTAATATGTATTGAGAATTTACTATATGCCAACTAGATTCTAGTTGATTCACTTAATCCCTACAGTAACTTTATGAATTGTCTGGCTATTATCATCACCCTTATGTTATAGAAAATGCAAGTACAGACAGGTGAAGGAACTTGTCCACAATTACACAGATAGTAAGTAGAAACCAGAATTTAGATGTAGGAATGCCGCTCCAGGGTCCACTTTCTTAGTGAATAATATGGAACACTAGTGCTTTAGAGTCGTATGTAAGACTTCCATGTATTCAAGTTACGGTCTTAGTTATATTTCCTCATTTTTAATCACTCTTGTCCCCAAAGCTACACTAGCAGAAAGTCTAGCATCTACCTCTTGGGGAATTCTCCTTTCCCAAAAAACTGTTTAAATCCCTGCGACANCCCTGCGACGGAAGAGAACATCTCTTGCTTCCAACTATAAGCAGGATATAGGAACCACCACTGTTTCTCACTGCCTCTATGAGATGGTTACTTAATGTGGAGCTGAGGGGGGTGGGGGGAAAACACAGTTGATCACCTCTATTCTATGTCTGGCTGTTGCAAGCCCTTGCAGAGATTATTTTAGGATTTTTTTAGAAAAAGTGATGAGACCCTTTCAGTGCCAAGCTGTGCCAAGAGTGTACTACTTTAGACAACCCAGACCTCAGAGCTGGGCTCCCATGCTCTCTTGTACACTTGTCCTACACTACCATTAAACTTTAACCTGTCCTTGTTTAGAAATAATGTAATTCAAAAGCCTCAGTCCTCTTGACTTTGGCCAAGAACCAAGAAGGAGATTTGATGGGAGATGAGATTTTCTTAGCCAGTCATGACTACTCTGTGCCCCCAGAGAGTGTGAGCAACTTCCACCAAGCCTGATGTTGGGCTTTAAAGAGTCACCATGGCTCATTAACTCAAGCTGAATACTTCTTCTGGTGTTCAACAAAATAAAGAGTGATCTTTTTCAATGCTCAGGAATGTTCTGGCTGTGTTGGACTTGGTTAGTGAAGCAGTGCATTAAGTAGGTGGATCTCCAGCAAGAGGCTTTCATAGAGGATTTCCAAGGGTAATTTTGATTTTTCAATTTGAAACATCTACCTGGAGTTAGAAGAAATCCTCCATAACAGAGTCTACTGATTCCCGAGATGGGTGCAGGATTAGTTAAGGAAGGGGACTATTCTGTAGGTAAGTGTGTGTCTGCTAAGCATCCAACAATTCTCTCTGATTTACAGGATGTCTTCAGAGCCATGCACCTGAAGCTCGACATTGTAAAATTATACCTTAAGCCACTGCTCATTGGAGAGCTTGCCCCGGAAGAGCCCAGCCAGGAGAGAAACAAAAATGTGAGTGAGGTCTTGGGACCCAGGAGCATGTGGAGGGATGGGGACAAGAGCCAGTTGACTCTTTCCAGATATATCCAAGAACTGATCATTTTCTGTGAGACACTAGCTGTTATGCCTGGGTGAGCCTGCCATAGCATGAATGAGTAGATTCTGCATATTTCATATAATGTCATCCTCCTTAGCCCCTCAAAACCCTTAAACATCTGTGTAAGAAAAGAATGAAATTTTTGGTCCTGCACCGAACAGTAATTACATGTCTCTAAATACCTGCTTCATGTCAGGCAATGTACACATACAATTTTTTTCAGTGCCTGCATGTTACTGTTTCATGTCTGTGTCT
Source organism: Ailurus styani (assembly GCA_002007465.1). Classification (NCBI taxonomy): domain Eukaryota; kingdom Metazoa; phylum Chordata; class Mammalia; order Carnivora; family Ailuridae; genus Ailurus; species Ailurus styani. The sequence continues at coordinate 2,162,752 of LNAC01000293.1, read as the reverse complement.
ATGTTTCCTGCTAAAGTAAATCCCATGAGAGCAGGGAATGTGTGTATTTTGTTTATCCCTGAGTCCTCAAGAACCCACCTGCCCAGGATCAGACATGTAGTAGGGACTCCATAAATAGCCATTGAATGAAAGATGTGACTACATCCTAACAACAGCCCCTTTTAAATTTGGTGAAATCATAGTTCCAGGGAGAATAAATTACTTTCTGGAAGTCCCACAGTTGGTGGGTGGAAGAACTAGGGCTCCACCTCTCTTCTTTCTGGTCCCAGCCCGTTAGGTATTCTCAAAGAAGGGTGCCACCCTTCCTTTCTCTAATACTTCGGCTACCTGAATACTGTCTTCCAGAGGACAGGGTCCCTGTAAGATTAAACATTCTCTAGGATGATTTTACATAAAGTCTACAGGGGCTTTAACTAACATTGAACATTTCTTTTTTCTTTTCTTTTTCTTTTTTTGCAATTTGTTTTGTTAAAACCTGTTTACATTCTGTGTAATTCTTCGGAAATAATTTGTACTGAGTGCTGATCCATATGTCATTGTGAGGAAGATAGAATAAGGAAAAGCTTTCCGCTTTAAGATGTGAGGACACAAACTTACCAAGAAACAGCAGAATCTGAGGACACAGACTTGGTTTGGGTCAGACCTCAGACAAACACTTACACTTACCTCTCAGGTCCATGTACATCCCACACAGCTATGTGCCAGGACGCATAGCCCTTCATTTGGCAGCAAGGGCTCTGAGGCTGCACACGTGGGCTCACAACCCAGCCCTACCATACGTTTTATGGGTCCAGACCCGTTACCAAACCTCTCCATGACTCAGTTTCTCTCTTCCTCTGTAAAACAGTAATAATAGTAGCACCAATCTTCTAGGAGATATTGGGGGATTATGGAAAGAGTTAAAGGCATTTCAAGTGAGCACAGTGTCTGGAATGTAGTAAATACCCCATAAATTTTAGATACTACCATGATCATGAACTCAGTGGTGACACCAGCAATTGACAAACCTCCAGCTATGTCCCCATGATTTAGAACAGGAGGCTCTTGGTTTAAAAAGAGAAAGTGATGAAAAGCTTAATTGTTTTTCCTAAAATTTTCTCAAAGGAAAAGAAAGTCCACTAATGATTGAGAACTGTAAGGCAATCATTCATGATCTAGAAGAGTATTGGTCTCTGGGGGGGAAAGGTCTGCTGTAAATTTTCTTTAGTACATCTATATGGATACAAAAATAAACATATTCGTGTATGTAAAATAACATATTCAGGCATATGCATATAAACAATTAGTTTGAGCACAACACTTGTGCCAGGTAGCACAGGTTGAAGTCCTGTATCTGTCCCTGACTTGCTGATGATTTCAGAGTAGTTGCTCTTCTGGGCTTGCTGACCCCCCTACTCTGTACAATAAATGGGTTGGAAAAGATGACCAGGGTGGAAGGCACTCTAAAAGATGGCCTCGTAAGGTTATCCGTGGCTACCAGAATTGAGAAGTTAATGGCGGCTTGAGAGATGAACGCAGGCAACTTTTAAAAATTGTATTTGTGAATTTTGAAGTGAAAGTGCTTCCTTCTAGAAGTTTGTTCATAGCTCTTTCTTTTGATACTGCAAATGTCTTCCTTTCATGTATCAGAACATTCCTGGTCTCTTTCTTATACCCTAGTCACTGTGTCAACTGTCCCAGTTTCAAACCCATTCATCATTAACCCAAGAGAGATCTATTCCCACCCCTTGCACTGATTCTCCAGTCTGACTGGCAAGCTGGCAAACCAAAATTAGCCTTGTGCATACACACACATGCTCGTACACCTGTTACACAGACAGAGGACCAGGGCCCCCACACACGGCAGCAGACACACACTAACACCACCAAAGGTCCTGCCTTGTTTCAGGGGCTCCATCCAGCAGCTCACAGGAAAGTCATCCTTTGAGCTAAACTAAGTGAACTGTATTTTTCTGTTCAACATCTTTAATGAAAGAGCCCTTCACACATACTAAACTGCTGATGACATAGAAAATCCTGTGTAAACTGTCCCTCTAAGTATGAGGTACCCATATAACACAATGTTATCCTGAAGCATAATCAGAGATCAATCAACACCTGAAACAATGCAGATGGTTTAACAGGCAACCATTAGAGGCGCTTGAGTGTCTCAATTAGTTAAGTGTCTGCTTTCAGTTCAGGTCATGATCCCAGAGTCCCTGGATTGGGATTGAGCCCCACATCGGGCTCCCTGCTCAACAGGGAATCTGCTTCTTCCTCTCCTTCTGCCCCTCCCCCTGCTCTCTCTCTCTCTCTCTCTCTCTCTCTCTCTCTCTCTCTCTCTCTCAAATAAATAAATAAAAATCTTAAAGAAAAATAAAATAATAAATAAATACAAATAAATAAATAAATTTTAAAAAGGCAACTGTTAGACACAATAACCACACCCACCGTCCCAAAACAAACTCAGTTCTGAGTTCCAGTTTGAGGACAGTCTGAGGACAGTTTACAAATCACTACTCATCTTTCTCTTCTCCAGAAAAAAAATAACATATATATATTATTTTTATAATATACATATACATTTAATCATAACCTTTTTAAAAGGTTCTGTTTGCTCATGGTTTTATGTTTTTTAATTCTGTCCAATTAAACATATTAATATCAATAAATTTCTATGCATTAAAATTAAGGTATTAATAAGCTAATAGACTATTCATTGCGTTCATTTGTGTTCCCTGAGGGAACTAATTCCTTCCCTGAATATTTACTTCTCAGTCCCAGTTGGTGGAAGATTTCCAAGAATTGCGAAGAACATTGGAAGCCATGAACATGTTCAAGGCCAACTGGGTGTTCTTCTTCCTTCACTTGGCCCAGATCTTGATTTTGGAGACCTTGGCTTGGCTACTGGTGTGGCACTTTGGCAATGGCTGGCTTATGACAATATTCATTTCCTTCCTTCTTGTAATTTCCCAGGTAAGCAGGTAGCTTAAGCTCAGGCGGTGGCTTAAGGGGAAGGCTCAGAAGGTTTCCTTCTCTCTCTAGACAGGCACCACCTGCTGCCTGACACTTCCTGACAAGCTACTCATCAGTGTCTGACACAACTTGCCAGACCTCAGTTCTTTTTTCTGTAAAAGTGGGATAACAATTGTTTATGGAAATATTCCAGACAAAACAGGTTAATGTATAAAATGCCTAGCACAGTGACTGACACATAAGAAATATTTAATTTATGACACATGCTACTTTACACCCAATTCTCTACATACCAGTTCAGTAACTGGAGTCCTTTCTCAGCCATGTAACACTCACCTTTATCTTGTGTTCATCTTCCAATCAACAAAGAGAGAGAGAGAGGCAAACCAAGAAACAGAATCTTAACTACAGAGAACACACTGATAGTTACCAGAGGGGAGGGGGCTTGGGGTGGCTAAAATAGGTCATGGGGACTAAGGAGGGCACTTGTGATGAGCACTATGGGGGTTGTATGCAAGTGTTGAGTCACTATATTACACGCCTGAAACTAATATTATACTGTATGTTAACTAAATGGAATTTAAATATCAAAAAAGAACATATGGATTCCATTATAAATGATAATCAACAATTGGCACATAGCAGAACATTTGATAAATCTTTGTTGAATGAAGTATGAATCTCAGAACATGGTCTTCTGTGAGCACGACTCTGTGTTGTGGATGTGAAAGGAAATGCATCCAGTTCTTGCCTTTGGGAAGAGTCTTCAAGTGCAGGAGATTGATGTTCAAATTGCTAAACATACTACATGATAGAATGACATTAATGCCAAGTTGAGGAACAAGTATGTGTTGTTGAAGCAGAAAGAGGCATTTAATTCTCATTAGAATATCTGGGGAAGGTTTCAATGTTAATTCCAGAATTTTATGCTAATTTTTTTCTTGAAAAGTCAACTTGCTTTTAAGAAAGGAAACAAACATTTTTTGGTGCTTAGCATAAGCCAGGCACTTTATAGGTATTTAAGTTACCCAATGATCCATGGGTAAGGTATTATTATCCCTACTTACCAGGTGAAGAGTTGAGATTCAGACCTATTGAGTATCTTGCCAAGATCCATGCAAAACTTAACATGGTGAAAAACAGTTGAGAACCCAAATCTGCCTGATTCCAAAGGCTATACTCTTTCTATTTCTAACTGGAAGATTTTGACAGTGGCAAGGAAAATGTTCAGGCTGTAAGAACCCCATGGACAAAGGCACACAAGTGGGGAAAGAATGCAACCTGTGGGAAATAGAAAGTGAACACAGTTTGCGGTCAGATGAGATCTCCCACCATTCGTCTCCAGAGGTCTCTTGAGTTTACAAGCAGCTTTATTTATTAGTTTCTTTTTGACCCTTCCGCAACTTCTCTAACAAAAACTTCTCTCTTCTAGGGTCAGAGTTCATTTCTGCAGCATGACTCGGGACACCTTTCCATGTTTACAAACTCCAAGTGGAACCACCTGATGCAGAAATTTCTGATGAGTCATCTCAAGGTACAGTATGTTAGGGGAACGTTATGGGATTCTCGAACATCATTTCCTAATGCAGTGGTTTCCAAGTCTGTGCACTCAGTAAAAAATGTGCACAAAGAGATTTGCAAGTGTAAAAACTAATAATGTACATACTATATTTATGCTAATATGTATATAACATTATAGCACATATGCTAAATTTATTTATAATTGTATAATATGTATATAACATTATAGCACATATGCTAAAATTAGGATGTTAAATTTTTATGGGGATAGGTTTATTTTTATTTAGGAAGTTCCAACATCTTTTCTTACCCTAATAAACTCTTTGGTCCAATCCCTGGAACCCTATTAAGAAACCACCTCACATGCTGAGCGAAATAAGTCAATCAGAGAAAGACAATTATCATATGATCTCTCTGATATGAGGAACTTGAGAGTCAGGGTGAGGGGTTGTGGGGAGTAGGGAGGGAAAAATAATGAAACAAGATGGGGTGGGGAAGGAGACAAACCATAAGAGACTCCTAATCTCACAAAACAAACTTAGGGTTACTGGGGGGTGGGAGGGTAGGGATAGGGTGGGTGGGTTATGGACATTAGGGAGGGTTTGTGCTTTGGTGAATGCTGTGAAAGATGTAAGCCTGATGATTCACAGACCTATACCCCTGGGGCAAAGAATAAAAAATAAAAAATAAAAAATAAAAATAAAAATAAATAAATAAAAAAAGAAACCACCTCACAGGAAAAGGATCGTTCCTTTATAAATGAAGATGTGCCCTGTAAAATCATGAATGGGAGTGTTCATAGAAGGGGTCTGAACATTTACTGCTGGGAAGCTACAGGAATCCATCAAGACTGATTAGTTTTGGAAGGATAGGATATGAACAAATAAAGGAAAAATCTGCAGAATAGAAAAAAAGTGAAGAGAAAGAGAATGAACCAGAGAGGTCACATGGCACCATTCAAGAGTCAAGGATTGCAAACCCCAGACTGCTGGAAAAGCAGTGGTGATGGTGACAGTTGATCTTGTCTCCCCTCCTGATTCAAACATAAGCCCCAGGAAGGCAGGCACATTGTCCTATGTGTCACTGCAGTGCAGCACCTAGCAGAGTTCCTGGCACATAGCAGGCCTTCAATTTCAACAGCATTTATTGAGTGGATGGATGGATGGATGGATGGTTGTGTGAACCAAGGTAACAGTACAGGACTGCTGGGAGTGGGTTCTAGCCTGGCTATGATAAGGCTCCCGTGTGATCTTGACTGAGTCACATCCTATCTCTGGCTCTCAGTGTTCTCATCTCTAATATTAGTACTTAAACTGAATCTCTGCTTTTCCACGATATTCTAGGATTTATTGACTATGTACTCTGGCCCAGAGGGGAGGAAGTACCTCTGAGCCTTGCACTAAGCCAAATCTTGCATTCGAGCCTGATCGCTTTAGGAAAAACTCATAAGCACCGACTCAGAGCCTATTTGTTTTGCCTTAACACAGTGGTTTTATACTGAATGGGGAAATACTTAAAATCGCACTCTTATCAACCCTCTTTCCGGTTGAACAAACTAAGTTTAAGTAGAGTAAATAGCACAGAGTTGGATCTAGATTCATATTAGAATTGTGTCTGTTACTCCAAGTGGTTAGAATGAATAATATATTGTCATTGTATGTGACAAGTCTCAGTTAACTGGAAAATTCCTGTAGGTACACTGCTCTGCCTTCCATCCACGATTGTTAGGTGGACAAAGTGTTTCTGTATTCATTCAGAAATCTTTACCACAGAATAAAAGCAAAGACAGTTTCTTCTGTCCTTGTGAGAATTAGGTAATGGGCTCTCCAACTCTCTCTGTTTTGAGGAATTCAGAGGAAAAGGGCGAATCATGTACCCTGGAGATAATTGACAGTTGACTTGGTGCCAGTATATGTAATATTTCAAGCTCCACCCTTGCTGGTGCTTTTAAAAAGTCACTGCTTTCCCATTGCTCCAAATCCTTACACTGCTCTCTATAAATTGTGTTGCCAGAAACAATTTGAAATGGTATATTGAAATTGAATAATGAAATTGAAATGAATATAACCTTGATGACTCATGAACAGAGTAAGTAAATGGGAACTGCTCTAAAAAGCAAATTTGAGTGTACTCTGCCTTTTTGCAGGAAAAACCAGGGATTCTTGAGAAAAATGAATATAGGCTTCACTCTGTGCAGGAGAGAAAACTATCTGTGGGAAGGAAAGGCAGGCAGGAGGGAGGTAACAAAGAAAATTATAATATAAGCAGCAACACCCTCACCTTCTATGTACATCACAACTTTAAATTTTAAAACTTGATTTCAGGTCAATTTACCCTCCTCCTGGAAAAGCGTAGATATTGAGATTTGGGGTGTGGGGGTGTGGGCGGGGTTTCACTCACTGCACTAAGTAAATGTGTATGTCTGGCCTTCATAGAGTTTGTGCAATAAAAGAGCCCTTCTGAAAACACACTGCCAAATATCCGCACACATTTTGGACTTCTGTGCAATGCCAAAATCCAAATGGACTCCCTGTAGCATATCTTTCAAATCCCCTCCCCCAACACCCAGTATGCACAGTTTGAAAACTGTAAGAATCAAGTATGTTATAGGGACAAAGAGACAAAACATTTGATATTAAGACCTACCTTGAAAATCTGGTCTATCCTGTTTCCATGACTACATCTGAAAATAATTTGTGGGGGAGGAGTGTCAAGCAAGCTATTTCCTGTAATCCTCTTCTTATCTATTTAACAGATGAGGATTTTGCCCAAGGCCACACACATCCAGTAGCAGGAATTTGAATTCAAGCCAAGAAATGGCTTCAGGCCAACGTAGTTTCTAGATGGCATTTGGTGTGGGGCAGCCTGTTTGCATGCAACTGATAATCCTCACCTCCCCGTGGATCAGTCTACCCCTTGGTTCCAGTAATTGTGACTTCCAGACCCAGGGGTGAGGGTACAGCCAGCTGCTTTAGATCACATCCGTAATTATTCTGACCACTGTTCTGAGCTCCAGAACCTTGAGCTGTCAAGATCTGCTCTCCGACCTATCATGAGTCAAAACTTGTCTCTCCTATCACCAGTTTCCACAGATAGTCATCGACTGCAAAGGTACAGTCAGCTGGTGGAAAAGGCCAAAATGTTGGCTCTCAAAAGATTTAATCTTCTTTTATTTATTTGACAGAAAGAGACACAGTGAGAGAGGAACACAAGCAGGGGGAGTGGGAGAGGGAGAAGTAGGCTTCCTGCTGAGCAGGGAGTCTGATGCGGGGCTCAATCCCAGGACCCTGGGATCATGACCTGGGCTAAAGGCAGATGCTTAGCAACTGAGCCACCAGGAACCCCAAAAGATTTAATTAACAAAGTGAATCTCTGCTTATTTTTTAATTTTATTTATTATTATTATTATTATTATTATTATTATTATTATTATTATTTGCCCAGGGGTACAGGTCTGTGAATCATCAGGCTTACACCTTTCACAGCACTCACCATAGCACAAACCCTCCCCAGTGTCCATAACCCATCCACCCTATCCCTACCCTCCCACCCCCCAGTAACCCTCAGTTTGTTTTGTGAGATTAGGAGTCTCTTATGGTTTGTCTCCTTCTCCATCCCATCTTGTTTCATTATTTTTCCCTCCCTACCCCCCACAACACCCCGCCCTGACCCTCAAGTTCCTCATATCAGAAAGATCATATGATAATTGTCTTTCTCTGATTGACTTATTTCGCTCAGCATAATACCCTCCAGTTCCATCCATGTCGTTGCAAATGGCAAGATTTCATTTCTTTTGATAGCTGCATAGTGTGAATCTCTGCTTATTACAGTGTCCTTCTATGTTTATTGCTCCCACTAAGGTTGTACGTTTCATAAATGAGGGAACCCCATTTTATCATGTGGACTTTATATTCCAGGGCTTGGCTTGGTGTCTGATCCATAGGATGCACTTCAAAATAGATAACGAATGGGTCAATAAAAGGGCAAATGCACAGCTGTAAGAGTGGGTGGGTGGTAGGCAGTTTGATGGGAGAAGTGCAGAGTTCAATGGAGCCCCAGAAAGGGAATAAAATTTGACGAGTACACATTGAGTTTGACATATCTGAGCCATCCAAAAGGAAAGGTTTGGAAAGTGACTGCCGTTTCAAGCATGAGATTCAGGGGAGAGAGATGGGATGGAGGAAGAGAGATTTCACTATAAGGATGGTAGGGAGTGTTAGAGGTGAAAAGAGAATATCTCTCCTGATGGATGGGGTCAGGAGAGGTTTGCTAAGTGAGGGCTCTGCAACAAGGACCATGGAAAGGCAATGTTAACACTTACAGATTTTCAAACATGCCTATCCCCTTCTATAGTGGATGTCAGTGTCTAAACCAGCATAGTCCAACAGAAATTTAATGCAAGCCACATTAAAATGACATGTCATTTTAAAATTTCTAATAGCCAAATTTTAAAAGGTATCTTTATTACTCCATATATATGTATTCAAAATATTATCATTTCAACATGTAATCAATAGAAAAATCATTAATATGGTATTTAAACTCCTTTTTTCATCCTGAGTCTCAAAATCTATTATACACATACAGCCCATCTTAACTTGGCTGGTCATACTTTAAGTGCTCAATAACCAGCATGTGGTTCCTGGTTACTGTATTGAACAGTGAAGATCTAAAATATATATAAGCCAGTTACTGCGAGAGGTCAAATATGCAATAAAAAACAAATGCTCTTTATTCTTTTGTAGTGATTAATGTAATAGGGCAAAAGAAGAGAAATTGAATATCTCAGTATGCCAACATTTTACATACATCATCTCATGTCTCCCCAAAAAACTCATAGAGGTAAATGTCATTATATTAGATATACCGAAGATGGAATAGAGCCTCAAAGAAGGTAAAATTTACCCAAACAACACAACAGTATTTATACATCCAGGATATGAAACCACATCGATGTACTTCCAAATCTTAGCACTATTAAAACCTTCAGACTATAATTGAGAAAAAAATCACAACCTAATCAGAGATGATTTGAGCTTGACATCAATTCAAATATTTTTATTCTAATTTATTTTTATATGAAAGCACTGAAGCCTGAACATGCAATGATCTGAGCCAAGCCCCCCCTAAGAAATCATTTCAGATCCATGATTCTTTGAAATACTCATTAAAGCAAGATTCTTAGCACCATAGTGTTCCCCCAGAGCTAATTAAAATTTAAGAGCTGAGTTTTCTTTATTTCTAAAATAAGAATACTCTCTCCCCTGCATACCTTTAGAATTTTTTTAAGTGAGGACCTCCCCCTAAAGAAAGAGGATGTAAAAAACATTTCATTGCAACAGGTTTTTATGAAATTTCATAGTCAGGAATTGCATTAGTCTGAATTTGTGTTCCTAAACCACATAATTACTTGTTTTATGACCACATAATTATAGGTTTTGAAAACCTTTGTCCAGTGAGTCATTCTGTGGCCCAGGGACAAGTTCAAGAAGCTCAAATATCTTATTTTGACTTTAGAGATGCATGTAGAAAACTCTGATGAAGAAGGACATTTCAGATGAGAAATCTCACCACTAATAAACCCTCTCTTCTCCTCAGGGCCTATCAACAAAATGGTGGAATAACCAACACTTTCAACATCATGTAAAAACAAACATCTACCCCAAAGACCCAGATATTGATGTGGGCCCACTTTTCCTGGTTGGAGATTTACAACCTGTCAAGGTATGTTTAGAATTCCCAAGCCCCATGAGAAATGTTCCTGGAAGTGGTTCCTGGAAACATCTATGGTCTTGTTCAGAAAAATCAAATGGGAGGTTCCCACTTCAAGCACATTCTCAGAGCATGTCTCCTCCTTTTAAGTCCAGGACACAGACGTGAAATAATCAGTCTGGGGTTATATGAATAGAGGGAGATGTAGAGCATGTGATTCTATGACCTTAAAGGACATCCAGCCAACCTCCTACAACAGGAAATATGATAACCCATCACCCTGCTTAAGCAGTTCTGGTGACAGACAGATCCCTGCCCAATGGCCATCACTACCTCTGAGGAAACACAAGATAATGTTAGATAATGAAACCAGGTGACTAAGGTTGACAATGACTCTCCGAACTTTAATGAGGATATGGAGACATTCATTCAGAGAAAAGATGTCAGTACATTCAGTAAGCATTAAATCACAAATACCTGAATAGTTATATCAACTAATTCTAGCTCAGTTAGAAAAGGCTATGCTGATATTTTTAGTTTCTATGTATTTGGTTCATTTATACATGAACCACAGCCCAAATGCTTTGTAAGACACTGAGAGATCTCACCATTAACTTGGACTTCTTAAACAGTAAAAAGGAGGGGGAACGTCAATTCCAGAATTTCTCAGTTACTGGGTTTTTTTTTTCTTAACCTCAACTTAAAATCATCTTGTGAAGGACTTTTACCAAATTTTTTAGGAGAAAGTCTTACTTCAATAAAGAGGTACAAGGATAATCACAGAAAGCTATTTCTCCTCCAAGGGCAATGATAGATCCTGAGAGTCAGGTACTTAGAATGAGGCTGCTATTTCCTAAAAGAATTTAGGAGTTTTATTAAAAATAAAAGAGTATAGCTCTGTCAGTTGCTGCCTGCACTTGGCGCTACATAAACCAAAAATTGTGCAACTTTTTGAAAATAAGTTTTCCCAGCTTTGGAAGACCCAACCTTCTTCAGGTGAATTAAGAACCAATCTCTTGACGAGATTTAAAAAAAAAAAAAAGTCTCTGGTTGTAATCACGAATCAGTTGCTTTTGACAACGGCTCCGTAATCAAGTTGGACCTCTGTGATGGTTGTGGGCTCCTATACTCATCACCAAAAATGTGACATTGATTTCTCTCTGTTTTTCTTAATTGTGCTATGTCAGTCACCATAAAATACATCATTAGTTTTTTGACACTGATTTCTCTAATTATCACCACAGAACAAGGATTCGTCTTACTGAATTTTACAAAGCAGTATGACCCTCTTCAGAAGTACCTTCTTTAGGGCTGTATGTTCAATACACATGTGACCTCTTTACAAATGATGGAGCTCACCACTCCAAGATTTACAGCTGCTCTTGGGACATGTCCCTAGACCTTATGGTGATATAATTTCACAGCTACTGTCCAAAGGCATTGCTTAAAATTATTTAAACTCTAAAATTCAGTTGTCTTACATAAAAAATGGTTCTGAAGAGCTCTGAACTTTCCCTTCCTTCTCATTTTACTGCTAAGCTTTCTACCTATGCTCCTGTCCTGGAACACATAGCATCCCCCCTTTGGAGTGATACTCAAAATAAGTCCTCCATCGAGGTGTGCCATCTCCCAGGAATTTTCCACCTGCTCTTTTTCCATCTTTCCTACTACATAAATATCTGGAGGTTTGGGAATAACTGCAAATAGCTCTTATTACATCATCACCATGATATTTCTTTTTATCTATGACAGTAGGAGAAGAGTCAACCCTGTTATCCAAATATGAAGAAAAGTCTATACGTAGGAGGGAAGATACCAACAGAATGGGGGAGAGAAATCAAATGTTGCTGTTGTGACCAAGTGAACTATAGTAAAAATATAGAGATGTAAATTTTCATTCATTCATTCATTCATTCTTTCAACTAAAGAGTTATTGTATGTTTACTAGGTATTGGAGATATAACTGTTACTCTATGCTTCCCCTCAGGGTATTTGCTGTCCTTGTGTGCTGAGCACAGGCTAAATTAACTAAGGAGACTCCTAGAAGATGAATCAAATTCCCAGTATTAAGATTATATGTAGGGGTGCCTGGGTAGCTCACTAGGTTAAGCATCTGACTCTTGATTTTGATTCATGATCTCAAGGGTTGTGAGATCAAGCCCCACTTCAGGCTCTTCACAGGGCATGGACCCTGCTTAAGATTTTCCCTCTCCCTCTCACTGCTCCCCACCCCCCCAGAAAAGACATACATAATATCATTATGCCTTAGGAATAGTAAATTACAGTGTGAGATCCATGATGAGAACATAAATGAGAAAAGCTGGGACAGATAAGAGGGGCCATGCCTATATCTTTTATCACATGACCATTTGATAAATATCTGTTGGATGAATGGATGGAGATGGAGACTGGGATTCAAGCAGAATTCTAAACACCACAGTTAAGATGAGCTAGGAAAACTCATCAGAAATATCCCTTTTGATCACCACTCCACTCCATATAAGGACAAAAAGTTTCAAAATGGCTTCCATAGGAAATTTTTTTTTTAACATGAAGAGTTTTTTTTTTTTTAACATATAATGAATTATTTGTTTCAGGGGTACAGGTCTGTGATTCATCAGTCTTACACAATTCACAGCACTCACCATAGCACATATCCTCCCTGATGTCCATCACCCAGAATTTTTTTTTAATCACAATCCCCATAATGAAAATGCAAGAATTGTCCACATTTAATTAAAGCAAAAAGATGCCTCAGTATTTCCTCTTGTTACAGTTCTGGTTCTTCTAGTGCCTCAAGTTTGACAGCCATCAAACTCTGACCAGATGGTTCTTTTTACATAGATTTTAGACACATACACATACACATACACACACACACACACACACACACACATACACACACACACACACACACACACACACACACACAGCATTGTCCTTGAGTGTAATGACCAGAAGTCTTGTCTTTTATTTAGTTTTATTCTCTCTCCATTCAGTATGGCAAGAAGAAAATCAAATACATCAACTATGAAAAACAGCACCTGTACTTCTACGTGGGTGAGTCCCTTGGAGCCGCTTCCTTTATCATTCCATCAAGTCAAGCCCGACAGCCTGACTGTTATGCTCTCACAGAGAGACCAGCCCATGTCTTCTGATGACTGGGAAAAGCAGCATGTCTTACCTCAGGCTTCCTGGGGCAAAACTCTGAAAAGAAAAATGGAAAAGCAAATAGACATGTTTAATGTGCATCTCATGAGATGCTTCAAGAGGGATGGAAGTCAGGATGCCAATCAAGGGATCTTGTATCTGGTACTCTCATCCTTGAAAAACTAAACACCTTTCAAGAAGAAAAGAATAGTGGTATATGGATAGGGAAGAAAACGAGATAGGAAAAGAATGCCAAAGGACTGACAGTGTGAAACCAGAAAATATAGAGTCTCAGGAATAAAAGGTACCTGTTAAACTTTTGTGCGAAAGAGAGGTGGCTACTCCATGGCCTATGTACAGCTACGGAAGATATTTTGGTGGACAGAGACATGTAGATATATGTCAGTACATATTTTACTTTTGTTAGTACTTAAAGTGGCCCAAGCAGGAAAATTCATTTTTAACATCTTAATTTTATTTTATTTTTTTCGGCGTTCCAAGATTCATTGTTTATGCACCACACCCAGTGCTCCATGCAATACGTGTCCTAGTAGTCTACTACAAACAGCCTAAAATTAGCATGATCATTTTCTTACAGAAAGCCAATATTTGAACAATCAACTGTAATGATGCTTTAAAACACAAAGAAAACCTTCCATCCTTCAAAGTGTATTTTGTAAGATAAAGGGCTTTTAATTTCTAAGCTGGTACCATTGACATCAAAAAACTTTCAAGAAGAGCATAACTGTTAAGATATAGAACTTTGTCCAGTTTCTCAGTGGAGAACAGTTGGCATTTCTATTCAACTTTTGAAGTTCAATAATCCTGCAAATGTTTAAACTCCCACTTCATAAACACAAGTCACTGGAAATCCTTTATGATAATTGCAACCAGTGTAAGTGAAAATCACATGTATGTACAAATATATATATATATAATAGATCTGAATGTGGTGTCAGGCTTGAAAGACAATAGGGTAACTAAATAATTCTGATACTGATAAAAAAATATCATGAGCAAAAATGCTTTGGGTATTTTGTTTGTTTGTCTGTTTTAAGTTTCAGAGTTAGAATATAGTGATTCATCAGTTGCATATGAGACCCAGTGCTCATTCCATCAAGTGTCCTCCTTCATGCCCATCACCCAAATATCCCTTCCATCCACCACCTCCCCTCCAGCAGCCTTCAGTTTGTTTCCCAGAGTTCAGTGTCTCTTATGGTTTGCTTCCCTCCTAATTTTCATCTTATTGCACTTTTTCTTCCCTCCCCCTATGTTCATCTGTCTTGTTTCTTGAAGTCCACATATGAGTGAAATCATATGGTATTTATCTTTCTCTGACTGACTTATTTAACTTAGTATAATACTTCTAGTTCCATCCATGTCATTGCAAATTGCAGGAGTTCATTCTTTTTGCTTTGTTCTTAACCAAAATCAAATTCATGGAAGTTCACAAAGAAAATTTTCATGGAACCCCAACATATGCTCATCTAAAAAGTGCTTACACCTTTGAGAAATAAGACAAAATCATGGAAGGTCCCATACATTTCCTGTAGATCAGTGGTTTTCTACCAGAAGTAATGTTGCCCCAATAGGACATAGACAAAAGTGTCTATTGGTTTTTTGGTTAACCAATATTAACCAAAAATATCAATTCCCACTGCTGCCCCTTCCACCACTGGAATTCTGCAGCCCCATCCTATGATAATCACCCTCTCCTTCTCCTGCATGATCAAAAACAGGAATGATGATACCAGTGTTCTATTTGAAAAGTAGCCTAACTACAGGTTTGCTCATATAAGGAAAAAGTTGTTGGAAATTCTTTTCTGAGCCTTCTCCCCTGTCTGTAGTGCTGCAATATGACATTAACTCATGAGTAATAAATGGATGGTGTGGATTCACTGCAGAATGCCCATCTCACAGAACACTCTGCCCTTGGGAGCTGTTTCATTGTGTCCTTTTCCTTCAAATGCCAACTTAGCATCTCAGGTACAAGTACGTCATGCTCAAACTGTCAAAGAAAAACAGAGCTGGACATTTTTTAAAGGTGGCAAGACAATTCATTCAGGCTTCTGTAGCAAGGTAAAGAGACTTCACTATAAACTAAGCTCAGTTCTGCTAAAAAGTGGGAGGCTGTTTTAAACAGTGGGTGTGCTAAAGGAAATTACCAAGAGACATTGAAGGCAGGGAAAGTTGATCAATGTGATTAGGCCTTCTGTGTCTGCTACCTGGTGCTTATGGAAATTAGGGTCCCACATCCCCCTCCCCACAGAGATACTGGGAGACAGGGCTTATCCTGGACATTTATATTCAAAGGAATGACTCCCAGGTCCTTAAGAAAGACATTTCTGGCTTGTAGGAGATCCATTCAAAGAGATAAAGAAAGGATTTTACAATTGTAAGTTTTCTAACAGAAATATTCTAAGAAGAGGAAGGTCTGATGCTTATAATTAGCTTTGGGTTGAACAAACAGTAAATTCTTTTGGTGGTATTGAACTTTCTCAGGCAGAACTGTAAGGGTCTGGTGTCATCCCAGAGGTATGGGCTGTTGGAAACTCTGCTCCTGATGTTCAACTCTCTCAATGTGGTGTGTAGACAAAATCATTTGTGCTAAGAGTTTGTAGATTCTGAAGAGTCTAGAAGCCAATGGTGAGACCTAGCCGAGAAAGAAGGCTCTAAGACAGAGTTGTCAAAACTTGGAGGGACTCCATCAGACACCTTTGTGCTCTAGGCAGACTCACTGGTCCTGGGGGAAACGCAGGTAAATAGTCATCTGGTCAGAAAATGAATATTACTTTTTATTTCTACCACCTTGACATATTGTGACAGAGCCCAATCCTAAGGATTGTGATGGCCTGAAGGATCCCATGTACCTTGAGAAAGCATGATAGTTCAGAGCAGAAGCTTTTCTGGGATACCTCTCTCAAGAATGACTCATTTTCAAAGCTCCCTTAGTCTTCTTGAAAGAGCTTGAACCAAATTCCTGTTTCAGCCTCAGGGACTCAGAGAGCCCCATGGAGTCCAGGCTGTGGCTGTGGGTCTCCACTCTGCCTCCCTTCTCAGGGGCAACATTCCAGAAGTGACATGTGAAGGAGGTAGACTGCTGCTTACCTGCACTGGGGTCATATTCTACTCATTTACTCACCATATTTTTTTGTTGTTGTTCTTTTTCAGTTGGGATCCCCCTTCTCATGCCTGTGTATTTCAACATAAAATCCATGCAATTGATGTACTTCCAAAGGTGTTGGGAAGTGAGTAACTTGACTCATCCTCTGAAGCTAGATCAGATAGAAAAGGGGACATGAAAATGCTTAGTCCCTTCCAGATGTAGCTTCCTTGACTAATAAGGCATAAGACTTAGCCCTAGCCCAATGAAGGGGAAATGAAATTGTGTCCAGGGCATTTAACTGTCAATCATTCTCTCTGCAGGACATTGCCTGGGTCAGCAGCTTTTACATCCGCTATTTCATTATGTTAGGCCCTTTCTATGGAATCTTCGGAACCATATTGCTCATATATGTGGTCAAGTAAGAAAGCAAGAATATTTTTTTATTCCCATAACCTAAATGTTCCTCTTACATTCCTTATTTGAGCTGTTTGGGATTAGCAGAAGATTGGGACAGCAGACCCCATCCTCTGTAACTGAGACATTTCCATGAAAATACTTTTTTTTAAAGTTGAAAATAATTGAATAACAAAAGTTTCTTGGAAAAAGAATTTGCCCTATCTTGTCCTTTTCTTTCTATAAGTTTAATTCCCAATTACAGAATTCCATCTGACCCCCAAGTCCTTTAGAATTGTAATCCATCTGGACACCATAATCCTTGCCAAAAATAATGGAAGGACAAGAATTTTTAATGGTTATTTTATAATCTAAAGATTATAATCTTTAAATCTAAAAAAAATGAAAATCTAAGGATTTTCCCAAAACCAAAATGACTAAAGAGCTCTCTTCAACTTTCCAATTTATTCCTCATCCATTCTTTCACATTATTATTCTAAACCCTACCTAATAATGATATTGACAGCTAGTATGGATCAGGCACTTGGATAAAGGATTTATCTGCATTATCCTATTTGACATAATCCTAGCACATTCCTGTAATGTAGATAGCATCACCTTCATTTTTCCAATAAGAGAGCTGAAGATCAAAGAGATTAAATCATTTGTCAAGGTTATAGAGCAAGTAAGGGCCAAAACTTGAATCCAGTTCTATCTGATGACAAAGCCAAAGTTGTCATTCACTTTGCATATGTCCTAGGAATCTTTTGATCCTTGGGCCAATGCTGCAGTGAACTTTGGGTCACTGCTCCCATACATTAGTCTGCAAGGATGGTCATGTGGCCAAAGCCTAGTGTGTCATCTATATATACAAAGGGCTTCCAAAGAGGGAAACAAAGACCACCATTTTATTGGAATCTCTCATTCCCTTTCATTTCCTCCAATGCTCAGCCAGATCTGCCAGCAGTTGTACAAGCCCAGTGATAGGAATTGAAACACCCCAGAGAGTCATTATTTCCTCCTTTTATTCTCTAAAAGGTTTCTTGAAAGTCCTTGGATCGCATGTGTTACCCAAATGAGCCATATACCAATGAAAATGAGCAGAGAGGAGAACCGGGACTGGTTCAGCACCCAGGTAATGTGAAGTTCCTAGGAGAAGATCCTAGATTTAGAGTCTGGTTACCTCAAATAATAATAATTTATATTGATGGAATGCTTACTAGGGGCCAGGCACTGTCCACTGCTTTGCATGTAACTACATGATGCAGGTGCTATGATTATTACTACTTCACTGATGATAAAATTAAGGCATGGAGAAGCTGAGTAACTTGTATAAGATCACACAGCTAGTCAGTGGTAGAAAGTAGGTTTTAAACATAGGCAGTCTGATTTCCAAAGCCTTTGCTCTACACGAAGGGTCTGTAAACTATAGTCCAAGGGCCAAATACAGCCTGTTTTTATAAATAAAATTTTACGGGAATATAGCTTGTACATTTACATATTACCTATGCCTGCCTTCATGCTACAACAGCAAAACTGAGTGTGACAGAGAATTAAAATATTTATTGCCTTGTACCTTATAGAAAAAGTTGACTGACCCATCCTCCATACAACACAGCCTTTCAAGAGAATCGGAGTTCCTAGCATTACAAAATGAATTTTACACCAGAAAGACCCCGGAATTTGCCCCATTTCATTGTAGAGATAGGCCCAGAGAGGAGGCATGGCATGGTCTCTGAGAGCGCTGTTAATGATTAACAGAGTTATCGTCAGGGCAGAATACCCCAACCTCCTAAGCGTTCCACTGGCTGTGCCAGGAGTAACTGGAGAATCCTGTCATTATACCACTTTGTTCTCCAAGCTCATTCCCAAATTCAGTGGACCTTCAATCAGAGAAGACAGTATTGGTTCTCAAACTTTTGATCACAGAACTATCTTATACTCTAGAAGTTACTGAGAATCTCAAAGAGCTTTTGTTTATGTAGGTTATATCCACTGATATTTACTATATTTGAAATTAAAACAGAATTTTAAAACATTTATTTATTAATTGACTTTAAAATAATAAAAATAAAACCAACCAATACACGTTAAACATCAGACTGATGATGTCATCCCATATATAGAAGCCTGGGGGGAAAAATCCACGGTGCAAGCATGAGACTTTGAAAATGAAAAAGGCAAATTCTATCTTAGAAGTATTCTGGGAATAGTTTTGACCTTGCAGATCCCCTGAAAGCACCCTAAAGAACCCCAAGGTGTGCTGAATGTACACTTTGAGAAACACTGACATAGAACCACAAAAATAACATTCAAAATGGCAACAACCCCAACTAGAATTAAATCTTAGAAAGACTCAATAAAATGACTCATAAATGAACTCATAAGAGTTCTTAATCTTGGCATTCTGGAGAAGCCCTTGAACCCCTTCCTAGGATAAGTGTTTTAAGTTCATAAAATAAAATATATTAGATTACGAAGGAAACTACTTACACTGAAATTCACTTCTATGCCCAGAACCCATGGCTGAAACAATTAAATGCCTTACTTCCCATCTTGAAGTCCTCCGAGTGTGCCCTATGGAAATGGTATTCTAACACTTACGATCTCTACCAAAATCCTACAATCCCATTTCCCTCTGCCAGAGTCCTCATTCATGACAACTTACTCATCTGTATCCAAAGGCTGATGGTGATTTAGCCTCTCTGGTCCCACATACTTCTTCACATCTATTGTCTTGTATAAACTTCTTAGCAAAATGTCTTATAACTTTTTTAAATCATAAGCTCCTTGAGACCTTGCACTGTGTATCTTTTTTATCCCTCATAATTTCTTACACAAAATGGGTACTTGTTGAACAATTGAATTATTAAAGGAATAAATATTTTCTTTGACACTTGGGCTCATTTATATCTAATGTAAGATTTTTCTTTGCAGATCTTAGCCACCTGTAATGTTGAACAATCCTTTTTCAATGACTGGTTCACTGGGCACCTGAACTTCCAAATCGAGCACCAGTGAGTAATAAAAATAGTCGATGGTAAAAGGCAAGGGCTGACACTTAGAACAGTCCCCCCCATACAGTCCAGAGCAGAGCCCTACACTCGAGATTTCAGAGAGAAAAAATGAACCAGAATTCTCTAAAGGCTGCTATCTTTCTATAAACCTTAATGGTAAGGAAGGGGAAAAGGAGAGAAGGTGTAACAACTGTGAGTAAATGAAGTTCTTGAAAAAAATACCAAAGACTCAATTTCTAGATTCCCAAGGACTTAAGAATTGGTGATTGGTTTTGTTTTGTTTTGTTTTGCATGTGGTTTATTGGCAAAACCCAAGAAAAATTATAATACTTGTGTAACCAAGTTGTGTTGAAACTTAATCAAGATTTAATACTAATATCTATCTATATCTTTAAAGCTGAGGTTACAAAATAATCAACAATGAAATCCAGTTCCTGTTGCAATTTCCAAATGATATCTGGAAATATTTTACCAATGGGCAGTTAGGTGGACATGCACTAAAGAAAGAGAAAATGATAGTACTTTTTTTTTAAGATTTTATTTATTTGACAGAGAGAGAGAGATCACAAGTAGGCAGAGAGGCAGGCAGAGAGAGAGGGGGAAGCAGGCTCCCCACTGAGCAGAGAGCCCAATGCAGGCCTCGATCCCAGGACCCTGAGATCATGACCTGAGCCGAAGGCAGAGGCTTAACCCACTGAGCCACCCAGGCGCCCCGAAAATGATAGTACTTTGAAAGTCAGTCTCTCCAGAATATTCAAGGAAGAGACTTTCCACATCCTTTTTACCTAAGCCATATCTGATAGTCAGAGAAGGAAAAAGACCTTTACATCTACTCCTGGGATTTTCTCATCCTTCTTCTCCTGTTAGTCCTTTAAAATCTCAGTTAGGCGAGCACCTGGGTGGTTCAGTTATTAAGTGTCTGCCTTTGGCTCGGGTCATGATCCCAGAGTCCTGGGATCCAGCCCCACATCAGACTCCCCGCTCTGCAAGCCTGCTTCTCCTTCCCCCTCTGCCTGCTTCTCCCCCTGCCATGCATTCTACTTCTCTCTCTCTCTCTCTGTGTGAAATAAATAAATAAAGTTTTTTTAAAAATAAAATCTCGGCAAGGGGCACCGGGGTGGCTCAGTCACTTAGGCATCTGTNCCACCCAGGCGCCCCGAAAATGATAGTACTTTGAAAGTCAGTCTCTCCAGAATATTCAAGGAAGAGACTTTCCACATCCTTTTTACCTAAGCCATATCTGATAGTCAGAGAAGGAAAAAGACCTTTACATCTACTCCTGGGATTTTCTCATCCTTCTTCTCCTGTTAGTCCTTTAAAATCTCAGTTAGGCGAGCACCTGGGTGGTTCAGTTATTAAGTGTCTGCCTTTGGCTCGGGTCATGATCCCAGAGTCCTGGGATCCAGCCCCACATCAGACTCCCCGCTCTGCAAGCCTGCTTCTCCTTCCCCCTCTGCCTGCTTCTCCCCCTGCCATGCATTCTACTTCTCTCTCTCTCTCTCTGTGTGAAATAAATAAATAAAGTTTTTTTAAAAATAAAATCTCGGCAAGGGGCACCGGGGTGGCTCAGTCACTTAGGCATCTGTCTCCTGATTTTGGCTCAGGTCATGATCTCAGTGTCATGGGGTCAAGTGCCACACTGGGCTCCACTCTCAGCTCAGAGTCAGCTGGAGATTCTCTCCTCTTTCTCTCTGCCCCTGCCTTCCCTCACTCTCTCTCTCTCTCAAATAAATAAATAAGTCTTTAAAATCTCAACAAAACTGTAAAGATTATTATTCATATTTTATCAAAGAAAAGGTTAAAGGCCAAGAAGTTCATTGGGTTGATTAGTAAAAGCCTTGGGTAAAACCAATCTCTCCTCACTTCTTATTCCTATCCTAGAACTTTCCCCCACACACCTTGACTAAAACTTACTGAATACTCAACATATTAATTGTGCGGGAGGTAAATGCATATACAGAGAGAGAAAGAAGGGTGGAGGGTTGGTGATCTCCAGCTCTGTAGGTAATTCAAAATGGTAGAAAGCCCTCTACTTTCATTTGACCTGGCCAAAAATAAATATATTTGATAGAGGTAATTCTCTTAGGTCCTCCCAAACATATGCCTCCCAAAGGGCTCACAGAGGATTAAGATATAAGATTAGAGTGTTTTGATAAGAGTTTTGAGCTTTCTGGAACAGAAGGACTGTACAATGTCAAGGTTGGGTGTGCATTTCTAATAGAGTTTTATCTCATAATAGGGAAAAGAAAACTCCTTCAGGTTGCTCTTTTGATCTAAGTTTTTTATCACCTGTCTCTGTTTCTCTAGTCTGTTTCCCACAATGCCACGCCATAATTATCACAAGGTGGCACCCCTGGTGAGGTCACTGTGTGCCAAGCACGGATTGCCGTATGTGAGTAAGCCCATGTTGGAAGCATTTGGAGATATTGTCAGGTAATTACAGAGTCTTTCAGCTCACAGCTCTCATTTCCCCTCACTTCTGGTCCCCAGACGGTCACTGCCTTGTGAATCATTTACTCAAAAACTATTTACCAAAGGTCATCTGTAGGGGCACCTAAGTGGCTCAGTCAGTTAAGCAGCTGCCTTTGGCTCAGGTCATGATCCCAGGATCCAGAGATTGAGTCCCGCATCAGGCTCCATGCTCTGCAGAGAACCTGCTTCTCCCTCTCCCTCTGCCTGACGCTCTGCCTACTTGTGCTCTCTATCTCTCTGTCAAATCTTTAAACAAGAAAAATAAAATAAAATAAAAAATAAAGGGCATCTGTATGCCCAGCATGGACATGAGACCCTTCAGGGAACAATATCAACAATGCAATGATAATAAATAATACTGGGTGCCTGGGTGGCTCAGTGGGTTAAAGCCTCTGCTTTCGGCTCAGGTCATGATCTCAGCATCCTGGGATCGAGGCCCACATCGGGCTCTCTGCTCAGCAGGGAGCCTGCTTCCTCCTCTCTCTCTCTGCCTGCCTCTCTGCCTACTTGTAATCTCTCTCTTGCTCTGTGTCAAATAAATAAATAAAATCTTTTTAATAAATAAATAAATAAATAAATAAATAACACTTACTGCGCACCTACTGCCTTCTAGGTACTTCTCAGTGAAAATGCCTTGCTGCCCTACTAAATTCCAAGCTTCTTAAGACCAGGGTTGTGTGTTATTTGTCCCTGTATCCCCTGCAGAGCTTTATCATGCTTTATAATTTATGTGCTGGGGGGACTCTCCAATCATCTTGCCCAGAGTTAAAAACCTAGATGCCTAGAGGGTCCAGGGACATAAATGTGTGGATCAGAGAGTGGTAACTGACCAGGAGCAGAGAAGCCTACAGGAACTGAAAATCTGTACTCATCTTGGTGTATTCACATCCTCCTACAAAACATTAAAAGCCCATGATCCGGGTGTAATAAGTTTCTCTTTCTTTTAAAATTAGAAGAAAAAAAAGAAAAGAAAATACCAATGCTTTGAATGAATCCAACAAGGCCAACCCTGGCCTGATCTGACCTCTGGACAGTGCTACAGTTTCAGACTCCCCACCACTCCCATCTCCCTCTTCTGCCTTCCAGATATCTGGCTTCTCTTCAGTTGCTGCAAAACTCCCTGCCCCTTACCATTTCCTGTCCTTTCCCACCTTTTCTTCTGCCTAGAATGTTCTTCCAGCCCACCACCTCCCCTCGTATCACCTTCTCAATTTCCATCCACTTTCCAAGGCTTATAAATGCCTTTTCTTCATCTCAGTCTTCCCTTACCTCCAGGACTAAATCCACTAAATCGTCTGCTTTTGCAGCATCTGCTTCTCTTCACTTCTGACCTTTATCACAATCATGATTAAATAACATCATGGGTAATATATTATTTAATAAATGTCTCCCAACCTAGACCAGGAATTCCATGTACATGGGACTCATGTCTCTCCTACTCATTTTTATATCCCCAAAGCCTAAAAAAAAAAAATATCTTTCATGTTGTAAAATATGATGGGTGAGTAGATATTGGATGGGTTGGTATAAAGGCATATGCTTTAACTTATAAAGACTTGGAGACTTTCTTTTTAATACTAGAAAAAAGAACAATTGATGATTCGGGGTACAAAAGAGAATAAAATGAAATAAAAACTCAATCTCCTCCTTATAGGAAAGGTGAACTCATCTGCTAAAAAACAATACAGCGTATTTGACTCCTTTTGCTGGGCAACAGAAAAAAAAATCTATCAGGTATAGCTGAAAGTGACAACATTGCCCTGAATCAAGTAAAAGAGCACATGATACATGGAGCAGCTCCTTTTACATTGACATCTCACCTACTGATGATTGTGTTTGTCTCTCTTGCAGAGCATTGAAGAAATCTGCAGCCCTCTGGAGGGATGCTTACTATGAAACATGAAGGAGAGCATCAACCTTAACACACGTGCAGCTGCATCTCTGAAGGAGGTTAATGAATGTACGAGAGATCTTTCCTGCTTACCTGCTGGTTCCACTGGCATAATTGAGGGTGCCGGGAGTGTGAATCCCAAGGATACATGATAACCCCTTCCCTCAAGGTTTTCTCTGCCAATGCAAAGCAATGGAAACACAAAGCAATTAAGGTGACAAATGGGAAGTGGGAGTCAAATTCTTTTATTTCTTCAATAAAATCTTGAATTTAGTCCTACCAGTAGGCCCTAATTGGATCATCTCCATCATTGGGGCATAAGCACAGGAACCAGAGAATCAGGTTTTACTGATGAGATGGGTGTAGGAATAAATGGGCCAAAGATCTCTGATGGGCACTTCAGGAAACACTGCAATTGTTCTTAGAAGAGAATANTTGGGGCATAAGCACAGGAACCAGAGAATCAGGTTTTACTGATGAGATGGGTGTAGGAATAAGTGGGCCAAAGATCTCTGATGGGCACTTCAGGAAACACTGCAATTGTTCTTAGAAGAGAATGTGGTGTGTTTAGGAAATTTGTGTGGGAATACAAATCTTTGCTTATTCCTTACTTAAATGCGTGAGCCTGTTTTTCTTTAAAAAATAAGACTAATTAATGTTAAAGAGTCCTTAAATGTTTTAATCTTCATTTTAGATTTTCATTATTGTACCTACACAGGTGTAATTGGTGTGTATATATATTTTGCTTCTAAATTGTAAAATCTCTTAAAGGAGTTCCCGACATTCAGGGCCAATAGCCACTGATCAAGGAGGTTAAGATTCTATGTTTTAAAATTATTGGTCTTCTGCTAAAGTATAAACTGTCCCTGAGCATATGATTGATTTGTCTAATCCCTACCCACCAGAGCAGAATTACTACACCTTGTTATTGGGTAAACCTGATGAAGAAAAAAGATTTGTTTTCTGTACTGTAGACATTGGGCTGTGTCAAGGCATTTTTCAAGCTTAGCATTGAATTAAGCATGTTAGGACAAGAGAGTTTCAACACTATAAAGATTAGTGGACACTGTCAGCACCCATACTGATGTCTAGCATCTGTGCTTTTGGTCATTTATTCATGGGGTCATGTTAGAGCTGACCCTAGCTGTGGGGAGGGGAAACAAAGAGCACAAATGTTCATCTGCAGCTCCAAGCAAGTCAGCATTGGGTTATCTGTTGTCTGAAATGCTCCAGGAAGCATTTCATTCCCTTTCTTCAAACCCTATAAAATACTCTCTTTCTTTGTTTCTTAATTAAGTCTCTGGGTTTCAGAGCAAATATCCTAAGGCAGAAGGAAGTGCAATGACTTGAAAGAAACCCCTGGTGCTGAAGCATTGGGAGCAGAAGCCAGAGTGGTACAAGAAGGACACTGAAGAACAATACATTGAGGTTTCTCAAAGGTCCAGGGGAATTACCCACGTATGTCGAAGTTCAGAAAGTAAGAACTAGTTGGGAGGAAGAAACATTGAAATGCTAATAATATCAAACAGGGAAGTTGGACAGAGGATAGAAAGGGAGAAAGGCTTTGTTAACTTCATGATTCTTTATGATATAAGCCCGGAATGGATGTGGCAAGAACCCACATTGCATATGCTGGTGGATCTACACATGATTTCCCCTGCCTGAAGTCAGGGTTGCAAGTGGTTCTGAAGTACAGTGGTTGGTTTTCTCTGCCGTATCTGGCCCAACTTCCAGAGATGCTCCAGCACTGTTTCTTCCCCCTTGTCACTTGAAATAAAACCAGACCTCTTTCTGAACAGACTCACTACCGCAAAGACATCCCTCTGTCAATGTTGAAATTAGTCCAATTGGCAGCTGCCCAAATGAAGTTGGTTACTGTGGGACTGAACAAATCTGGGAGATTGAGACACATTATGTAGGGGAAATACACGAAATCAGTTCAAGAAATTTACTAAAGAATATATATTTATGATGGAATTAATTTTAACCTACTTAGTAGGTCTCATGTCAGCATAATAGTCATTTTCCTGAACTAACTATCTCAACTGATTTCTCTCCCTCACCTGTGCTGACTGGCGTTTTTACTTGGTGAGGCATTTTATTACTTCTACAACAAGCCTCCAAGAGAAGGAGAACCAAGCCCTGTTATGTTCATAGCTTCCCAGACCACTGAGCACTGAGTTAGAATCTACATGGTTAATACTCAGGGTATTTCCTTGCTGTTCTCCAGAGCACAGAGCTCTACTCTGTGGCTGCAGGAATGAAGTTGGACAAGACTTATGTCTCTTTAAACTGAATTGCTCCTGAAAGTGGCACCTGGGTGGAGCAATCAGTTGAACAGCCAATTCTCAGTTTAGGCTCAGGTCATGATCTCAAGGTCCTGAGATTGAGTCCTGTGTCAGGCTCCACACTCTCATCCTCTGCCCCTACCCCCTCCAATAAATAAATAAATAAANCAGTTGAACAGCCAATTCTCAGTTTAGGCTCAGGTCATGATCTCAAGGTCCTGAGATTGAGTCCTGTGTCAGGCTCCACACTCTCATCCTCTGCCCCTACCCCCTCCAGTAAATAAATAAATAAATAAATAAATAAATAAAATATTTTTTTATGGAAAATTGATAGAATAGTAGGGGACCCACATTTCATCCGGTCCCTTGAATTCAGCTAGATATCTACCAAATCATTCTGAACACCTGTGAATTGAACCTGAGATCTAAGAAAAAATTGCTCTAATTCTATAAATAGAAAAGCAACTACTTTTTTGCAAGGTTGGAGATGCAGAGATGTGAATCTGAAGGGATATATTGGAAGATAAACCGCAGGAGGGGAGGAGCCTCCATAAGTCAGCACTGGAAAGTGATACAGCAGCAGAGGACAGAATCAGAACTTTAAAAGTCTGCTCTAGTGAGGGATGTCCTTACCTGAAAAGTGCTCAGATGGTGAAGTGGGGCAGAATCCCAGGTGGGACAGTGTGGCGGGGATCTCAGGATCCCCAGGGTCACAGAAAGAACAGGGGTCCCTGAGTTCAGCAGAGCTCCCAAGCATTGGCACAGGGAAGCCAACTACAATTAGTACACCCTGGAGCGGCCTCTCGCCTAGGTGTTGCCATAAACCATGAACCACTCTCCAAGCAGGGGCCCAGCAAGTGACAACCATTGTGAGATGGAGAAACTGCTCCCCAAGCAGGGGCACAGGAAGTGGCTGGGCTGTGGTGAGACACCACCTTCCTCCCCTGGGAGGACTGGTGTGGGTGTGCACCAAAGGAGTCTACAGAGTTTGGCACACACAAAAGGGATTTACTTCTTTTCCCTGAGAGAGCACTGAAGAATGAGCGCAGAGATCATTCAGCTCCAGGGCTGGAGACCAGGGCCCTGTCACTTTTACTTTTATCTTCACCCTCTAAAGCAGTGGGAAAATGTTTCAGGGAACAAAACCCACACAGAACAACCCCAAGCAGCTTACACTGAGCCTTGCCCCCAGCAAAGGGTGGTGAAACTCCACCCAGGCAAAGACACCCGAGAATCAGTGAAACAAGCTTCTCCCCCAGAAGACCAGCAGGATCTCAGATGAATACCAAGTTTATGGAACACACAGAACTGAAAAACTCCCATGCTAGGGAAAATAGTATATAGAATTTGAGGGGTTTTTCTCATGAGATTTTAGTCTTCCTGTTTCAAATTTTCTTTTTCTGTTTCTGTTTTCTTCTTTTTCCTTTTCAACTAATTTCTTATTTTATCAACTCTTTGTTTTTAAGTCTTTTTTAATTTTCATTTTTAAATTTACATTTTATAGATATAGTCTTCATTTTTCACTTCCTACCATGGTACTCAATTTTATTTTTGTATATATATATATGTTTTTCTTTCTTTACAACTTTGGGACTTAGTATCTTCTAACAGACCCAAATATGCCCAGGACCAAGTGGATCACCTTGTTTTGTCCACCTGAGAGATTATATTTTCTCTTTTTTCCCTTTTTTTTTCTTTTCTTTTTGGGTTTCTGACCTCTTCCGATTTCTCTAGTGTGAATTTGGGTAAGGTTGTGGTTGATATTTTTTATTTTGTTCTCTCATTCATCTATTCTTCTCTGAACAAAATAACTAGAAGGAGAAATTCACAACAAAAGAAAGAACCAGAGGTAATACTCTCTCCCATAGACCTAATCAATATAGACATACATAAAATATAAGACCTAAAATAGGTCTTATTATATATTATATATATAAATGCAGAATAATGATTATAATGTTACTAGCTGAGCTTGGGGAAAAAGAATAAAAGACAATAGAGAATCTCTTAGTGCTAATATAAAATCGAATCAGGCCAAAATTAAAAATGCTTTAACAACTAGGGTAAATGAGGCAGAAGAGTGTCCATGATGTAGAACACACAGGATGGAAAGGAAGGAAGCTGAGGAAAAGAGAGAAAAACAATTAATACCATGAGGGGAAGCCTTCAGAAATCAGCATTACCATAAAGCAAAATATATTCAAATTATTGGGATCCCACAGGAAGAAAAAAGAGAGAGAGGGACAGAGGTATAGTTGAGCAAATCATAACTGAGAACTTCCATAATCTGGGGAAGGAAACAGCCATTCAAGTTCAAGAGAAACAAAGCCCCCCCTCCAAATCAATAAAAATAGACCAACACCCCAACATATAATAATGAAGCTTGTAAATTTCAGAGAGAAAGAGAAAATCCTGAAGGCAGCTCAAGACAAGAGGTCCTTAATGTACAAGTTTAGGAACATTAGACTGGCAACCGGACCTATCCATAGAGACCTGGCAGGCAGAAAGGGCGGGCATGATATATTCAGAGTACTAAATGAGAAAAATTGCAACCAATACTTTACCCATCAAGGCTGTCATTCAGAATGGAAGGAAAGATAAAGCCCTTCCAGGACAAACAGGAACTAAAAGAATTTGTGATCACTAAACCAGCCCTGCAAGATATATTAACATGGATCCTGTAAGCAGAGACACACAAGGGATATTACAGGTAATACAATGGTACCAAATTCATATATTTCAATAGTTACTCTGAATATAAATAGGCTAAATGTTCCAATCAGAAGACACAGGGTAATATATTGGATAAATAAGCAAGACCCATCCATATGCTGTCTACAAGAGACTCATTTTAGACTCAAAGACACCTCCAGATTGAAAGTGAGAGGATGGAGGACCATTTATCATGCTAATGGACAGCAAAAGAAAGCTGGAGTAGCAATCTTTACACCAGAAAAATCAGATTTTAAACCAAAGACTATAGTCAGGGATGAAGAGGGTCCCTGTATCATACTTAAAGGGACTATCCAATAAGAAAATCTAAAAACTATAAATATTTATGTTCCTAACTTGGGAGCAGCCAATTATACAAACTAATTAATAACAAAGTTAGAGTAACACATTGATAATAATGCAGTAATAGTAGGGAATTTAACACCCCATTCACAAGCAATGGACAGATCATAGCAGAAGATCAATAAGAAAACAATGAATGAATGACACACTGGACCAGATGGACTTCACAGAGATATATAGAGCATTCAATCCTAAGCAACAGAATACACATTCTTCTCCAGTGCACATGGAACTTTCTCCAGAATAGATCACATACTGGGTTACAAATAAGGTCTCAACTGGTACCAAAAGATTGAGATCATTCCCTGCAGATTTTCAGACCACAATGCTTTGAAACTTGAAATCAATCACAAGAAGAAATTTGGAAGGAAGTCAAATATTTGGAGGTTAAAGGGCATCCTACTAAAGGATGAATGGGTCAACCAGGAAATTAAAGAAGAATTTAAAAAATTCATGGAAACAAATGAAAATAAAGACACAACTATTCAAAACCCTTGGGATGCAGCAAAGGTGGTCTTAAGAGGGAAGTACATAGCAATATAAGCCTTTCTCAAGAAATTAGAAAAAATTCAAATACACAAGCTAACCTTACACCTAAAGGAGCTGGAGAAAGAACAGCAAACAAAGCCTAAACCAATCAGAAGAGAAATAATAAAGATTAGAGAAGAACTCAATGAAATAGAAACCAAAAGAACAATGGAACAGATAAATGAAACTAGAAGCTAGTTCTTTGAAAGAATTAATAAGATCAATAAACCCATAACTAGACTTATCAAAAAGAAAAGAGGACCCAAATTAATAAAATCATGAATGAAAGAGAAGAGATCACAACCAACACCAAGAAAATACAAACAATTATAAGATTATATTATGAGCAAATATATGCCAAAAAAGTAGGCAATAAGGAAGAAATGGAAGCATTCCTAGAAACTTATAAACTACCAAAACTGAAACAAGAAGAAATTGAAAACCTGAACAAACCCATAATTTGGTAAAGAAACTGAAGCAGTAATCAAAAATCTCCCAAGAAACAAGAATCCAGGGCCCAATGGCTTCCCAGGGGAATTCTACCAAACATTTATATAACTAATACCTTTTCTTCTAAAGCTATTTCAAAAAACAGAACTGGAAGGAAGACCTCCAAACTCGTTCTATGAGTCCACATTAGCTTGATCGCAAAACCACACAAAGACCCCAACAAAAAGGAGAATTTCTGACCAATATTTCTCATAAACATGGATGCAAAAAATTCCCACCAAGATACTAGCCAATGGAATCCAAAAGTACATTGAAAGGATTATTCACAATGACCAAGTTGGGATGTACTCCTGGGATGCAAGGGGGGTTTAACATTTACGAATTAATCATCATGATTCATCACATTAATAAAAGAAAGGACAAAAACCATATGATCCTCTCAACTGATGCAGAAAAACCATTTGACAAAATACAGGATCCTTTCTTGATTAAAACTCTCCATAGTGTAGGGATAGAGGGAACATATCCCAATATCATAAAAGCCATATATGAAAAAAAGAAAAGTCCATATGTGAAAAGCCCACAGCAAATACCATTCTCAACTGGCAAAAACTGAGAGCTTTTCCCCTAAGGTCAGAAACATGACAGGGATGCCCATTTGCACCACTGTTGCTCAACATAGTACTAGAAGTCCTAGCCTCAGCAATCAGACAACAAAAAGAAGTAAAAGGCATTCAAATTAACAAAGAAGTCAAACTCTCTCTTTACAGATGACATGACACTTCATGTGGAAAACTCAAAGGACTCCATCCCAAAATTGCTAGAACTCGTACAGGAATTAAGTACAATGGCAGGATACAAAATCAACACACAGAAGTCAGTTGCATTTCTAGACACTAACAATGTGACTAAGAAAGAAAAATTAAGGAATCAATCCCATTTATAATTGCACCAAAGACCATAAGATACCTGGGGATAAACCTAACCAATGAGGTAAAAGATCTATACTCAAAAAACTACAGAAGACTTAGAAAAGAAAGTGAGGAAGACACAAAGAAGTGGAAAAACATTCCATGCTCATGGATTGAAAGAACAAATATTTTTAAAATGTCCATGCTGCCCAGAACAATCTACACATTCAAGTCAATCCTTATCAAAATACCATCAACATTTTTCTCAGAACTGGAACAAATAATCCTAAAGTTTGTATGGAACCAGAAAAGACCCAGAATAACCATAGGAATGTTGAAAAAGAAAACTAAAGCTGATAGTATCACAACGCCATACTTCAAGTTATATCACAAAGCTGTAATCATCAAGACAGTATGGTACTGGCACAAAAACAGACACATAGATCATAGAACAGAATAGAGAACCCTAAAGTGGACCCTCAACTCAATGCTCAACTAATCTTTGACAAAGCAGAAAAGAATATCCAATGGAAAAAGGACAGCCTCTTCAATAAATGGTGCTGCGAGAATTGGACAGCCACGTGCAAAAGAATGAAACTGGGCCACTTTCTTACACCAAACACAAGAATAAACTGAAAATGGATGAAAGACCTAACTATGAGACAGGAATCCATCAAACTCCTAGAGGAGAACACAGGCAGCGACTTCTTCAACCTTGGCTACACCAACTTCTTGTTAGACATGTCTCTAAAGGCAAGAAAACAAGACAAAAATGAACTATTGGGACTTCATCAAAATAAAACATTTTTGCACAGCAAAGGAAATAGTCAACAAAACTTGAAGGCAACCTAAAGAATGGGAAAAGATATTTATTTGCACATGACATATCAGATAAAGGGCCAGTATCAAAGATCTATAAAGAAGTTATCCAACTCAACACCCAAAAACCAAATAATCCAGTTAAGAAAAGGGCAGAAGACATGAACAGACATTTCTCCAAAGAAGATATCCAAATGGCCAACAGACACATGAAAAAATGTTCCACATCACTTGGCATCAGGGAAATAGAAATCAAAACTACAATGAGATACCACCTCACACCAGTAAAAATAGCTAAAATTAACAAGTCAGGAAACAATAGATGTTGGCAAGGTTGCAGAGAATGGGGAACCCTCTCATACTGTTGGTGGGAATGCAAGCTGGTGCAGCCGCTGTGGAAAACAGTATGGAGTTTTGCCAAGAAGTTAAAAATAGATCTACCCCAAGACCCAGAAATTGCACTACTAGGTATTTACCCCAAAGATACAAATGTAATGATCTGATGGGGCACCTGAACCCCAATGTTTCTAGCAGCAATGTCCACAATAGCCAAATTATGGAAAAAGCCCAGATGTCCATCAACAGAAAAATGGATAAAGAAGATGTGGTTTGTACATAAAATGGAATATTACTCAGCCATCAGAAAGGATGAATATTTACCATTTACTTTGACATGGATGGAACTGAAGGTTATTATGCTGAGTGAAATAAGTCAGAGAAAGACAATTATCATATGACTTCACTCATACGTGGAATATAAAAAAGAGCACAGAAGATGATAAGGGAAAGGTTGGAAAACTGAATGCGAAGTCATCAGAGAGAGAGAAAAACCATGAGAGAACCTTAACTATAGGAAACAAACTGAGGGTTGCTGGAGGGGTAGGATAGTTGGGGGATGGGGTAATTGAGTGATAGGCATTATGGGGGCACATGATGTGATGAGCACTTGTTATTATACACAACTGATGAAGTATTGAACTCTACATCCAAAACTAATGATATAATATTGTTGGCTAATTCAATTTAAATTAAAAAAAGAAAAAAGTATAAATCAATCAATCGATACTAAGAATTAAGTCACAGCCCTACTTAAAATTCTTCAATGGATTTTCATTGCTCTTGGAATAAAGACCAAATCTTAAGATTGCCAACAGACTTTGCCTACATTGGCCATCCCCATGCACCCTGCCCCACCTTATGCCACTCTGGCCCTTGCTCCCACTACTTCAGACCCCATGGCTTCTTCTAGTCATCACATTCCCTCTGCCACAGGGTTTTTGCTCCTGAACCATGTCTGAACATCTCTGTCACCCTCCTGCCCTCACTTCTCACCCGGTTATGTGCCACTCAACTGCTGATCTCCGGGCAGCCTCCCCACAAAGTCAATGCCTATTGTGATATGCCCTGTAGCATTACTACAGGTAAAATTTTACATTCTTTTGTGTGATGACTTAATTTGTGTGTCTTCTACCCATGTTTGTAATATCCATGAGAGTCAGAACTCCCTGATATGTTAGAGACACACAGTAAAGATGTGTGGAAGGAAGGGAGGTAGGGAAGAGGAAGGAGGGAAGGAAGAGAAATACATGAATGTAATTCTTCCTAATTAGATCAAAAGGTAAATTTTGTCAAATATATGAAAAGCACTTCTATATCCAACTATGAAGTATTAAAATTCTTATCAAAATTAGAGAACATCTACCAAGCAATAAGTACTGAACTACACCCTTCATGGCATTATTCCATTTAATTCTCATAATAGCACCATGGAGGAAGTCCTATAATTAATTTCATTTTACAGGTGAAAAACTTGGGGCTTAGGTAAGCCAAACAACTTGCCTGATGTCACAGGAAAAAAGTGGTTTCAGACTCCACCACTTTCAGGGATATCTGACTCCATAGTCAACGCTCATTAATTTCCATGCCAAGAAATTCAAAGTAAATGAGAATTATGTGACATTAATAGACATGGACATTTGGCATTTCTGGAATATCTCCAATAGCTTGCCAGGAGCTGGTGGAATAAGCATTAAGGTAGTTAGCTTTTCACCTCAGCAGGAACAGGCACCCCAGGAAAGGGAAGGCTGGAGCAGCATGTGACAGACACAGCACCAACTCAGAAAGCAGTCCTGTTGATTGACATCTACTCACCAACCCTAAAAGGGTATCTTCCACAGAGAAATCTCACTTGGGAGTAGTCAAGCTGAGATCTAAGTTTTCAGAAATGACAGGCACTGCAGTAACCGATAGGAACAGGATGAAGAAATGGATTTGAGGTTTTGTGGTGATTTAACATGAATTTAGTCAAAGGAAAATTCATCTTCCCTGTGGCTATTTTCATGTGGCCTTTCTTGAAATCCTATTTCCTCTAACGCCTCATCCCTCTTGGTAAAATGAGGCAGTAAGAACCTGCATGCTCTTTCAGTTGGGCATTAAGTAAGAGTGACTGGAATAGAAGTCAGAACCTAGATTCTAATTACAGCCCCTTTACACCCTACAATAAATTGGCCACCCTTCATACCTCAGTCTGTGAAATAGGTGTGGTGCCTACTATTACCTGGTCTACATGCATCATAGCATGGTTGGGACAAATGAGTAAGGCAAATGAGTAAGGCAATAGTTTCATAAGCTGAGAACACCCATTCAGATGCTCATTATTGTTATTTTGTTATAATGAGGTTCCTCCCATCCGAGACCTACCAAAAGCAAGAGGGGCCATAGAGTCTCACAGACCCACAGGATGGAAAGACACTAAATTATTTTAATAATGACAGGGACACCTTTCTCACAAGTAAGAAGCTTATGAGTCACAAGTGAGAAAATGATTTCTCCTGTGGCAACAAGTAACACCCATGAGTCACCTTCCACATCTGGCTCTATTAAATCCCCTGGAACCAGCATCCAGATCTCAGGCTGGAGAGACAGAGGAGAGCCAGAAGTTCTACTTATCCAAATTCCTGGTTAACCATGTGAAGGTACAACTCTCATTGTTGGAAATCACACCCAATATAAGTGTACCATCTGTTACTTAACCAGTATATTATAAAGGACTCTCATGGCTATTCCCATGCTAATCATCAACCTTAAAGATGCAGAACGTACAGGACATTGAACTTAAACCCTTTTGATGGCAAGAATATACTCAGGGATTTTTTCTTTCCTAGCATGATTTGTGGAAGTTTGCAAACAGACATCAATTGAGAGAATTTTACAGTGAACATCTGAGTGGCCATCACCTAAATTTAACATTAACATTTTAGAAAACTCATCTCATTTCACAACTATCCATCTACCTAGCTGTCCATTAATCCATCTGATTTTTGTATGTGCTTCAAAATAAATCTCAAGGTTTACTTTGAAAAATAAGCCTCAGACTAGGCAAACCACAAAAGTATATTTCTCTTCTTCAATAAAGAATTGGTGAAAATTACAGAGCAGCTTCATTTTGCAAGGAATTTTAAGGGAATTTTGCTATAAGAGAAAATAACATTAACTTTCTGCAAAAATTAAGTCAAAACAGAATAAATATTGGGCATTCATAAATCTCTCACTGTTTTTTACTTACTCATATATTTATCTTCATCATGCTCTTTCACTTAGAAACAGTTATTAAAACCCCACCTTGTGTCAGGCACTGGGCATGTGGTGTGAATGAGAAAGGCTGGAGCCTAGTCTCTTGGAGTTTACATTCTGCTGGAGAAGACAGTCAGTGAACAAGTAAATGGAAGAAAAAGCAAGATGATTATGTACAAATATAAACAGGGTGTTATATGAAATGATGATAAACAGGATGTCAGGGGAAAATGAATGTGAGAAGAATGTGAAGGAGCGTGCCATGATGAGCAGGATCATCAGAAGCAAGTGCAAAGGCCCTGAGGTAGGAACAAGCTACTGATCAAAGAACAGAGTGAGAGGCCTATGAGACTGTAGAAGTGTGCCAAGTTCTCTCCTCACTTTCATTTCAACTTCATTTCTTCGTGAGTCTATTTTGCCATGATTTTCAGCATCATTAAGACATAATTTTCTATTATTTGTACAAACATGGTTTTCTCTGGGACATCTTCCCAGACTTAACTAACCTGATTAAGTCTTCCTTGATAAGCTCCATTGCCCTATGCACCTCACTGTACAACTTATGCCTGCTTGTATACCCACCACACTGAAAATGCCATGGGCTGTCACTCATCATTTTATTACCAACCCGGCCCACTGTTTGGCATTGAGTGGGTGTTCAGCAAGTGTTTTAATGAATTAGTTAGTTAGAGCTATGGTACATAAGCCTGTAAAGTTACACTGAGTTCACATTGAAAAAAAAAAATCTAAAATGCCAGGCTGGATATTCTATGCTTGGTTTAGTACACTACATGGATCCACAGGGAATCTTTGAGCAGTGTAATTGGGACTGGGCTCTTGAAGGACCCTTCTGGAACAACATAAAGAAAAGACTGGAAGATGAGTGGCATGGAGGAAGGGGGACAAGCAAGGTGACTAATTCAACAACCTGGGGGAGAGAGAATGAGAACCTAAATTTGGCTGGTGGGATAAATAATGAAGGAAAGGAATAAATAAGACATCTTGTAGAGGCTGAAACCATGGAACATGGCACATAATTAAACATTAGGGAAGCCTAAAGACAATCCAAAGTTTGAATTGTAGGTGGTGACATTAACCAAGGGGCAAAAAGTAGAAGATGGAGCAAAAGGGAAGGGTTGCTCCTAAACATCTTGAGCTTATGGTACTGAAAGAAAACCTAACTGGGGATGGCTAGCAGGTAATTGGAGAAAACACCCTTGTAAAACCTGGAAGGGAAGTAAGAGCAAAAGACACCAACTTAAACATACTCCCCAGAGGGGCCAATAAAAAAGAGAGTAGAGGGGTAGACTTGCTTTGACAGAGCATCTTAAGGATACTTTCCTTCGAGTTGGAGGGAGAAAAATGGATGAGCCAAAAAAAAAAAAAGACATTAGCTCAGTCTTTGCAGGAAATATAAGAGAATGTCAGAGGCAGGAGGTGGGAAAGAAGAAAGGCTAGAGGAGCAGCTAGGAAAGAAGTCCAATACTGAGAGAAGGCATAAGAGAGGAAAGCCCATTGCATTTCATTGACATTTTTTTCCGTTTGCGAAGTTGAGTTCGGTTCATCTCTAGAAAAAATAAAACACCTAGGCTGAAGAATATGCCCTATGTTCTAAAAGGAAGATTTGTCTAATGTTTACAAGTTTGCCGTTGTTCACAAAAAACACAGATAAGGATTTTATATTTGCATACCACCCAAAAAATTTTCTATAATGATACACACATAAAATTAGAATGTTCATATGAAACACAAGGCTAAATGGTATAGGATGCTCATCGTGCAGGAGGACCCACCAGGAAACGCTGTGCTCCAGGCCCCACACAGCTGAACTGAGAGATGAGGGGATCAAGTCACTGAATATCAGGGTGTCCCAGCACATCTGTTCTGGTCCACACCAGAGTTCTTGTCCACACTACTTCAAGGGACGTGTCTGGATGTCACTCCTAGTCCTGCAGACAAAAATAGGCAACAGCCCCCCCTGCAAGTGTATCATTTATTAAAAGACTGAGACACTTCTGTATCCGTCGGTAAATAGCCACTCCTCTCTACCCTAAGTCTTACCCTCTACCCTAATTCCCTCTCCCTGATGCCCCACTCCTTCTACCAGGACACACACCCCTGTTTGTCCCAGAATGGAAGTGGGCAAGTGGGTGGGTGGGTAGTAATTTTCCATACCTTTTAAGCCCTTTCCAATGTGCTGAGGAAGTAGTTTATTTGCCAAAGACAAATATCCTACCCAAAATAAAATTTAAACTCTAGGCTTCAGGTGAGTTGAGCTTGACCAGTTCAATGTGACCAACAAAATCTCCCAATTAAGAACAACCATCAAGGGCGCCTGGGTGGCTCAGCGGGTTAAAGCCTCTGCCTTCAGCTCAGGTCATGATCTCAGGGTCCTGGGATCAAGGCCCGCATCGGGCTCCCTGCTCAGCGGGGAGCCTGCTTCCCCCTCTCTCTCTCCCTGCCTCTCTGCCTCCTTGTGATCTGATCTCTCTCTGTGTGTCAAATAGATAAATAAAATCTTTAAAAAAATAACCATCAAATCCACAAAATGTCACTGCCTAGTGATGAAAACAGTCAGCAATCTTCATGCCTAGGGCAGGCATTCCACACTTTCCTGGCAATTGCTGCCCAGAATCCAACTGTCATACCAACCTGTGCTCCCTATTCAGTAGGACCCAAAAACCAGTAGCTGGAACTATTAAATCCTGTAACGTGGAGCTCTGTTCAAACAACTGGAAAAGGTGCACAAGAGCAATTTGGGTCTCCTTCTCACTGGGACAAATGCAAACATTGACTTACACTAAAAGAATTAGTGTTCTGATACATGATTTATTGGGGGCAGGACAAGGCAAAGCTAAAGACAGAGAGAGAGAGTGAGGCTGCCCTAGGCCAAAATGGGGAGTTTCTAGCCAAAGTGGTGCAGTGACCAGACCCCCAAACTAAGGTTCTCTTAACAGATATGCACCTCGGGGCACCTGGGTGGCTCAGTTTGTTGAGCATCTGCCTTCGGCCCAGGCCATGATCCCAGGGTCATGGGACAGGATCAAGCCACGTACTGGGTGTCCTACTCCATGGGGAGTCTGCTTCTCCTTCTCCCTCTGCCCCCTGCTCGCTCTCTCTCTCTCAAACAGATAAGCAAAATCATTTTAAAAATAAAATAAAATGTACACACCTCCTAATTAAGCATGTGATCATGAGCTTTCCCCTTCCTAGGGATTACCTCCTTTATTCATAAAGGACCAATGTATTTGGGTTTTAAAAATACAATGTATGTTAAATTATCAGAACCAGACCTGTCACTGGTCACCTTTCGGGAGCCAGGGTACTAGCTTCCTGACTGTTCTCCCTGCTTCCTCCTCCTCCTCTCAGCAACACCCTTGAACTTTATGTCCTACCTACCTAGACTCTCCCAGGTATTTTTTGCACTAGAGGTACCTATTTATCAGTCTGGTCACTTCTATCCACCCCAATTCATTCACAGAATCCATGGGCCCTCCCCCAGTACCATGGCCTATCATTCCCTAACCACTAACCTGTTTTATTTATTTTATAACACGGATGCCATGTGAAATTATCTTCTTTGTTGGTCCCTTCATCTCACTGGAATACAGGTTTTAATACAGAAACCCGGAAGAGTGCATCCTACATGAGTGAAAGAATTTAAGTGTGTCTTTGTCATTTATAAAGTAGAAGGAGAATGGAAAAATGACATTATCTCCTTGAGAGCAGTGCTTTTTGGCAGATTTGTCTACTGTTCTATCTCTAGCACCAGTGTGGGCCCAGAGGTA
This sequence comes from Ailurus styani, assembly GCA_002007465.1. Classification (NCBI taxonomy): domain Eukaryota; kingdom Metazoa; phylum Chordata; class Mammalia; order Carnivora; family Ailuridae; genus Ailurus; species Ailurus styani. The sequence continues at coordinate 2,123,103 of LNAC01000293.1, read as the reverse complement.
GCGATCAATAGATAGTCCTTCTTGAGGGACTGCTTTTTTCCTCCTCAAGCCATCCACCATTTCCTAGCACCAAGCCACCAGAGCTATCCAGGGCAGTAGTATTTTCAGAAGGACCTCTGATGCCTGCTTCAGAGAACCCAGCAAGGAACTGTGGAGACCCTGTACTGTGGTTAATGCAGGCTGCAGGCACATGGAATGTGGGAAATCCATTGTTCTGCCCTCGAGAAGTTGGCAATTTTATAAAGAAGCCAAGAGTGATATAAATTAAAAAGAAGGATAAAATTAAAACCCAGCCAGGGCTGTCAAAAATAGCAGGAGCAAGTAGGATACAAGGGTGTCTCTGGGCATCTATGCAGGACCTGCCTTTGTCAGGATGCAGATGAGGCGTCAAGGGGAGTAATGTGGAGGGGGGCGCGAGGGGAAAGGGGAATGGATGACGGCAGCAGTGGGGGAAACTGGCTGGGGGCACA